>CALNXK010000017.1:2080000-2175000 GCA_942486035.1 Porites lobata | reverse complement strand
GAGAAACTCACGAGTTTAAACATTTTTCTTTTCTTCAGTAAACCTCTTCACATTTTTGTGCGTTAAAATCCAATGCCACACTCCTGACCTTATATATGAAGCGTACTATCGATTTTAGCAGTTCTGAGGTTAGATGATCTTCACTCAGCGTAAGTTTGTTCGCCACATCTTGTCTTAGCGCGAATGAAACGTAGATGTTCCACGTTTTCAAGGAACACGAAAATGACTTCGTGCAAATGAGTTTTGTTTGCTTTGGGAAGGTATTTGCCTAGTTCCTCTGCGGCGTCCTCCCAGGCTTTCTCGGTCAACGGCCGAAACACATAGACCGCAGGTGTTTATGACACGTGACCCGTTTTCATCCACGAAAACGCCCTTGAGTTGGGGGTTTAGTATTGCAGTTAAAACTAAACAGGACTTGATAGGCTGAATAAATCATTGACAATTCTTAAAGCTAGTGCATGGCTTTGTAGAAAGTTCAGGTATTTCATCCTACAACTACATCAATTTGAGAATGAAAACCTCACTTATGCACAGGAAGACTCATTTTTTTGATACGGTTTATTTTATGTTTCCATTTCTGTTCGATTGAAATAGAGGCACAGGTCTGAAATCGCAGGAGTCGAGATCACTACTTTGTTCACTGCCCTCCGCAAACTAGAATGGTTTGTGTTAATGCACTAAAATCAGTTGCATTTCCATTCTTCATAGTTGAAGCTCTCCTAGTGACCACTCTCGTAAGCGACAAGCTCTAGCTACCACAAGGAATCACCTTAACCGTACGCTTAACAGATCAAAGTTCCGTGTGAACTGAGACAAAGTGTCTGGTTAAATTTTTCAAAACGGTGAAAAGTTCGTCCGGTTCCTCGTGAGAGTAGCCCAAATCGGTCCTGTTATTTTAGCTTTTCTGTTTCTTGAATGCGGCCGATCTAGTTCCTTTACCAAATGAAAAGGTATCTTGCATTATTGTTTAAAGTGACTATTGTGAGAAAAAGCTATTTTATTGGCATAGCCTCACTCTTAGTAATAGTGCAGCCGGACGAGATATATCATCGTCAAGCCGGAGGCGTAGGATTTGCGACCATTTTGGACCGTAACGTATCAAATGATTATTATTGAAAACAAGTTCTCTTGCCATTCGTTGTCGATCAGCATCAGTAATTCAGTACTAAAAGAAAAATCATATCAAAACCCGAAGGAGCAAAAACTTCAGCGATCAAAGTGGTGTGCATGAGGATTTGCTGTTAGAACGGCTGTGTTCACTTTGAAAAGGAATCGTGTCATGAAAGATGGCTCTTGGTCTTAATGATGCGCAGTGCATGGAAAGGTAGGCTAGCGTACTTCCTGATAGATTTCGAAATTTCGACGCAACAAGCATCTCATTAACTGAATTACAAAATTTTAGTTAGAAAAATAAGCACGTATCATGCCTGCTACTTTATTGTTTTTAATTTCTCAGAAAATATGTTAATTCTCCTTAAAGCTATTTGCTAAAGTTGAGTGTGAGTCCAATGACTAAAAAAATAAGGCATTCTTTGATATTAATTTAGAGAAGGAAAGACGAAGATAATATTGCACCATTTTCCGCTGTTTCGCTTCGTTTTGCTGAATTCAAGTTCAAACTGACTGGTGTCTTGGTGTCTTCGGATTCAGAATCAGTCTAAGACGGTATACATCTGTCTTGACACAAGTTTTATTGCAAAAAATATATATTAAGTATGCTTAGTAAATAATATTAAACCGCATGAAAACAACCTTATCAGTTAAATCCGTATATCATATTGCTGTGTTGAATTGAAATAGCCATTGTCAGATCTCTAATCACAGCGAGCGAATAAAGAAAACAAGAGAAATCGGACTTAGATTCGAGTTATGGTACAACTGATATTAACTGATATATACTAAACCGTCGAATATTTATTGCTTATAATCCACTTTCAATAAATGTCCACTGCCTTAGTAATGAATAATCAGCAAAACAACAAGACTTTGCACCTGCTAAACAGTCTTTTTTGACAAGCAAAACTATAAAACAGTCATATGTTTTTCTCTTGGCGCAAGAAGCATCTGATTAATTCTTGTCACGAGATGTCTTTACCAGGGTCTAAAGTGAATAGCAATTCAAATCGACTAATTGTAAGCAGCCGAAACTGCTCGTTTTTATTTGCTATTCTGCCTTTACATGTTGTTATTACGCAGTCTGTATGCTATTCAGCTGTGATCAAATGTATTATAATTTTCCAACTGCGGCCATCAAATTTTAAGCAGGTGCAGGTTTACGTCACCTAAGACCACAGGGTACCCAAGCTCACAACAGCCTCCTCGAAGCCAAGTTATAAGGATTTGTATGGGAATTATTGTAAGTTCGATAACAGTCATTAAAGTGCGCATGCCTCATAAAGAGATGTCTCTTTGTTGTTTTGTTACTGTTTAGTCCTGCCCTGAGAACGTCATTTTAGCAAGTTTTGATTTTATGTTTTCTCACCTACTAATAAGAAGGTCAATCGTCTTGTTCTGCACGTGCATCACACTCCGTGCATTTCTTTGCTGTCACTCCACAACTAGTCACTAAGGCATAAAACTTCCTGGTGCGACGTATTATGAAGGACGTACTACAAGACGACTAATTTATCGTTCTCGACTTTCTGCTCATTGATGCGGTTCCAAATACGGAAACTGAGGGGGTCATAGAAAGTGCACGTATTAACGGCGTGTCCGTATTAAGCGGGTTGAATTTAGGAAGACGTAAGAGCTTTTTTTCCCCTACGGACAAAGTAAACTGTCCGTAATAATGAGGTGTTTGTATTGAGAGGGTGTGCGTAAAGTAGGGTTTGACTGTGATTCAAATTTTTATACTACTTCATGAGAAATTTCTGCAATTTGATTGGCTTAGAGCAGTGGTATTTCGGCTTAATTTGAAATACCTACATGTGAAAATTACAAAACCTTTACGGGTGGTAGTATAAACAAATAATAGCATGATTTGTACATGATATTTCGCATAAATACCACTCGTGATATTTCAAAATTGTCTCAAATTACGTATAACCATTTCGAAATACCACTCGTGGTATTTATGCCAAATATCACTACAAATCATGCTATTACCTATACAAACAAGACAAACATTTATTGAGCGCGTTGTAACAATCACGATGAACTTTGAAAGATCCTGAATTCACGGTTTTGTCATTATGTTCCTAAAAGGGGCTGTGTCACGGCACTCCAGTTCATTTTGTTTAATTTTGCCAATTACTCGCCCTCAATCGCTAGGGAACTTAAAGTAAGCAAAGAAATTACATGAAAATGACAAAATCAGAGATTTGAGACAAACAAATATGTCTCCTGAGCTTTATTTTGAAGTTGCAAGCAGCAGGGATCAACTTTGAAAAACTGTTAGGCTGAATAGTTTTCAAAAACCCTAATTTCCATCCGTTTCAATCATCTTCAGTTTTTCCCATGTGTGGCATCTGTTGTTTCTGCTATGTTATTTTAACCTTTCTTTAAAGTTTTAAGCCGTTATTTTTACATTTCTCTTAATTTAATGGGCATTTTGTAATTTCCTAATTTGGATGAAATTTCGTGACATAGCTCCTTTAAGTTCTCTACTATATCGGAGAGAGAAGCCAAGGCAACGCACCTAGACTTTCTCAAAGTCGTTCGCTTGGTTTTCTGGTCTGGTGTGGTAACACTTAACAGGGCTCAAAGCTGACGACTAACTGGTCGCATATGCGACTGGACTTTTGGTTGTGCGCCATAAAACCCATGCACACAGTGCGACTGACTTAATTCCCTGCTTCCGATCGCGGTACGATCGCGCTTCGCGCTCACCTCACAGTCGCGCTACGCGCTCAAAAGCTCGACTTGTGAGCAAGTTTACAACGCACCAAGAAATGCACTTCGTAGAGAGATGTCTGAAGACGACTGTATTTTATTCTACTTAAGATTCTTTTCGAACTATTTTGCATCATGAAGAGAGCTTATGTGCTCAAAATATACTAAAAAATATTTCTGAGGCATGATTGTGCAGTGGACTGGCAATTTTCCTGAACAAACAGCCCATATATAGACATACAGCCTCTGACTTGACCTAGTGATTCCTTAATGATGTTAATGACCATTCATGTGAACATAATCAAACTCAAGCCTTAATGACTGAAGCAGCCGAGAGAATAATGGATTTTTCACTAGAAAGACAGAATTTTGTATGCATACATCTAAAGCCTGAGAAAAGAGCCGTCATTTCGCGACGCCACCACTGGTTTCCCCGCGAAATGGCGTCTGAGAAACGAGCGTAAAAGTTTCATACTGATAAAGCGTCACTACCCAGATCTGGTTGGTGCTTCTGATTGGTCGTGATTGGAAGCACTAACCAGATCTAGGTACTGACACGTCATCAGTATGGAATTTGTGCCCTCGTTTCTCAGACGTCATTTCGCGGGGAAACCTGCGGTGACGTCGCGAAATGATGACGGCCATTTTCTCAGGCTATTTCTCGTTAGGCCTTGCGCAAAGGAATATCAGTGGCTTAGATGGTGGAACACATAAAGAAAGTTTGTTTTTCAAATATTGTTGCCTCGTAAGTTGGAACCCTGTATCTAGCCAAAACCCTGGGATTTAAGCCATATAACACGTTTTCCTCGGTCCTCTTTAAAAATTACAACTTTATCATACCTGGGTTCTCTGCAGTATCTGATAAGAGAGATTGAGAGGTAAACGCCAGTTTATAGCACGTGACAAGTTTCTTTAGTGTTGATTATATCTACATAAATATTAGAAGTTTCGTGCCAGGTTTATCATTAAGAATGATTTTGGACAGTTTTTATCTTCTCGTGTCTAAATTTGAGAAATTGCCAACATGAGTCTGACGGTTTCCGTTTTCCGTAAACGTGATTCTAAATCGGCTAGGCATTACGTACGAAATCTGTAAAGGTTTAAAGATACGTAGCAATCACTGACTTACATTGTACTTGGTACGTGGAATTTTAAAAAAGGGTTTCAAAAATTTGCGAAAAACATCTTTAAAATGACACACAAAGAAATCATACGATGCTGAAATATAACTCAATGAAACATACTTCAAGGACAATTATCAAAAAAAAAAAGACAAGATAACACAGTATTGGACTAAAACGTGCGAAAATTAATGTTCATTTTAGTTCAAAACACTCAGTAATGCAATGTCATGTTTTCCTGGTGGGGAGAAAAGTAATTAATACTGGTAAACAATCATTGACGTCGCACAGTTAATGTGATATTGGAACACGTATCGATCACAAAACGAGACACGAAAATTTAAGTTGTTCTTTTTACAATAGTGAAACCACACAACAATTCTAATTAACAAAACGTTTATGGGATATTTATGTTTTCTTTGGGAATTTAAAACCAGTCGACGAAGCCAACAAGAAAAACAAGCTGTCAACAATTTCGACTTACTTGACCAAGGTTGGTAAAAATCATAAGTTGTTCTTATGCATGCTTACAGGAATATCAGCTAGCTTGGAGGCTTTTACCAGCTTACGAATGAGATAAATCGCATACAAAATTTCTTCCAGACTTAAAAGTCAAACTGCAAGCGAGGATTAACTGTGAGTCATTTCATTCGCATACCTGTATTGAGCAAACGAGATAGTCACATCAAACAGTGCAATGAAGAAAAATGCAAAAAGATTGCTAGTAGCAGTAAAGAAAAAACCCCTTTGTTGCTTCAGAATCACCAAATTAGTAAGCACAGCTCATTTCATTTTAATGACGGATTTCTTTTACAGACGTCTCTGATCGAACGTTAGAACAACAACAAAAAAGAAATGCCAAAGAAAATGTTTTGGAAATATTACTTCAGTACAAGTGCTTATGTAACAATTCCGTTATACAACAAAGGCAAAATTGTTAAGATTTCAACGGTTCTACAAGTGGGAAATATTGAGTGTAGACGATAGCTATTAAAATGAACTGAGAAGCAAACACTAGTAAAGGCAATTAGAAGACAGGTTGGTGAGACTTTCTTATAAACGGAGTTCTATTTAAATCTATTTTGATCCTTGCTTTCAAATATTTGGCAACAAAAATGTCTCTTTCACCACGAAACTCAGTTTCTTATGCTAGAATATTAATAATTTCCGTTACCATGGCAATATTGTAAACAGCCTCTCCGCGCACGAAGGCCATCTCATAGAGTTTTTACTTCGCTCGCGTCAATTGGCATTTTTCAAGTATTGTCTGAGTTTTGCTGTAATCTTACTCTCGTATAAACAAAATAAAGAATTTATTGCAATAACGGGTGTCTAAAAGACCCGTTCCTTAGAAATTGGCACCCAAATCGTAGCATTCAACGATAAAGAATTATTGTTTTCTTCAATTTTCTTTAACAGAAGAACTACTGCTCGAAGATATCACGGCTTCCATATTGTACTCCCGTTTTTTAGTATATTAAAAAGAAGATCTGAAATTAAAATAGAAGAGCATGTTGGTTTTTGCGGGGACAGCCGAATATAACAAATCAGCTGCATGGCTGAAACCCGAACAGCGACTATATAACAAATTGCCTGGCTAATATTTTAAGTGAAATAGATAAAAAGCTGGTCTTTATTTTACGCATGAGTTCGTTTAAAGCTAACTTTCCATGGCAATCTCAAAACAAATAATCAAATGATACGTTTTCATGAGCGACGCGCGCAATGTGACTCAGATGAATATGCTCAAGAAGAAATTGTGTTGAAATATACCGCGAGCTTGCATCAGTTACAAATGAGTAGAGGGTTCCGGAACTGAACTTCAAAGAATCATCAAAGCGTAGGGTTGATCTTTCGTTAGCAGAGGAGAGACAAGTAAGTGAAAAACACCTGTCCTACCCAAAATTAAGTGATGACGGAACATTGAAATACGAAAACGTTTACTTTTGCCGCCGTGTGGAGAAAGACCTAAGCCATTCCACAAGCCAAAAGGGCTTTTTCCTCAAAGCCTGCACCTTGTTTTCGTTAAAAGACTGACACCCATTAAAAGAGGGATTTTTAAAAGTTGTACAAAGGAATGTTAGCTATCAAGCAGTTCTTTCATTTAAGTTGTTGTTAATCTCTTAATAATTGTCTAAATGAAATTCGGGGCTTTCAGATAGTTAAATGTGCTTCAATATAAGCTAAGTGCTAGTGTTATGAATGAAGGGGTCAAATTCATTGTAAAAACACCACATCACACCTTTTCTTTTCTTGTGGCAAAGTTACAAAGAGTATCACTGATTTAATTTTATTGACGGGTTTTCTTTTCATCAAGAAGTGATTATTGGTCGTTTAACTCAAGGGCAAAGAAAGATCTGTTGACCTTGTGAAAGCTATCTCTAATATTCACCGATCGCTAGGTACTTAAGCCTTACAGACAAGACCTAGTCGGGGTATGAAAGGCGCCCGTAAGAATGGTATGGCGATAAATGTAAGAAGAGAGAATTGGCGCGCTTATTATATTTTTATCCACTAACACTGATTATAAAATATTGTGCTCGCTAGCTGACTTCTTTCGGCTAAAAGCCTACAGTTAATTTTGGAGATCAGTGCAAGCTGCAGATAAGTTGGTTATCTGCTAGCAGATAACTGAAAAACCTGTTGGTTACGCGCGCAATGCATGATTATTCTAAGAGCAAAGTCAAACTTTGTTCTGTGGGACGGTGTGGGTATCGCTATTTTCTTCAAAACAATGTATGATAAAACAATTATTAGATTCGGTTGTTGAATGATGTCCGGAATAATCAAGGTTTCAGTAAGTTTCTAAAATCTCATAACCTGAGTTATATGTACCAGAAGTGATCAAGACGAACGGCATATCGAAAGGATTTAAATTTTCTGCTGTTTCTGAAATCTTTCAGGAACTCTGTGCTTAATGCTGTGCTTAAGCTCATCACGTTTCGTATATCCTTCGAACGATCGGGTAAAATGCAAGTCACACGTCCCACTGGAAAGAATATTAGTTAGATGATCACAAAAAACTTCAAGTATCAGGTTTATCAGGTTTATGAAAACCTGAATAAACTGAACGTACACCCCTTCTGATTGCGTTGTGCGTCCCCCGCCCGAGCTTGTTAAGCTAAAAGTATGTTATTTACAAGAATTCAATGGATGCCGTGTTAACTCGATGAAACGCTGCGGCGCTCAGCCCTTTGAGGTGGCGTTTATTTAAGGGCAACGTCTATTCGTGATCAGGTTTATTTCAAAATCACATTTCTTGAATTACTGACAACAGTTACGGTAACTCATTTGTAAGTATCATGTAAAACAGAGAGACAATTCTCAAATCTCAAATCTTTATTTTAACATGGTAAAAATTCATCAGGTTTTTTGTTACATATAAAGAATAACTACATAACAATATTTAATAATAATAAATACATATCTAAAGAGTCTCTTAAAAATACTACTCAAAATTACACTAAACTATACCTGTTTTCCATGAATGCCGTGTATCTAACTTGATTAACTAAAATGAAAGTTTAACAATTGCTTAAAACGATTTAGAGATTTCTCTTGCCTAAGATTGCAGTGCAGACTGTTCCAGAAAGTTGCACCTCTATAGCTAAAGCTCCTACTTAGGTAGTTGGTTCTTGGTAAAGGGACATTTAATTTCTTTAATTTTTAATTTTAAAGTTCCGTAACTCCGAGATACGCGCGAGAAATAAAAATAACAACCTAGCATGTTCAGTGCGCGATCTAGCCATGACTAAAATTCCGTCATCCACCATAACCTAATACTAGAAAGGCTAATGCCTCTTTAGCACTACTGTGTCTATGTTGTGTCACAAGGATCAACAGTCTTCTCCAGAACTGTCTTTTCACTAGAAGTGTACACAGTTACTATGGTTATATTATCAATATATTTTTAAATTCATTTTTCTTAGGTTTTTTTGTGTGTGTGTTTTTATAGAATTCTTGTAATGATGCGATTTATCAATCAGTTTTTATTAGCATTTTGTCTCGGCGGTGCAATTTTATATGCTCACCATTTATAGATATTGAACATTATTTTCATTAAAATTTTTTTTACCCATATAAGGACCTTTAGAAGTGTGCCAATTTTCCGTTCAGGAAGTTTTAAAGCGCATTTTCCGCAGGTGCAAATGCACTTTGTCCTCGGCTTTTTTCAGCAAAGTTCCGTAATTGCATCCAGTCTCTCGCAGTGGCTCAATCATTAATTTGATGATGCTTGTTAAAAAGTTAACCGAGCACGATGACTTACGTAATTAGCCGTAAATGAAGCACGTCCTTTTCTTTAACTTGAAGGTTAATTTTTACCATTTCAAATTTCCAATTAACATGTTTTTCTTTATGGTGTGGTCGTAGTGTGGGTGTTTTGGCTATCAGCAATCTTGATTTCCGGGTTACGTCACGAGTGTCAGTCAAGCAGAGCAGTTTTCCTTAAACGACACCTCCAGAAAATGCGAAGACTTCAATTTAGATTTTCCGAGAAAAGGTTTTCCTTTGAGGAAAAAGTTTTAATGGGCTGTATCCGGAGATAATGGTGATATTTCAAACGTAATTATTTCCGCCTGTCTTTAAACATTACTTCTTTTGTGTATACGTATTTATCACGGTATGCAGATAAACGCAAATCTTACTGAGGATACCTACACGGGTGCATGCAATAGCCGCCATCCTCACAGTCTCCCTCACAAACCATGGAGGGAATACTTGGACAATATAGTAGCGTCGGCTGGCATTCTTAAATCCGTCTTGCTTACGTACAATAGTCACACACTTAAATTCCCTACAAATGGATGCCAGTATTTAATTCCTTTACTTTCTTACTCAATTCTACACTTTTCTTCCCTGCACTTCACTCGATTCCACTCAACTCAACACTGATTTCCTTTCCACTCTACATTCAAAGGGGCTATGTCATACTCCCGTATTAATAATAGCCATCCCTCGATTTATCGCCTCCCTTTGATGGAAATATTTGAAATAATCGACTCCCTTGCATAATCGCCCCCCATCACACCTCTCGTAATCCTCTCTTTCTTTTATCCCCTCCCTGTCAAGTTGAAGGGGAATCTGATCCAGCAAATCTGATCAGTGACGATTCAAGCTCTGAAAATTAATCAAGGAACCAAATTTGGAACACTTCAAAAGCCCACGTTCAGTTTATTTGATGTGATAATTTTTGGATTTAATGGGATAAGAAAACAAAATAATTATAGCCTCGTACAACTTCCATTGAGCAATATTGGAAATAACCGCCTCCCTCGAATAATCGACTTCCCTTGAATAATCGCCCCCAGCTATTATTCGAGGAAATACGGTATTTGCTATCTTTTTAAAGAGCGAAAACGTGTCTTCATATCAGTTGAATTCCAAAAATAATGGTCCAGTTTTGTTATTTTGCACTATATTTAGACATTGAAACTGTATTGTTTTCTGTCGTCTGTTGCTGAGGATCGACATGGATTGAAACTTGAAAAAGTTTTTTTGGAAAAAAAAATCACTAAAAACTTATTATGGTTAGCGCTCCCTGACGAAATTTTTTGATACCTCCAGTAGCTCTACAGGTGGAGCATTTTGTGTGTGGGCAAAGGCAGTAAATAATGACTTTAGCACAGAATTGACCTCAAACAGCAATATCCTCAGCCTAGTTCACTCCACTCCATGCACTCTTTTACCGAGTCTACTCCCTTCCACCTCTCTCTAGTCCAGCAATCCAGTCCACTAAAACCTTCGAGTCGACAACATCCCACGCAGACGTTCTTATAGGGCTTCGTCACGCGTCCCTACCCCTCGTTTCAGCAGATTTTCGTGGTGAAGGAACGCGTGACACACTAAGCCCTCTGATGGTCTGCGTGGGAGGCTAGCTATATCTCACTTCACTCCAGTCCACTCTTTTCTCTAATCTCCTCCACTTCACACTCCAGTACTCCATTTCCACTCCGCTCTACTCCACTCCATTCTACTCCTCTCCTCCCGTTCCACTCCACTCTAGTCATTTCCACTTCACTCCAGTCCAACTCCTCTTTTTGCCGATCCCTTTTACTCCACTCTGCTTCACCCCATTCCACTCTACTCCACTATATTTCCCTTCATTCTATTCCATTGCTTCACTTCACTCCATTCACTGACTCCACTCCACTCCACTCTACCCTACTTCCCTTCACTCCTTTTGACTATGCTCCCCACCATACACTGCTATTCTCGACTTAATTTCACTCTATTATTCTATTTTATTTGTGCTTTAATCTATTCTTAGAATAGACATCCAGACTCTTACTACTGAACCCTGCTACACTGTTGTACCTGATCTGTACGGTTCTCTCCGACCTAACTCGACTCTTCTATTCTACTCTACCAGGAGCCCTTAGTCTCTTCTTGACTCTAACCTACTCCATTCTATTTCTTGCTACTCTAATCTAATCTATCCAGTAATGGGCTCCTGAATCTATCCTATTCTATTCACGGCATCAAGTTGCAAACAGTCAAAAATAAACATCGCTTAAATACATAAATTGCCACTCATAGCCAATTATTTTTTACCTTAATGTTACCAGTTTCGAGAGCTGGTGCGCCATCTTTCACAAGGCTAGTGACATCGTCAAATCTCGTCTCTAGAGGTCTCTATTAATTCACAATGGCTTTGCAAGCCTGACTTTTCTATCGTACTCGAATCATTGGCGCCTCTCTATTCTAGATTTACCGTATTTATTCGAATAAGCGCCCAACCTCGAATTAGCGCCCACTTCGAATAAGTGCCCATCCTAAAGGCAGAAAAAGTTAATAAGCGCCCACCCCCTCCTTCTCCCAATCAAAGTCAAATAAGCGCTCAAACCCACCCCACCCACTTGAGTGAATAAATTCTAATAAGAGACTTCCCCTAGGACGGAGTTTTCTTCAGAGTATTTTACAGAAACCTTGCTCTGTTTTTTCTTCGCGTTTTCTTATTAGCATTTATTGTTTTGTTGCAAAATAAACATACTTCACTTGCTGAAAATGGTGAAAATTTAATAAGGGCCCACTCTCAAGGTCCAAAAGTTTAATAAGCGCCCAGGGCGGTTAATCGAATAAATACGGTATTCCATTCTCCTCGACAAGTCTCAGATCTTTCTCTTCAAAGAAATTTTTTTCTCGTTCTCTCACCCAGTCGATGTCACAAGATTTACTCTTGCAGCCGGGACTGTCCCTATAACAGCCGCTGCGTCATCGAAGAAGATGGATATCCAGTCTTACTTTGCGCCACAAAACTTCCATGAATGCTGTTGATCAAAATCCTTGTTGCGGAAGCTGCGGCTAATTACAGAGAGATTTAGAATCGTGTTCACAGGAAACGTAGAACGTCATGATCAATTTGTGTACCATTTGACCAAGTATTTTCCCTCCAATTATCATTCAAAGTAGACAGACTGCAAATTATAGTAGTTGCTAATAAATATATCTACGTGTCCCAAGTGTTCATCAGTAGGATGCCTAAATTGCGTGCAATTCCACAATTGGTTTCGGCTCCATTAAATCCTATACCAATTGCAGAACATTTTAGGAGGAGCCACCCACTCGTAAAAATTAGTAATTTTATGTCAGGTTCATTCAAAAGCCAAAAAATCTTGGCACCGCTTTTATCTTCTCTGCTTTGTTTCCTTCTATGAAAAAACATTTACCTAAAATCTGCCTCTTATTGTTTCGGCCGTAAACGTGTTTCTTTATCTCAAGGTTGACCGCAGCTTCCGTTGCGAGGACTTATAAGAGGACTTTCATGACCTTGGAAGGTAGTTTACAGAAAAAAGAGGAATCAAAATTGGTTCGGCTTAACTTTTTGATGTGCGTGATCCCGAGACGTTTTTCAGTTTGGCATTCACGTCAGCAAAATGTATTACGAACAAGTCAAGGGCAACGCAAATCTTGCTACCCACACGTTAATTACGGAAAACTTTTGGATATATCTTTCGTAATTCCTACCAACTCAGTACAGATCTGAATGGTCTCAAGATAACTACTGACTTAATGTAAATTCTAATCATGACTCCTACGTCTTTGATTATCGTATAAGATTTATCATCACTATTATCTCGATTATCGCTATAAATCGTTTAACTAATCTTTATTAAAAAAAAAAAAAGATTTTTAAACTCGATGATTATAGTGCAAGCGCTCGTACCTCCCCCGCCCCCGGCCCTCCAGCCTCGACGACCCAGTACCATTGCACTACAACCTGGTAGAACTGGGAGCTCCGGTAGCTTGCTCGCAGGTTACAAAATTGGAGACGATACAAGCTCTACCGATCAGTCTTGTGTGCGTTCATGTCATGAAACTAGGGCATGGAAAACTGTTTTGTACCTATCATGGGGGAGACGACAGTATTAAAAAAAACTAAGTTGAGTTCCCAAGGGAAAGCCCTCATAAACCACCCTTATCGCAGTTTTATACCCGCACCCTCCCTGTCTTTGTTCCCTTTGATACAGGGCCCATACCGTACTACAAACTTAACAAATATTGTTCAATACAGAAACGTAATAAGCCTGATGGCATCTCTCTAGCTGAGAAAAATCCCTTCATCCTTTTTAAACATTTGTTTGATCCGTTTGTTAAGACCAAAACATACTTGAGAAAATAGCATATAATCAGCAAAAAAAGCTAGTCAGATTCTGGAGGAGGCCTAAACTGCAAAACAATGCCTTTTTTTACTCTAATAACTTTTAAGCGTAGAAGCTTTCAAACAAGGCCCGAAAATCGAAGAGACGAAAGCGTGGATTCTCGCGCGTTTCACGCGCGAGTCTCCTACCATGCCGACGGCAGATTATGCTCAAGCTTTCATTTGAATTGAGCCTGCATGCGTTCGGTGATAGATAAACTTAGAAATTTCTATGAATGCTAAATATCTGCCTGCTTCTGATAACAATAATTGTTTCATTTTTGTCTGCACAAATATGTTAGAACCTTTGCCCGACAAAATCCAAAGCGATAATCCAGTGAGTTAAAAAAAAGGTAATAAAATAAATAAAATACGTGAGTTGTCATGCATTGACGATAGCCAAAACTTATGTAAGCAACACATGCACAAAAAATGAAATGAAACGCATTAAAACCAATGGGCCTCAAATCAGTAAAGTACACTCTTTTTCGACAAACGCATTAAAGGATCAAATATGGAAATAATGGAGTGAAAAAGATATAATTTTTAAAACGAAATTTAAAATAGTGACGTTGTGGATTTAAGTGATTGGCTCTGTCATAATTACGGAGGATTTTATTGAAGATCGTCACATCATGAATAAATAAAAATCCTACGATAAAGTAATCTTACATTTGAATGGGACTTCTAACTAAACTGATCACGTGATCTTCGTATGACGCGCGCGTTGCCTAGAACTCAGCGCGAGTCGACATGGAACATTGTTTTTTATGCTTCTGTATCATTTGAAAAGCACGATTCGCCTTACGATTTTAACCTGTTCAAGCGTATTTGGGCCGATCAAAATTTCAATTTGCTAAAAGCATCGGAAATCTCGCAGCGGAAATCAATGCCTTAGAGTCATCCATTCTGACGTCTGAGTAACTCGTGACGTAAGCTTTTGTTTTGAATGACGTGAGACCGATAGACCATCGTAAACTGTACACGGACGAAGAACAAGACTCGTTATTATGTTACTAGAAGAAGGAGGTTCAAAATTTTTCCATCGAAGCAATAATGGTTATTTCTGATAGGACGCAAGAATACGTGAACATCAGACCCTATCTGTGAGTACAAAAATAATCATAGCTGAGTTAATTCTACATTAACTTCGTTCTCTTTTCCATGAGATGAATTCACTAAATACAGGAGCATTTATTTTATTGTTATTCTAAACAAACTGTTTCCAATGATGTAGTGAAAGTAGATGACACTCTTGTAGATCTAATTCTTAAAAGTCTGCTCCAAAAATGATTTTTAGCTTTAAAGAGAAAAGAAATAGATAACTTTTACTTTCTAGCGGCAGAAATTAATGAAAGCTTCAAGTTAAATAGTGAGATTGTCTTGGTATTACATCGCTTCAACTTGCAAAGCTTAGTAACGTACGAAGTGTGCCACAACCTCGCTCATTCTTATTGTAATTTATTTTCGAAATTTTTGCTTGTTTACTGTGTTATATGTTACTGTCAAATGCAACGCAACCTTTGAGCCGATATGATGTTCCTGAAATTAAAAACTAAAGGTTTTAGATTTCAAATTCACCTCTCAGAAAAAATATATTACCAACATGAAATTCTTTATTACCCGCTCGTACAAATTTCAAAAAAATGTTAATATTGGAACAGCATTTCATATTTTGAAAAAGCAATATTCATGTAGACATAATATACAATAATTGAGGTCTCAGACATTAGGGCAAGTGAAATTTCGCAATGTTCAGGTGCAGTGGAGAGAAAATTATTTTTCTTGGATCGACTGCATAACGATTGCTTTCTGATTAGTAAACCGCATAAACGGTTTCGATGAAATTCGGAAAGATTACGACAGCATGGTAGCAAAGAATATTCTTTCATTTTTATTTTGTTTTTGTCACCCCCGAACCAGTGTTACCTTAATTTGTCATACTGTATAAAACCAATTTCTAAAGATTTGAATTATATTCTTATTCAAATTTTGTTCTTTCTATAAACACAAGTGATTGGAAATGCAAGATGAATTCACCTGTTGAAATCATTTCATTGCATTCTGTTCCAAATTTCACTTTTTAATGGACTGATGTGAGTGTCCATTATTCAATCTGTTTTGATTTCTATGAAATGACAGTTGCCATCAAAGACGATATAAGCGATATTAGAGTACACCAGAGTTAAAAACAACCATTCCCATGCGATAAGTAATTTTTGAAATAACTGTCATTAATTTCAAGAACCATTTTTCTTCATAGTCTGGGAATTTAGTGGGAAACGTGCAACTGGTCACTGTCAGGCCAATAAAAATTGGAAACGCGGATCCCTTTTTACGTCAGAGCTATGTAGTGGAAGAAGAGACTGATCCATTTTCTTTGAAAGCCATATTAAATAACATTAACTAGGGCCATGAAAAATGACCATTTGCACGTAACAAGTCGATCAACTGAACTAGTGACTAAACAAGATTTGCGTGGAGCCATAACGGTCTATACGTTTTAACGACTTTTGTTGTCGATGAAAAAAACAAACGATTCAAACTGAAATCAGTACGTACTAGTTTTGAGCAGTAGTTAACTTTGCGTTTATTAAGTAGACCTAAGTTTTTTTTATTCTAGAGGTTTAATATTTCCCAGCCGACGTGAAAACCTATAGTTTGACTCAAGCGAAGAAATGATAAGTCGACATAAAGGTCGACGCACTACTGAACGAGTTTTCGGGGCCAAAACCGGAAAAAATTACGCTATATTTTGTAACATGTCGAAGCCAAACAAAATACGGGAGAATAAACTAATATTAGCTTCATTTTACTGGTCACATTTTGAGATTTCACCACCAGGAGCTTAAAAATTAGCTAAAACCGCTTTTTGATATTGAATAAACATAGCACTTAGTTAGCAGGCTGTGTTGTGGCCGGGGATACGAAGAACCGCTGTTTCGCGGAACTCTCTTATTAGCTGGAACTCTGCACTGAAAATAACTGCCCCGCTAATAAATATGCAGTTTATTAGGACATCAATAGGAGTGTACAATGCACCTGTAGTGTGGCAAGGGCATTAGGTAGCTTTGCAAGGCCACACAAGAGCGTTTCCGGCTTTTGAGACTTCATTTCGGCGGAGCAACAAACATTCCGGTTAGTTCCAATCTGCAAGCACCTAACGTTTATGACTGAAATCTTCAGCTGGTGAGTAAGTATTCCGTTTTTAGCGCGACAGGTTCATGTAAGAATAAGCTAAGCTACGGAAAAGGCCATCCGCGCAACTCAGTAACTACAGTAGCAGTCATGTCGAAATGCGGAAAACCATCAATTTCAGTAACCAAAAGAGGACTGAGATTTGGTACCATTTTAAATATCTTATAGAAAAAGGCAATTTATTTCCCTCCTCAAGTTTAAGCCAAAATCAGTACTTAGATATAACGCTAAGAAAGCAATTCCTGCACCATCTCCTCCAATTTTATATGACAGCAGAGTGATAAACAGACTGCAAAACTAGAATACACTTTACATGTTTTAATTAATTACATTACAAAAAGAATATATATCTTCATAAGATCATGTTTTACAGTCATGTATTGCATTAACTACAATTTGCTGACTCTGACTCCACCGATACAAATTCTCTCGAGCACGGCCGATCTTCCTCTCGCATCCCGTTTATGAGAAGAAAGGATGATGCAAAAGTTTTTCCCTTCTGCACTGTTATAACTTCCTGTCTTTCATGAAGATAAGTAGAGTAGCTTTTTTTTTTACGATATTATGCCATGTCGCTTTCCGGCTTGGAAGAATACGATGTAAAGGAGTCTGTGCGTAATAATAGCTAAATTCACTTGGCTAGACAAAAACAAATTAATGATACGTGCTAATACTAAAGCTTAATTACTAATTCTCCAAAAGAGTCAGAGAAACGTCTTGGAAAGTACCAAAAAGACGCAAATGATGCATATTAAGTGATCCCTTTTTTATTAGAAACACCTGTTCTTGTTGTTGTAAGGGGAACTTGAACACCATATTTTCTTGCTGTTTCGTTTATACTTGTTTTAAGTAAAAAATAACATTCTTCAAAGAGGCTATTTTAAACTAGGGCCAAGGAAACGAGATCGTATAGCAAAAGAAGAAATAATTTTACAACTAATAATAGTAATGATAAAAGCAATAATAATTTTAATATTTCTGCATTTTAAAACAATTTATATCATTATGCAACGTCCCTTTTAGTAATAAGGCATTGTTATTTAATATTAATAATCATGATTTTTATAACTACCAGACAGCTACCCTTTGACGTAATACAATACACCTATAACAACTATATAGAAAGTAGCAAAATTTCCTTTTTTGGTTTCCGATTAAGCAAATCTTTTCAAGAGCTACATATTTTATTTTCTATAACGTTCAGCAAACCACATGTTCCTGCCGGAAAGGAGCGTTGCTTAAATCCCTTTCTGATGGAATTGCGAAAACGAAAGACTATGGAAAGACAGTTTTATTGCCTAGGGCAGATTCTGACAATGGCAATGACAATGGCCTGAACTTGCTCATAGTTTGATGGAAACATATATGGAAGATACCAACCAACCTTTAAATGGAAAATAACCCACGACATGCTTAAGTTCTTAATTAAGAATATTATATTCATTTTACGACTCGTGACTCTAATCGTACGCGTGCCGGGCATAAAAGTGATCTAGAAAGTTCGAGTACTGTCGAAACAAATCGCCTGTTCCGATTCCAACCCGAACACGCACCGAAATGAAGACGACAACAAGTTCCGCCTTTTGTTGGCGCCAGAAAAGGTGGATATAAGAAAATTGAAAACGTTGCACTGTTCTTGCTCAGTTGAAACTGCATCTACAAGTTTTGACTTTCACTGAAAATCTTTTTGTTACTGTGGTTGCCTGTGTTTTAACAGAGGCTGAATTTTGAGCCTTTATATTTTGTGGGTGTGTTATCGAGTATGTTAACATTGAATCTAACATTCACTAGCAAACGGTGTTTCCCTACAGACCTTTGTTATGTGATCAAATATGGCAGGTATTTCAAAGTGCTGATGTACACTCTTTCCCCATGAACCGTACTACAGATTTTTTTTGTTTGAAATTTCCGATTCCGGGATTAGTTTGGGTGGCTTGATTTAAGTAGGGATTTTTGGGGGTATTAAAAACAATTTAAAGATTCGTAGTGTACTCGTATACTCGGCCGCCACAATTCTGCGAAAACACTACAACCAAACTTCAGTTTGCTTTCTGGAAATTTTTAAGGCTTGAAAAAATTCGGCATGGGGTTTTTGGGGGTTAATTTTTGGTCCAGAGATTTTTGGAGGTTTTGTTGGAAGCCCTAGGGATTTTTGGGGGGCTTTGATGTTTGCACCCATTCGATCATCCCCGTCACTTGAAAACCGGATTCGGTTCCCCCCGTCTCCTGGGAATACAACGTAATAAGTTGACACAGGAACTTCTAAGTTCCTCATTTACAAGGGTCTGAAATACTTGTTTGTCATGCAAAATAACCCCTCCTTTAGTCGAAGCAAATGCTACAACCCTTTTAGGCCTAAGAGCTGTAACATTTAATTTGCCTTTGACTAATGAACGGTTATTACTGATAAAATTTTGTCTGAAACTCAAGTTAAGCACAAACTTTTTGTCAACATTTTGTCGTCGGCAACACAAAGTGCAACACAGCATCTTAATTCCCTTAGTTATGTGTTCAGACAGTCGTTCAGTGAAGAGCGACCCGTGGCTATGACTAAAATCTCTCAACGTCAACTGCTGTTCTAATTCCGCCAACTACTTTCTTACTGAATGGGACGGGATATGATGTAGTCTGGGCGGCATGCCTTTTAGCAAAACGCACCAACAAAAACCGAGCGGAGGGGAATCTTTTTTAAAGTACATCCGCCGGATCTCTATAAGTACAAACTCCTAAACTTAGGCGTTATACTCTGTCTTAACGGCTAGGTGCCTTTTTCAGGCTTCAGGTATCACGAAAGTGTAGGAAGTTCGCTAGTTGAAGTATAAGAAAGGGTAGGGAAATTTGTCATTACGGTCGGTAAATTGACCTAAAACAGGATGGGCTCCTGTCTAAAAGGGCTACAGAAGTCTAGTTGAGAAAATGTTCTGGTTTTGTCATTTATTCAGTTTTAAATAACTGCGCATTTACAGCAGTTTAAAAGGGATGCAAGGTTCTAAACTGAAGGTATGTGAAAGGAGAACCATTTGTCAATGGACGTTATACGAAAGAGGTACCGTTTCTGTCAAAAATGTCACATGAAAGGGTAAGCTAAGGTGGGGGACCTCGCGGTGGAGTCTCACCGTATAAACCTTTCTTGAGCACCCTCTCACCCCGGGTTAGCCACTGACTAAGTTTTCACGCGACAGGAATCACCCGCATTCAGATATTGCATACATATTGATTGTTCAGCTTGAAGTCAAGTGTCAAGAGGCTGTATATTATCGCACTGGTGTGGTTTCCCGCTTCATTTCCCGTGCTTTTAACAATTCATGCCTTTGTTTTCCTTCCTGCTAACACAAAAAACCGGGGTAGTCAGTGTTTATTTTCGACATGCTGAACTAAAGGGAAATGATTTCTCCACTCTGAATAATCTACTTTGACATGTGCGGCATGAGGTGCCGAATTGACAAGACAACTTCCGTTTTGTTTTGAACTAAATTTGGGAGAACCGAGAAAATTCATTAAGTTGTAACGTCGTTAATTCTGAGTAAGTTCTGTTTCGCGGATTCCTAGAGAAAGGTAAGCGGCATTGCTCATTCTCAAATCTATTATCTTCCGTTTTCAACACTCTTACTTCGTTTCAAAGTCATTTATTTGATGTCCGCTTTCTCTTCGCCGGCCCTAACGTTTGAATCAGGTACTGTCATTACGATCGAATATAACAAGGCAAACATTTAAGACATTTAACTATTTTCGCCATTTTCCCGGCTCTGTTTAAATAACTTTCTAAACTTGCCGTAATTTTAGGTATCTAAGCTGGTTATCTGCTGGCGATAAAGGATGACATCTGATGAAACAAATCTGCCGGGGAAGATATTATAGCGTAGCAAATTTGCAAATACATAGCGCATCACATCATGACTGTGTATGTTCTTAAACTATGTCAGTTTTGTTTAACATCCATCTACATACAAGATTGTTTACCATGCAAAGACAGAGAGAAAGATCCTTCTTTACAGTCATTCCTAAGTCATTACCGGCAATTTTATTTTGGAGAGTCTACAATTGGATTAGCGTTTTATTTTTAAATTAGTACGTGCATAAATTACTTCGCGTGACGGCACTTATACACGTACGCATGTTGTCTGTTGACGTACCGTACGCCTCCGAATCTGCGAGAAACCAACCTTTACGAAGTCACGTATCTGTGTTCGAAATTTATCCACAAGTTTAATCATCTATGTTGAAGATTTTGGTCTTGACACAGCTTTGCGATGCTGGTTATTTTGCTGTGTAAGGTGTTTCCGCTTAATTTTTGCGGTTAAAACCCCACCACGCATGAGTACTGTCGCATTTAGAAACGGATCACCTTATGCTTACGCATCGAGTTAGAATAAGCGTCCATTTTAGTGTGCATTCTCGATCAAGAGAAAACTGCCGGAGACGTGACCTCCTTAAACAGAATTACGTGGCAGCACCAGCCAGTAAGGGGTGGGTTTGGGTGAGGTGTCGAATCCAGCAAAACAATATTTTATGACAATAACTGGCTAAAGTGACCCACTAGTGCCCTGCTTGTTGACCTTTCTGCTAACTACACACTCAAAATAGCCTCCAGTCTCATTATTTTAACACCCCTTCTCAGCAACAGTTTGTCTTGTGCATGTGTCCGTTGTGGTAAAGAAACGGAGGGCCAATCTGGACTTACCCAACTAAGACACCATTTACTTTATAACACCAACTAACAAGTACAGATTTATCGACTTGAAATGACTATGTAAACAGTTTGAATGTCCACGGCCCTGTTCTGGTCGATTTCTCCCGTTTCGTCTCTATGTTTTTGCTGTTCCGGTTGAGTTTTCCTAGTATGGTAACAAAATTTGGCAAGCTTGAAAAAAAAAGAAAGAAATAGACTGCAATAAGTGTGAAAAATGGACAAATAGTCCTCTAGAACATAAAGTAAAACTCGGCTACAATAATACGTGTAAATTACATAAGCTGGCGATTTTTCTTTGTGTTTGATTCACCTGTTCGCATGTGATTTTTAACAGCAATGAGAAAATGCTCGTTGATCAGCCCTACACATCAAACAATTAAAGCAGTTCAGATTTTGACATAAACAAAAAACTTAACAAAAAAAACCAAAAGTGTTATGTTAACTCCTGAGTCAGCACAGGATATGAAAGATTTCCGAAGAACAACGCGAGCAGTTGGACACTGCTAGGTGACGGCTAAGTGAAGTGAACCCTCCGGTGGCAGAATAAAAATTACACAAAGCGATGAACAAAACAAAACTTAGTTTTCATGAGCTTGCACGTATTTTTCTATATACTGTAACTTTAGGGATATCTTTTTGTTTTTGTTTTTGTTGTCGTTGTTTTTTTTTTCACAAACGTGCACATTTTGCAACAATTTCTGTATCAGCTGTGACAGTTCCTTCTACATAACGCCGGAACTTTCGTTTGACGTCATCATGTCATATGAATTTGGTCGGTCCCTGTTGTCGTACACAATCAAGCAAAGGCGCGTGACACAAAAGCACGGTTTTTTGTAGTAGGAGAGACTTGAATTTGCAATATTCTTCGGTTTCCTGGACTTTTTTCAAGATTGGGCAACAAGAGAACTTGAGGTGAGCTTAAGGAGTGCTTTAACAAAGTGAAAAGTTTTGTCTGCGATCAGTGTGCGATAACACTGATTTCAGGTGCGTTTGAACGCTAATGCGGTGATAGTTATTGCAGCCATTTCCATGCACAAACTCAAGTTAAAAATAGTAGAAGCGAACAATTTAAGTTTAAAAAAAGACAAACACAAAAGAGTGACTGTTCTATTTTGCCACACCGTTTTCTGAATGACTCAGGCTAGCTTAAAAAAGCCAACAAAGCAACACGCCTTTGGCCTTATCATTGTCTACCGCTCGGATTAGGGTTTGTTAGGAATACTGATTTCTTACCATAGTTCACACAAACACATCAAAGCTTCAAAGATCTCGGTAAAAATCCAGTAATGCACCTCAACACCGCACAGCCATATTACCGAAGCTGTTTACAGCGGAATTGTTTTTATCTGAAAATTCTTTTCTCTTCCTGTTTATACTATTTTTGCCTCCCGCACATTTTTCCTGTACACAAAATTTTATCCGCGGGCCCTGTTTTTATCGATAATTAGTTATTGCTGTTTGCTAAATTTCCTAACCTTGGTAAGGCAAAACTAGAATTGCCCTTTTTTCTTCTGTTTCATCATTTGACGTCGTTTATAATATACACAGTAATTTCCATGTCTTGTTCGACAAAGGACGATCATTTTAAACCTTTGAAGAGTTTACTTTCCTGCTGTTATTCGGTTTGATCGCATGTCTGTTTTATTTGGGGATAGAAAAGTAAGATAAAATATTTATTTTAGTCATTTCCATAAACAGAATTGTTCAACAGCGTTTCAAAACACGGTCACATTCAGGACATGTGAATCATTCGGGTACCCTATTTTAGGCTCTGTTTGACAGATTATTTGCCCTCGGGTAATAGACTATTGATGCTAGCTGTTCTGAAACCAGCGACTCACAAATATTTATTTTCTCTCAAGCTAACCCCTCTCCCTCGCCCGCCAATAGCTCGCGTCCCTGCAAAAATCAACGAGAAAAAAATATTTTTTTCAACTTTGTTATTATCTTCGAACTACGATAGCTTAAAATTTGCAATTAATGCAGATCTTACGGTCCCCCTTTTGAAAAAGAAAGGAGATCAAAACTCGAAAGGTCCTTTTGTTCGAGTACAATAACTGTTTACGTCATTCTTTATACTCGCGCGCTCAACCATCCTATAACCATGACAACCTAATGCGTTCGTGGCATCAATTACGTCCGATGACGTCATTGTCTACGTCTTGCATCCATGCATTTACCAAGGCTGCAAGCGAAAATGTCTTTTGTCAAATGAATAACACATTTCCTTGTCGTTTTTCTTGCTCAAACGCATTTTTATTCGCCTCCATAGGCGCCTTGGTTCGAATGCAGGGCCTAAGATGGCGACGGAACGAACCAAGAGGGCTATAAAAGTGGGATTTTACGACATTGAGAAGACAATCGGTAAAGGCAACTTCGCTGTGGTGAAGCTAGCAAGGCATCGCGTCACAAAGAGTCAGGTGAGAGACGAAGGCCTTTCATCTTGTCGCTGGAAAAGAACTGATTGCTCTGTAACATGTACAGTCTGCTTCTCTGCCTGTGATTTTACTAACTTTTCCTGTTATTCGTCTGCGTAGGTCGCCATTAAGATCATCGACAAAACTCAATTGGACGACACAAACCTGAAGAAAGTTCACCGCGAAATTCAGATCATGAAGATGTTAAATCATCCGTATATCATCAAATTATACCAGGTATGGCATTTGCTTTACCGTCGCGTGCGATCATATATTCCAATGTTTCATTCCAGGCGCATGAATGCACGAGCGAAATTCGCCAGTGCAACGTTCGATCAAGGCCTCATTTGTTAGTTGCTACTCTATTATATTCATCAGTCCAGTTAGTCATAAAAATAAATCTCTTATTGTACTTTTTTTTTCTCGGAAGGTGATGGAGACTAAAAGTATGCTGTACCTGGTGACTGAGTATGCAAGCAATGGTGAAATGTTTAGTAAGTTTTATTATCAAATACAATAATTTTGTGTTTAAAGACCCCTTGTGTGTAAACTCCTCATTTGCAATTCTCGTCAAGCGTGATTGTAGTCAGCCGTTATATTATTTCTCGTTCCTTGGCAGCTATTAAATCACTCAACTGAAGTGCATTTTCATCCGTTCGACGTGGAGGAAAATTGTGAGATTTGGCGTAGAATAAAGTGAAGTTTCGTCAAAGGCTTTTTTCGCGAAAGTACAATTTACTATTGTGCGGTTTGTGATCGTCAATTTCGGCATGCGTGACGCACGTCGCGGTGGTAGTACACTACAAAATATCGCTTTTACCGGCATGTTTTGGGCAATCTTCTGGTCAAGCTTTCGTCAGCTCACTAGAGGTTGAACCAGCGACCAACGTATGTTATAAGCTAGGTTTTCTCTTAATTTTTGAAGAGTAATTACAGCGTTTTAAGAGCGATGAGCAAATAAAAATTTTCTATTTACAAAATTGTAAGTCAAGCTAGCGCAGAATATCGATTGCTTTACAAGGAGAGAACAATCATGTCAAGCCTCATATTTTCGCTATTTCTTTTTGCTTTGTTTTCTATGTTGCTAGTAATACATCAAAGGCAACAGATGTGTCAAACAGAAAAAGCCAACCTCAAAAAAGCATCAATCACATGAAGATTGCATCAGTTTTGTATACCGTATTCTTGGAATATTTTTTCCGCATTTCAGCTTTAAGATAAATTTGCCCTGAACTGTATTTATCGATTTCTTGAAGGTAGCTAATTTCGTTTTATCGGTAGTAATTTTCAGATTCTCTAGGGACGTCAATGTTTACTTCTGAAGTGACTAAATTGAATGAATTGCTTTGTGTGTGTGTGTTTTTTTATCATGCGCCAGACTGTGATAACAGTTTCACACTCCTTAAAACCTTTAAACAGAATTTAATAATAATCCGAAGATCACTTTATAACATACCGTACAGCTGAGCTTCGAAATTTTTACTTATCAACATGAACAGAAACTTAGCTTTAAGTACAATTTCCGTTACATGTTTGAAGAATTTGAAATGTTCGCGTGAGTAGCATTTTTGAGCGGAAAGGTTATGTATACCTGTACACAATTTCATATTTTGGCCGTGAGCGTGATATTGAAAGCAAACAGTAAAGAGTTTTGTTGCCTTTGGAAAATTTTTCACTATGAACAAAGAATTTCGAGCCAATTTTGCAAATATGAAGGACTTCATACAGTAATACCGTTTGGGTGTGTGATACGAAACCAGTTTAGACTTAATCATAAATTGCCAAGGCTATAACTGCGTGTCAGCATGTCAATATTTTTTATATTCATTGGGATCCTCCTTATTCCAAACAGGAATGCAATCACAAACAACATCACTAAATTTCGAGTTCAGGATGCTTTTTATAGAAAACGTGGCATTACTAAATGACTTCCTCAGCTAATATCTTCAATATCATGTTGGTTTGTCCTTTTACAATGACCTCAAGTCATTCAAGAAAACCAGCCTCTTAAAGTTAGTCTTGTGTAGTTAGTGTCATGACTTATTCTACTGGAATAAAAAATGTCTGTTTTGACTTATGTAAGATTTGGCTTGTTGTTGGCGAGTTGGCTTTCATCTCCTGTTTTGTTACATTGTTGGTATGTGCCTTCTGTCTGAATATAATGGAAAATGGCAAACAATATAAAGGTTAAGAGGAAATTGAAACACCGCAAGCTAAGAATAGCTGTTGTCTCTAAAATTTGATTTTCACACACTTAATTCCGTTTATGAGCCAATATCTCATATTTTGCCTAAAAATGGAATGCTGGAGTAATAAAGCATAACTAATCAAACAAAGAGATTGAGACCAAGCACCTTGCGGCTATTAAGCGTTGGTTTGACCTTTTGACTACCCAATACCCGGATATATACAAAAGTAATTACATTCCTTTTCCCCGCTCTGTTTTCTTTGCATCTCTAATATTACTAAAAAACAGTGAGCATAAAGAAATTATTTCTTTAGAAATAAATGGCCTTGTTGGCCGTGATGATCGCTCAACCAACTTTTTTGCTGGGTTAAAGGTCAAAATAGATTTTGATCCCTGTTATAATTCACTGAGTGAAGTGATGTAAAACTTCCACAGAAGTCAGTAAAGAAAACTTGACATTTCAGTGTAACATTGTTATGTTTCTAGCTGCCTAGTATGGCTGTATTTTCCAATCTATTCATGAAAGTTCAACTTGTTCTCAAACTCAGGGTAATAAACTCAAGCACATGTTTATCTTATATTTGCTTCATTTTGCAGACTACTTATCCCATGGTGCTTTGCCAGAAAAAGAGGCGCGGAAAAAGTTTGCACAGATTTTGAGTGCAGTGGAGTACTGTCATGAAAGACATGTTGTACATCGTGACTTGAAAGTATGTTTAACTTAATGCTAGAATAATTTTACTCATTTAGAGAGAAATAGAATCCACTTTTCTACTGTAGTTTGTCTCATCATTAAATATCAGGGCTGTCATGAAGAGGCTGGAGGCCAGAGATTTCCCCCGGCTATTTCTTAGGAAAACAGAAGAAAAATAGATCCAAAAGAAATCCTTTGCTGTTTGATTTCCCGGCTACTTGTTTTATTTATGGGGCAACTTGAAATCTCAGTGACAACCCTGCATATTATCCATTCCTGCATCTTTGTGATAGAGGAATTGAAGGGGATTTTAAATTTGAAAGGATTATCCATCTCAGTTTGCCATGTTCATAGGAATCATAGCATCCTGTGTTTTATGCTTTAGAGGCATAGACTGTCAGACAGATCTTTTAAAGATCATTTCTGCTCACGGGGTCAGCTACCGTGAAAAATTTCTTGGAAGAAAAGTAAACTTTCAGATGAGAAAAGAAAACAACCCCCACAGCTTTTTTTAGTACAACAACATGGCTACCAGTACCCTTTCATTGTTTTAGTAGAACAATATGGCACTGGGATGTCGTGAAAAAATGATTTATAAATAATATAAATAAAGTATTATAAATCATGATGCTTCTAGATTTGCCCATAAAACAGTTGAAATTAATTTTAGCCTCCAGTTAATTTTCACTGATAACCGGGTGTGTAGTTGACAGAAAAAGTATGACTGCATTTATTTTCACACTTGACACTGATGTGAGGTATACTCATAATGTTTTCTTACTTTTTAGGCTGAGAATCTTCTTTTAGATCAAAATTTAAACATCAAAATTGCAGGTAAGAAAGGGATAAAGGTTAGGATAAAATGGAAACAAATTGTGCAGGGCTGATAATGTAAATAATAGTTTATATTCGAATAGAGACAGAAAATTTATTTTTGTCATTAGAAAGCAAATTAAATTTATGCTAGCTAGAATTATGGCTGTGTTAAACATGCAAATGTATTGTTAAGTGATGGTTTGCACCTGCATGTGACATTGTCTCAAATTTCTGTAACACAAGTTGACTGTTTTTAAGCCACCTGCCTTGTTTGCCTAATAAATTTTTAATCTGTTTGTATGGAAAAGTTACTGGATAACTCAAATTATGTCTTTTTTCTCTGTAATGCCCTTCTAAAACATTTGATAAGAATAGCAAAAGGGTATACAGGCTCACTCTAAGCAGTGATGTACATGTAAATGTTTTGAGATTGTCACAATGGTGTCATCTATCAGGCAGCATGGCTAGACTCCCCAGTTTATGCAAATATAATTACCCATGGCCTTATCAGAGTTTTCCTTAACAAGGAAACTTTTAATGCTGACCACTGTTTGGTCTTAAAGGAGTTTAATGTTTGTCTCTCAATTTCAGACTTTGGGTTTGGAAACTACTATACCCCTGGCAATCGTCTGAATACATGGTGTGGTAGTCCACCTTACGCTGCTCCTGAAGTATTTGAAGGAAAACTTTATCATGGTCCACAGCTGGATATTTGGGTGAGTAACCATTGATATTATCTATTTTACCCAGAGAAACATACACTGAAATCCCATGCATGAGTCACACAACTGTGCTGCATTTTACATGGTAAAATACTGTCCATGGACTTCCATACAAAGGACTACACTTTTATAAGTATGAACTACTTTTTTGCGAGTTGAGTTTAAAATTTTACTCAATATAGGGCTAAAATTTTTAGACCTAGAGTATCATGCCTTTCCTAGGGGTAAGAGGAGAGACGAATTGGGAAGACCAAGGGCGAAGATGAGGGGAGAGGGCAGCCTTAACTCTTTCCCCACTCCCTTCACTCAATTCCTAGCCTGCAAGCAAGCTCTCCAGGGCGCTCCAGTGGGGAGGGGGTGTGGAAGGAAGGAGAGCTTACAACTACGTCTCTGGAATTTAAATATCTGCTTTGAAAAAGTCGATGCAACATGCTGATTGGCGGAGATGACATTAGAAATGAAGTCATTACCCTTAGCACGTGTTTTTCGATGTTTGTTTACATTCACACTTGTTTCTGCTTTGCGCTGATTAGTGGAAATCTGACAGCTCAGTCGACAGGGAGCCACAGGGAAATTAAGGTGGAATTCAAATTCCAGAGACGTAGTTGCAAGCTCTCCTTCCTTTCCCCACCAAACCCCAGAGTGCCCCAGAGACCTTACTTGCAGGCTACTCTACTCCCCACGCCCCCCTAGAAGAGTCTAAAGGCTGACAGACTAGTCAGTAGTGTAGTTTACAACAATTACTGTTTGCTGATTTCCTATCTGGCCACCCGTTTGGTTTCTGTACATGTATGTAGTAATCACTTCATCATTAAATTTCACTGGAATGACGCTAAAGAATCATAAACTTTTTTCTTTTTAGAGTTTGGGCGTTGTTTTATATGTGCTTATTTGTCGAGCCTTACCATTTGATGGAGGTACGCTTCCAGCTCTTCGAGACAGAGTTTTGGAGGGACGTTTTAGAATACCCTTTTTCATGTCTACAGGTAAAAATAAGGGTTGTTATTAAGCTTGTTTACCGAAGTGTTAACTTCACCCTTAGGACTTAATAAAAAGCTAATAAACTGACCTGAAAATCTTCATTACATTTGCATGGTTTCTCGACTGGTTCCACTCAAATTCCCAACGAAACAGTTGAGCCTGCAGTTTTCAGCGGATACTTTTAAGTTTTCTTTAGAGCCCAGTTCACCCAGGTCACTATTTCTTCAACACAGTAAACTATTCAGGCAATTCCCAGAATTTAAAGTACGGTACAAATGCATCTGCCAGGGCAAAACATTTTGATATTGGCTGTGCTGTAGTTATTCTAGAGAGCGGAATATACATATGTGTTATCTTATTTTGGTCTCGCTGATAATCACTTGCTTCTTTTCGCAGAATGCGAACACTTGATTCGACACATGCTCGTAAAAGATCCAAATCAACGATACACCATCGAACAGATAAAGAAACACAAGTGGATGCAAGCTGACCCGGCGGTCAAAAGCATTCTGACCTACAACAAAGAGGCAAATTTCGAAGGAGAAAAAATTCTGGACGAGTACAATGAACAAGCGCTCGAGTTGATGCAAGGATTGGGTATTGACATCGAAAGAACAAGAACGGTAAAGACCGCATTCAAAATCTGTTTATTCAGCCTCAGATACTAAGTAAGCCCCCTATTCTTTAGAGATTTAGTCCTCAAAGATAAAGACCCATAAGAAAGATACTTAGCCTTACTGACTAGGTATCCTATCCGTTCCCACCAGTCTGAAGGAGTGGCTAAAAATAAATCCAATTCCTTTTTGTAAAATCCTTAGAAACAAAAGTTCGGGCAGCATAAGTTTCATTTGAAAGGTAACACCATAGGATTTCGATTTAAGTTTGCTGTGTCTGCAAAATGTAAGAACTTGCTAGGAAATTATTGATTTCGTTTGGAGCGCCTCAGATTACCACTGTTCACTGATTTTATGATTTTAGTAATTCCAATTATTTATTCCTCAACAGGCCCTTGCTGAAAACGCCTACGATCACCACACCGCTATTTACTATCTACTTGTGGATCGACTTCGTCAACACAGGGCGAGCTACCCTCTTCAAACTCAGCTTGAAACCAAACTACGTCGGCCAAGTGGAATCGCGGAGGCTGCCGTTGTGCGTGGTGGCAGGAATAATGTTATGGTAGTACCCAATCGCGCCGTACAGCGCAGCGTCCCAGCCCAACCTCCGCGGCCTTATCTCCCCCTCCAATACGCTATCAACGAACTTCACGAACGCATTCCCACGCCGCCCGAAATAAGGCGGGAAATCGCCACGGAGTGCGTAAAAGAACTTTCTCCAATGCGCGAGCCTGGACTCAAGGCGCGTTCAATTTCACCGCGTCAGATGATAAACGTAGGACCGCCTTTGTCGCTTGACAATAGTGTTAGTAGAGAAACGGACTCTCCTACGTTGGAAAACATGGACAGTGACGAGAATGAAGAAGACAAGCCTAAAGTTAGGCGTCATACTGTTCATTCTATGCCTAAGCAGTCACTAGCCTTCCCCGAGAATCATCCTCTATTGCGAGGTCGCTCAGAGGAAACCCACGAAGAATCGAACATTCACGCCTTTCAAATAAAACCTGCTATTGTGGTCTCACACTGTGGGCCCAGTAATAGCCTGATGACGTCGACGCCACCCGTAGTGGCTCTTCGAGGTTCGGGACAGCATCTTCATAATCCCGTGAGAAGAAACGGTCATGTGCCGCTCGGAAGACGGGCGTCCGACGGCAATGCTGTAACGTTAGCGTTTCAACAGCACTTACGAGTGTCCAGTCCGAATAATAGAATAAAACAGTTACAACAGGAGCACCAGAGACTACAGGAACAGTATCAAAAATCGCTGTCACCCTCGGAAATTTCCGATCAGCAGGTGGCTCACTCTGAATATAAACTTAACTATGATCAAATGCGGGAAGAACTTCAAAAACATTACGAGGAACTCATGGCTTACAACGAGCAGGAACGAACTAACGAGAGAATGGAGCTAACTGACGAACAGAAAATCGCTTTCTCTCAAGCGGAACAACCAGCTCTTTATTCAATGCCATTACATCATCAGTTACAGCAACTCCATATTGACAATCGCCACAATCCTCTACGACGGACTCCGTCGTACAAGCAAAACCCTCATAAACAAGTGTTTCGAACATCATCTTACAAACGTGCTCAGATTTGTGCTATGCTTCCTCCGTTAGAAAGCGAACCTTTCGACTCTCTCGAAAATAAAGAACCACTTATCTGCGAAGACAAGACGAAACTTGGCAGATATTCCATAATCTCACTTTAGGGAAACCAGTTGCAAGTAGAGTTTTGCCGGGGGCGGTTTTATGTTGACTTTCTATTTGCATCTCCTTGTTTGAGGCTCAGATCAAAACAGCATCCCAAGTGCATACCGTTGATTAGGTTAACACTTATAGTCTAGATTTCATGTCATCTTCGGAATCAAAACGTGTAATCCGTCAGCAGTACATGTAGGTATAATGTTTTTTGTTCTCGCATACAGAAAAGAAGCCCATTTTGAACGAATTATACGTTCAGCAGTGAGCCTCGAACTAAAGTCTCCACAAAACCGCCTTCATAGCTAAATGCTAACTTATATATTGTGTGTAATGATTATATTTCTAAAACAGAGCGAAAGTAGGTTTTCTATGTCCTTTTTAAAGAGCGAGTAGATTTATAAAACAAAAGATAATTATGTATAATAAGAAATATGAAAGAAGCACTTGTAAATAACTTGCTTATTTGCCACGCCCTAAGGCTCCATTGACGCAAAGTACAAGCTGTATCACTTAAAGTACAGTGCATTTGATTGAAAACTTGAGAAAGTCTTACATTTGTTTCCTTCACTTTTTTCCCTCGCACTTGAATGATATATATCTTACACGACCTTAACGGTCAGCCCATTTCTCGAAATTCTTGATAACATTTCGCGCCCCGATCCAATACCCCAAGTACCAGAGGTTAGATTTTCTCGCTTGCGACGAGAAATTAAAGCGGAAATCGCGCAACGAAAATTAGCTTGTGGCAACCAGGGTAGCGCCCCAAAGACTCACGTAGAGAGTTAGCGGTGCTGCTCCTAGCTCTCAATCATCAGCCCATTTTGTTTCATTTACTGGTTAACCTTGATCCTGAAAAGAAATTCGGCAAACATCAACGGTATTCCGGTCCTAGTGATTACCAGGACTTCCCAACCCCGTCGCCAGGGCCGATCCCCCTCCTCCCATTGTTTAAGGGAAAAGCCCTAGGAACAGGTCCCCGGCCGGCAGTACCGGAGCAAAGAGTTGGCCCCCTCGACTCCCGCCTTTTTTCCATTTTTCCTGCCCTCGCTTTACGTTTGCAAATCTTATCGGTCTTCTGGTTTGCTATCAATTCAACCCAAGGTCATGCGGCTCCTGATTCAACCCAAATTACCTACACAAATTTAATTTTCGAAATAAATAAAAAAATCAAAACAAAAACGAGATTTTCAAAAGGACATGTTTTCTTGAGGTGTAAACGTCTGAAAGTATGTACCCCTCGCTTACTCTCAAACAAGAAGCTTCCCGGACGTATGACGAAAGCTTTTTGTTCGGATCGACACGATGAGAAGGATCCCTCTGACGCGTAGAGATTCCAATACACTTGAGTCCGTTAATTCAGTATCCGAAATAATACAACGATTTCGTACTCAGTAGATAAGGATATTTTACTTGTTCCTCATTGACATATTTTTGGTTACTATAGCTAGTTGACGTTGGTCATGAGCAGGCTACCCAGTGACAGTTGTAGCAAACTTCACGTGACCATTAACTCATCAGTCGTTCAAATTAAAAAAAATTGTATTTGTCACATTCGTTTTGTCCCCTCGTGCTCTTTAAAAATTACCTTTCTGTTACGTCAATATTCGAAGTTTAAATTTTACTGTCAATGTGACGTCATTCCCCGCCAAAAACCGTTAAAATCTAAAAACAAAAAACATAAAAAATGAATGCAAGGTTGGCAATACGGCGATGGGCTGATTTATTTGAGGCAAGACAAAATAATTAAGGCCAACAAAATTAGCCTTCCTCAGGGCCAGGGATACACTAAAAGAAAAAAACCATAACGGATTCTAAAATTTGAATTTAAATTTACATGAGAGGTTAATAATAAAGTAAGGGTCCCTTCACACTTAGTGCCAGGGCTATAGTCCCCGGGCACGGTTACAAATATCAGTGGCGGATCTAGGGGCGGGGGACGCCCCCTTATTTTTAGACCAAACTGGGACGCAAAGGGACGAAAAAAAATTTTTTTGAGACCGGGCATCCCCCTTATCTCAGGGTCTGGATGACCGCCCCCCCCCCCCATCTGAATGTTTGGCTCCGCCACTGAAAATGGTGCTTTGTCCACACTCTGGGTACCCAAGTTGTCTTTCGTCCACTTTGCTCTTTCAGCAGACACCATTTTTGCAAAAGGAGCGTAGCAAGGAGTTAGGGTATGTGAAGAAGTTGATTGTGGGTAAAACTCCTCGGAAACAACGGAAAAGCAGGTGCACATAGGGACCCGGTGCCCACTTTAGTGCCCGAGTACAAGGTCTCGACCTTGTTCTCGAGCACCGGCACCGTGTCCGAATTTTAGCGCAGGTACTTAAAAAAAGGTGTGTGCACATTAATGCCTAGCGAGTACCGTACTCAAGCACCAGTTCTCTGGCACCAAGTGTGAACGCACCCTAAGAATGAGAATAATTGATAGCATGATAGGTATGTTAATAATTATACAATAAAGTAATTGATAACAGATAAGTAGGTTGAGTATGATCGTCCAGGTCCTGGTGAATGTAGTCCAGAAAAGGACTGTTGTACTTGACACTGGTCAACTGAGTTTCGACAACCGGTGCGGTAGACATCTTTAAATTAGAGTGAAAGTGAGTTGCATCACGTCAGTTGATGGTATTAACTCTCAGTTATTGACCTGATTGGTCAATTAAGTCGCGATGTTATTGGTCATCTGTCAGTTAAGCAGTAAGGTTATTGGCTATGAACTTCTTAGTTTTCCCAAGCCGTCGCGTTTCGCTCGCTCTACTATCCCTGAGGGAAAATGAGGGACTACTCGTAGTCTACCCTTGGCTTTAGTTATAAGTGACCCGGCGCAAGGAACAGGCTACCCAATCGTCATCCATGTCCGATCCTATCTTTAAGAGGACGGTTGAGGACGGTGAATAAAACACTAATAAGTTCCTATCATTTGCTCGAAAAAACAAAAACCTTTAGATGAAGAAAAGTGGTGAAAAATAGTCACGTTTTCGTCACCTGACTTCAGTCTCCTTGTTTTCACGTCCTGAACGTCACCCGGGGAACGTAGAGGACAGCAGTGATAAACCGGAAATTACGTCCAATAACTTACGAAGCATGTTGTCACTCACGAACACAGTTTCATGCACGTCACACAATGAAATTTTGCCGTCCTCTCGATCCATCTGCCGTCCTTTACGCAAGGTCCCTGATGGCACGCGGGGGTAGCTATATTTTCAAAACGGAAAACGCTATCACGTTGAAAACTTGCACAGAAGTTTATTTTTTAAACGTCACGTCGTTATTTTTTTAAGACGTAACTTGAAAATCTGTCGGCCCTGTGGTGAGGACTGGGGACAAGGCTAGTTACCAGTCCATTATCAGCCGAACGGTCAAGATGGCGGTGGTTGTTGGAACTTGGTCTTTCAGTTTGGAAGCAGTAAAGTTGATTTCCGACAAGCTGCGTGCTGGAAGCGTGGGGCTTGATGCTCTCGAGAATGGGATCAACGGTAAGACCAGCATTAATTGGAACTGTTGGCTTGAATTTTCTCAAAATCGTCGATGTTTCGGGCGTTTCACCGATCGATTCTGCACCGTCCATTGCTGCCGGACCTTCTGCAACCCTGCTAGCTATGTCGCTTCTATCTTCCCTAGATAGCTCGGGAAAGAAGAAGCCTTAGATCGAAGCGACTCTGCTAGCAGGGTAGGCTGCCACTTGTAGTCATAGAAGTTATGGAATGCATACATCCCGCGCTTTCAATATGACATGTCTGTATAAAAGCTAAGTGTCCACAAAATGGAAGATGATGCAAATGTCCTATAAATCACGGTCTTTGATCATTGGAAGGTTAAGGGAGCATTATTTAAAGTAAAGAGATAAGCTAGCGTTGCGGTAATTGAATCCTTTTAAGGATTTAAAATTTTGCACACCCACAGCTTAAAATTCTTAAAACATTTCAGCCAGGTCTAGTCTTGTTAGGCCACTGAAAACGTCGTGCTGGGAGAGTCGAGAAATTGAGGTTACATGGCCAGATTTTTATTCGATGGGGAATAAAGTTTCCTTCTGACTATTTTTATCCGTTGCGAGCATTCTTTTTTGGTCAGTTAATTAACCGTGGCATTTTCTCAGCAAAAGAAACCTTGTTAATGACACCCCGAGTCAAGGAGCAAAGAATTTCTTAGGGGTATCAAAGTTTTAAAAGTTGAGGAACGATTCTTCAGGGGTAGAGGGAAAAATGTTTGAATTCTTTAGGGGTAAAACATTAATTTGTTGGTGGAAATCTTCAAGCGTGAACAAAGATTATTCATGAAATTTTTATGGAAAAAAGTACCTTTGCGGATAATTATTACATGTAATAACCCATGTACATGTAAGATTTTACCACAAAAAAATTACATATTTTTTTCATCTTCAGCATTTGAGGAAAATCCTGATACTGGGTGCTATTTTGTTGGAAGAGGAGGATTGCCCAACTCCAGTGGCATATTGGAGTGTGATGCAGCTGTTATGACAGGGAAAAGCTGTTGTTTCGGTGCAGTAGCTGCTTTGCAGGGGTAAGGTGACAGTATGTAGTGGTTACTTACAGATTGGGGGCTAGAACTGGTTGAAGTAAGAGTCTGTAACTAGAAAGCAAGAGAGGATTTATCCTCTCTTGCTAGAAAGTCCTTCAGAATTCAGCTCTGAAATTGTGTTTGCTCTGAGGTAGGATGATCCACCAATTTGAATATTTTTTGGGGCATTCAAGTGATTCTAGTGTTTCCTAATTTTTGACACAGAGCTGATTGCCGATTGTGCTATTCTTTAAATGGTGCTCTTTCATTTTAGAAGCAATTATAAATAAAAAATATTGCTCCAAACCTTGCTCCGTAGTCTTATGACTTGTTTCTTGCCTTATTTGAAAAACATGGATCCCTCAGCAGTTTTGGCTGAAACTCCTGTGATGTGCGATTTTCTTTGAACAGCAGGGTTTACTTAAGTGCTCCGTAAAAAATATTTACCAACTCAGTGTGAAATCAGTTTATTTCATTTATTGGCGAGTGATATCTGTTGTTCCTTTTTCAAATTTTTGTAGCCATCATGTTCAAACCAAACAAATCAAGATGAAAAGTGTATCACACACTGTAGCTCAATGCACTTGTATTAATAACAGAGCCACCGCATCACCTGGAAATTTCAGTTTTTGTTAAGAGGAGAAACTAGAGCATTGATTGGCATTAATGCTATGATGAGGTAGATTTCATAATTATTATGAAATCTATTATTATTATTATTATTATTAAAATAACCATCATTTTAATTTACAGAGTTGCAAAGCCCCTCGCAGTTGCGAGACATGTTATGGAGAACTCACCTCACAGTATACTTGTGGGTCAAGGTGCACAGGAATATGCTGTTAAGAATGGGTTTCCTGTGGAACCAAATTTAGCACTGCAGACACATGAATCAATAGAAGCATTTGAGGTGAAGAAAAGTGATTTAAGATTTGCATCTCTTGCTTTTATTCTCCCAACCAGAGTGACGTGTTTTTTTAGTTGGTTGCATGTTAGGTCTGTTGTTCTTAAACAGAAAATAAAACAATTCCGCACACAGAGTGATATTAAATAGTCATAAATAATATTGCTGTTCAGTAATGTGTTGATTTTGAGCTATTTTATCAGCTAGTGAATATATCCATTTTGCTTTTCTTTTAACGTTTTTTAATTCTTGCAGGTGGAAAAAAATTGTTATCTTACTCTTTCAATTAATGAGACATTAATAATTAAAAACAAGATGATATTATTATAATCAGTAAATATTTATTTATAAGTACAATTCAATGTTCATTTCTTAACATCATCATTCATGGTAATAATCAGAAATGTTAAAAACTTACAACTGACAATAATCTGAAGGTACATGTGTATTGATCAAAACATGTCTGGTCTCAAAAACAAAATGTTGTTTGCTTTACTATGACTGTTTCTTTTGCAGTAGGAATTTCTCAGAAAATCAGACAAAGATGTAGGAAGTCATGACACTATAGGTGAGAGCTAAAGCATACAAGCCTTATTAAGAAATGCATTGTATTATCCTTTAGACATATTCTGTATTGTGTGGTTCCAGAAAATATCCAGACCCCCACCACGGAGGGAATTGGAAATTCCAGGGGGGTGGGGGGGTCAGAGGCCCAGGAAATTCCAGGAGGGAGGGGGGTTGGACCATAAAATCACTTTCCAGGGGGGCAATATCATTTTGTTTTCGATCTGAGATCGACCATTGCTTCTTACCGACCTGGTAGATCATTTTTAGGACATAAATATTTTGAAATATATCACTTAAGATTGTTCCTTTTAATCTTAACCAGGTTTCCTTTCTTCCAAAAGCGTTTTGGATGTAATTTCAAAGGAATTAGACCGACTACAACTCGTGTTATCGCATGCTCGTATATTCGGCCGCCATTACTCGTTACCAGTCTTCCCCTAAACGTCAACGCATGCAACACATCACGCAACACAACACGTTGCGTCAGTCGATCGATAGATCGGAAGAGTGGCAATTTTGCCTCACGAAGCACAAGCTATACATTGTAACCATTTTAGAATGAAGAGTTTTTATTCTCCTTTCCATTTTCCCTTAATTTTGTGGTTGAACGTCTGGCATGTTCTTGATCGAATTCTCGCTGAAATGGTGTCGATTTCACCAAACATTTATACGGCCATCGCGCATCACGTCGCATCAGTCGATCGAAAAACAGTAAATTGAACTTGGTTTCCCTTAAGTATCTTCAAGATGCAGGGGGTATTCATTGTTATCATTTCAGAATTCAGAGTTTTTATTCTCCTCTTTGTTGTGCATTAATTTTGTGGTCGTAAGTTTGACTTGTTCTGCATTCCCGCACGAAATGGCGTTACCGTATTTATTCGAATAAGCGCCCAACCTCGAATTAGCGCCCACCTCGAATAAGCGCCCATCTTAAAGGCAGAAAAAGGTAATAAGCGCCCACCCCACCCCACCTTCCTCCCACTCCCACTCAAACTCAAATTAGCGACCACCCCTAAAATTGAATAAATACTAATAAGAGACTTCCTCGAAGACGGAGTTTTCTTCAAAGTATTTTACAGGAACCTTGCTTTGTTACATCTTCGCGTTCTGTTATTACCATTTATTGTTTTGTTGGAAAATACACATACTACACTTGCTGAAAATGTTGAAAATTTAATAAGCGCCCAGCCTCGAATAAGCGCCCACCTCGAATAAGCGCCCACTCTCAAGGTCCAAAAATTTAATAAGCGCCCAGGGCGGTTAATCGAATAAATACGGTAATTCTATCAACATGCATTACGCCCATGAGACGAATAACAAATCGAAGCTTGCCCTGATTAAGGTAAATTCACAAATATAACCGACTTGTTAACTTTCTCTGTTTCATTTAAAGTAAGAGATGAGCAAAAATTACAGATCAGGTTACTTTGTGGTGGTGTAGTGTGTTTTAATGTTGCGAGATCACTCAAATAAATGGATACAGAAGCATGTTTACAAGCTTCTGATGGAAACCGTTGGGTACTAACCATAAGTTGCCTCATTCTTCTACTTTAATAGTCTTTCTTCGTGAAAATGAACTTTTCCAGAGGGGTTGGGGGGTCTTTGTCACATTTGTGGAAATTCCGAGGGGGGGGGGGGTCATCAGTTCCCTGCAAAAATGGAAAATCCAGGGAGGTGGGGGGGTCCTAAGTGAAATTCCCTCCGTGGTGGGGGTCTGGATATTTTCTGGAACTACACATTGAGTGATTTTTGAGCTTACTGGCTTATAGCCAGTAACACTCTATGTCAGCACCTGGGTAAGAATGAATGTAAGGTCATTTCTGTTGTCCTTGTAGCGCACGATGTTAACGTGTCACCTTCAGACCCAAAGGTACCGGGTTCAATACCTCTTATCACCCTTTTTTATTAGAAATATTTAATAGAGTCTCTTTTCTTCTTATTTTTTAAGAAGGAAAAATTTTTGTAAAAATATTAGTCAATGTTTCAGTGTATCACACATCGTTATCAGTTATTGAAGAGTGAGAAATGTTAAGTTTCAAAGTTTTTTATTAAAAAAGAGCTGAAGTTTGAATAAATTAGATTGTATTCGTGCATGCTTGATTGTTATTTAGATTTCTTAATAGAAAAACTTAGTGCAAATCGAATCCAACTGCACATTCAATGATGGTTTGCATTCTTGTATAAGTAACATCTCGTAGACAAGGCATTCAAATTTGTTTCTGCATATTTTGAGGACCGAGAAATTAACTTAATAAGACATTTACCAGATGGTAAATGTAGTTAATGGAACATGAAGCCCCAGGGGGGGGTAGGCTAAGGTAGCCTGCCCCAATGTATGCTCTGTTCGATCTTTAAAGCCTTATTTATGAACGAAAGCACACTAATGTTAAGATACAAGCAAAAGCTGGTCGTGGTTGGAACCTGACTAATTTGTCGTATGTTTGTCATCATATTATTCTTAGCATCGCGCAGATTGGTCCCTGTTTTCAAGGCCCTATTCATGGCTAGACTTTAATCATGATAAGTCTAGGTCGCTTATGGTACAACTGTATTCATTGGTCGAGATTTGAGACACTGTCTAGCTATAAAGTTCTGCTATTTCAGACCTGGAAATTATTCGCCTAGCTTGCACGAAAGCAAACAGTTACAGTAATTTTGTTACCCACCCTCCCTCCCTATGGAGGAGTTTTGTTGTGTTAGGTATCAATAAAATTTGGGGGGTTACTCCTTGTGGTGCGGTTAAGTCTGCGTAGCGACTTCCCCCAAGCTTTTGGTATTGCTTGTGTCTTACCATCTTATTCATTTGCCTTAATCTTGTCCGATCCAGCCCGTGTGGCGCTGGGGAGATAAGAAAGGCTCTGCCAATACTCTTGTCCTACCCCACGGTAGTGGGGCGATAAGTGAGGCTAGTGTTTTTGCTGTGCGCATAACCTGAAGTCGCTAGAACCTGCCACAGGGCTGTGTCCCCCCCTTATTATGCCATCTTGTAGTAATTGTCTTATTTGCCTGTGTGCGCTATTTAGTTGTGTTACCTTCTCATGCGTATCTTAAGCGGAATAGTGATATTAACGTAAACTTAATGTTAAATTACTTAGCTTAAGGTGTCTCACTCTTGATAAATGTTGAGTAACGTTTTTAAGTTTCAATGCCTCAACAAGCGACTATCTGCTCTTTTTAATCCCAACAATTTAATATTATAAAAGTACATTAATCATGTCAAAAAAAAATTATAATAAAATAAAGCAAAAAGGGGTAACCTAATAACTTTATATACATGGGTGCATTCTGATTTTTCTCTTCTGCCTTCCTCAACTCCTCCCACCCCCCACTTGCAACCATGCTTTGTGCTGTGCTGTTTTGTCTCTCTTCTTAGGTTACATTTTAAAAAAGAGATGTCCTTAACAGGTTACGTTGAACCTTATGCAATGAATTTTTCACCGTTTACATGTACCATATTTATCATTTGTTTGTTTGCTCTTGTTTTCAAAGGGATTCTTGTGTTGGATTCAAAAATGCAGTTAACTGCAGGTAAAAGTAATGACTCCATTGTGCAACGCTTACAATGGCAAGTTGTAAGGTCACAAAGAAAATTTCAGTACCCTGCATGTCATGTTTATCAACACAGGACCAAACTGGCTTTATTTTTTTTTTTCACTCTTGTCTACTTAGGTACAAGATTATTATTTGACTTATTTTAACTCTAGCCATAATATCAAGCATTGATTAACATAGCTAATAGTTTATTCCATTCCATAGTTATTTTTGTTGTAGCTGATCAATTTTGTACATATTGAACTCTTATTAATATTAAACTGTAATTTTTAAGGTGTTTCAACAAGTGGGAAGGCTTTTAAACATCCTGGTCGAGTTGGGGACTCACCCCTTCCTGGGTCTGGACTGTATGCTGATGATGAGGTAAGGTACCTGTTTCCCTAATGAAGAGAAGTCCAGTCAATCGCTTGAGGAAACAGGGGTGTTCAAAAGAAGCCGGCTGCCAGCAAAAATCGCTGCCTACGTGGCTAATATCAGCCGGCGACTCTGCTTGGCATTTCTTTTCAATAGAATATCCCTGGACTTACTTTGACAACTCAGCTGTCTACGTCAAAACTTTCTGACAACCCTGGGAAAGCATATAAAACCAAGAAATCCCATCTTGAATAGACCTTTTGATGATCTTTTCTGATGTTAATCATAGTATGATTGTTATTTGGAAAATAACCATGCTGGGACAGCTGGGTGCAAAGCAGTTATTTGTGAAGTTCTTACTGCAGATTTTAAAGTTTATTATTGATAGCAAAGGTTGCTCTTGTTTACTATAAAATTTTGAATATGAAATTGACTGATCAAACTGTCATGCGATTATGTCACAAACATAGTAAAACATTATCCAATGCCCCAGATAATATTATTGCTGAAGGTAATGGCTGCAGACGAGTAACAACAACTAACATTCATGCCTCTCTTGGAAAGCTTTGCGTTCTAATAAATTCATCCCCCTTTGGGCAACATTTGTTTCCTAGCCTAAGGATGTTTTGAAAATTATTAGATGTCTGTTGTTGGACTGAGCCACTGGGTTGTCAAAACTGCAATGATAATAAAATTGTTGTCAAAATATTTATAATAATATTCCTTCTCCTCTTCTTCACAGGTTGGAGCTGCAGCAGGTCAGTTTAACAATACCATAAACTTCCGGTTATAAGCCGTGGGCTAATACAACTTTGTAAGGGGTTTAAGGAGGGCTTATAGACAAGGGGCTTATATTCGGGGGGCTTATATTCGGGGAGCTTACAACCAGACTAAAAAAAGTGTTTCAAAACAAGCTACTTAGCAGTGGTGATCAATTGAATTTGATCATTGATCAATTTACGGTATTTAGAATCCACAATAATAAAGATACTCTCCAAGGTATACCTCAGGTGAAAATGAATGACATCAATTTCCAATGTTTTGTCATAAATAAATGAATTCGAAGACTCTAATATTTAAGTGCATATAATGCACTCACACAGCTTTGAACTAACTTTAAAGATATTAAGTCAGTTTCCACCAGACGATTGTTTTTGCATCTTGTTCTCGGTCTGTTTTGCTCTAAGTTCTCTCTATTTGTGAGATTTAGCTTGGAGCTCCCAAGTTACAACATAATGACAACATGTTTACTTGAAGTTGCCAGGAAGGGGGTATTATTTTTTAAGGAAGGTGAGTTTTGAACATGAAGGTCAGGCATTTGAAGGAATCAGTGGTTATAAAGTAAAGTAGGAGAGTTAGAGAAGGTAAGTAGAGTAACACCCATTGTGGTACTTAAGCCTGTGTAGCCGGCAGTAAATTTGCCTGGCGACGGGGGAACTGAGCAGCAAAGCCATAAAAGCGTGTACGAACAAGCTGCAAAGTAGCAAGAGAAAATTCTGCCCCATTCTCCTTGCATACTTACTGCCAGTCTGCGAGCGAGGATGTGAAGGTTGGCGGTGAGCTGTCTACATGCGTGGCGATGGTGAAGATGATTTCCCAAATTATACTCTTTCTCTTCCCTTGACCATGCTGATTATTTTAACTTACAGCAACTGGCGATGGTGACAATATGATGAGATTTTGTCCAGCTTTTCATACAGTCCAGCTGATGAAACAGGTACGTATAGGTTTCATCGTGACTTTCAGTAATCAGGAAAAAATTTCTATTGGTTTTTTGGAGCAAAAGAACCCACCAATCATCATCATCATCATCATCATCATTATTACAAATACGACACTTCCTATAAGCCTCTCGTCATGTACTCCTTCATAACACAGACATTTCAGATATTTATTCCAAAGATAATGCAGCCCCTGCTCCATAACAAGAACGATAGCCCAACCCCCCTCCCCAAAGAAGAGTGGGAAGGTGGGGTCACAGGATACACAGTGACGGGGATGATGGAAGGCCTTCGGGGGTTTTAAAATTTAACGATTTTGAGATTTTTTGTTTAGAACGATTTTAGCAAGTATTTTTGGGATTGCCTAATTTACGTTGAAATTTTTTTTGGTGATGTGAGCCCTCAAGACCCCTGAATGGGACGTTTCACGTTAACGTACATGCACTCTCAGAAAATACCACACTTTTAGTTACTTTGAGAGAGGCTAAAAAATACAAAATGCCAGAGGCGTAGCCAGCCCATAGGCCGTTAGGCACGGGCCTACGAATTGTCGGTTTGATCACTCTACCACTTCATGTGATAAATTATGTGTTGTTGGGGTGAGCTTAATAGCTTAAGAGCTCAAAGTGTTTGTGAGGTCAGTGCGTACTAGTCATGTGTGCAATTTTCAGGATATGTGGAAATGAAAATCAGCCAGGCCTCCAACTAGCCGAAAGGATGGCTACGCCCCTGCAAAATGCGATTTTGGGAGGCTATTCTTTTTGTTCCAAGAGTTTTTAAAGGATTTCAATTTTTTGTACGTTCTCGTCTGATCATTCCCGTCAATTTGAATTCAAAATGGCTCCTAGATGGACATACTCTACAATGTGGACACAAGAGCTCACAAGGGTCTGTCCCTTGGTGGTCATATTTTGAAAAGATGTTCGACTATGATGGAGGCACGTCAGGGGCATTTTTTTCTTGTCCCAATTTTTGTGTTTTGTTTATGTACAGGAATACTTGCTTTGCGCGCTACAATTTCTTGAGGCCTGCTAATATTTTTTTCCCTTTTAAAAAGGACTTGTGCCCGAATAGGTCATCATTTTATTCGTACAAACGAGAAAAGTCTTCCGACATCCTGACTTTAATTTCTTTAATTACTGTGCAATCTTCGGCTACAAAATGGTAGTCTTTAGCATTACACTGGCACGGTCGTCACGTCCACTGCAGAACATGTCGAGCATGCGCACATGTAAGTGGCGACGTTCTCCTCAGAATTGTCCGTTGACCGACCGTTATTGGCTGTTCTGCAATTTCCGCAGAACACAAAAATGTGCCATTGAACGCTTTTAAATAGTAGTTTTAAGGCAACTGCGCTGTTTTTCCTTTTAATATTTAGAGTTAGTTTACCCTGGCAAAGATAGTCACGCGCTTTTTTGCAAAGGGATTTACAATCGAACCTCCACTAACGACCACCTCTCTACAACGGCCAATTTGTTTTGGCGGACTGTTCTGACATTGCCTGTCTAAGCTTCTCTACAAGAGCCACTTCCTTTTGTCCCCAAGGTGGCAGTTGTGGAAAGGTTCAACTGTATTTCTAAAATGTATGCACAGGCTAATCTATATCTTGTGCTGCAACTTTACACACCGTTAAATTCCGCAGGTATAGAACGCATTTATTTGAAAATTAGCAATAGCAATCTGTGACTTTATGCAGACTTACCATAAAGATACCAAAAAGAAAAGAAGCAAACTAAACCCAATTATTGGAGAACTTTTCTGTTTTTTGCGCCGAGAGTTCCCAGTCGCTGAAACAAGTTACTTAAAAAGTACTTTAAATTTATTTGCCATTGATGTGAACAGGGATACTCCCCACAAGAATCATGTGAAATTGTGGTGAAAGAATCACAGCGGAAAGCAGGAACAACAGCAAAACCTTTTGAGATGGCCTTGATTGCATTGAACAGAAAGGTAACTCAAGCTACAACCAGTTGCAAAAGTACCGGAGACACTGTACCGTATTTTGGCTTAAATGGCCAGTCTGTGATCTTGTGCTTGTGATCCCTCCTCCTCCCTTTATGAAAGTTGGTAGCAATGCAAGACAATGCTCACAACTTTAAGGAACAACTTTGAATGGGAGGGAGGAGGGAGATCATTATTATATCTCACAGCCCTGTGACTAGCAGCGATTTGAAGCAAGAAAGGTAGTTTTTTCGTCGGAGTGTCTCGACATTTATGCAACTGGTTGTAGCACTTCTTGGAAGTTCAAATTTTAATAATATTCGTCATGTAGTAAGAAACTAATCAACAGCTCCACCCCCTCCCCTCCCTGCCCTTCCTCCCTTTTTTTACACCAACAACAAACTTTAATTCAAAATAAACAGATAATATCACAGAGGCACTGCCCGCAGCGACTCAAGGCTATTCGAGGCGGGACAGTGCGTGCAAAATGAAATTGAGATGAAGCCTAACCATAGTTATTAAAGTGGAATGGTTACGAAACCGGTTAAACTCTTTTGTTCATGTTTTTGTTCGCTTTTTTGGACCCGACCGTACACAACGCTCAAAAGCATTCCTATCATTTTGAAATTACTGACTAATAGAAACATCCTATTAATTTATTTTGTCACAATTTATGAACAAAAAACAAAGGATTGTGAACGGTCAGGGAGCTACCAACATAAAGTAAAACACCTTTTGTGTCCTAAATACGACGAAAAACACGTTGCAGATTATGAGTCTCGCTCCTTACGCAAGCGAGACTAATAATTGTGGTTAGTGCTCCCAGGTGAAATTTGTTTGGTATTCTCTTCATAACGCGTTTCGGAAAAGTTCTTAATTTAATCTTTCCTAAGCTTTTTTCGGAAAACATGCATGGCTTTGATCACGCAACGATTCTTAGTCCCAGTTTCCACGGACTCCGCTAGGAACGCCTGGCACAATGACCCCCTTTTGTGTCCTAAATACGACACAAAACGCGTTGCAGAATGAGTCTCGCTGCTTACGCAAGCGAGACTGACAATAATTTAGTTAAAATATAGAGTTTTTTGGGTGCAAATTTTTCTGATGGGTGGCAATAAAATGTTGGTTTACAAGCGTATTTGAAGAACGGTTTTTGTTTTACTTTTTTCAGGGTGAAGTTGGTGCGGCTTCGACCGTCCCCCTTTTTGAGGACAAAAGATTAAACTCTAAGTACTCAGGATTTCCATTTGTCGTTTGGACTGAACAGATGACCACTCCGGAAATAAGAGTGCAACCTCCAGTTTGTTTACAGTGATTGAATACAACTTACGGCAATTATTCAGAATAACTTCCGCTATTGTGCCTGGCCTGTCACCGCCGTAGCCAGTATGAGGCGAACCGAGGCACTCGCCTCGGTAAAATTTTACCAAATACTGTCGATTTTTATTTTTTTTATCAGACTGATAATATTAGAAGATTTCATACGGCTGATTTTGTACAACGGACCGTGTGTTCTCCTCGGTTGTAGTTTCTTCCTGGCTACGGCCCTGCCTGTGTAGTGGAAAGCGTTGAAAGGGAAGAAGAAAAGAGAAAAATCGAGCGCGAGAGGCCGTTTCTTCCTAATTTGTCTTGCCCTTTGTAAGGTAATCCAAAACAGTCTTAGATTCTTGATTCCGGATTGGAGGTACTGGATTCCGAAATCTTTGTCAGTAGAACTTGCATTCCGGATCGATTTGTCGCCTTTTCTATTCTCGGACAGCTTAGTCTTCAGGATGTGAGCAAACTAGTGTACTTGATGAGGATCCCACATGATAAGAGGTGGAATAGTGGTTAAACAAGACGCTAACCATCTTTTGAGCCGGATTTAAACAATTTTTAGCTTGAAAATTTGAAAGGATTCAGGTGAATAAAAAATCCCATGCAGCTTGTATTCATAGACATGCAAAGAGCATTAAAGAATATGTACTGGGAGAAAATGATACGGGCATTGTATCTTCCATCTTTTTTGTGACCTGTGGTACTTGACATTTACATAAGAAAACCGGAAATTCCGGTAGTATTGGTAAATCAAATGTTTCGCGCCATTCCGATTGGGAAACTTCAGAGTTATAGAGAGGATATTACACGGTGGCGCGAAGATATGAATGTTATTTTCGACTGGCAAAACAATATTTTACGTACGAGCTCAGGGAGTGAGTAAAATATTGTTTTTACCACGAGAAAATACAATTCATATCTTCAAGCCGCCGTGTAATGTTCTTTTTATTATATAGACAAAATGACATCGATAAAATATTAGAGGGAAATTACCGAAATTACGTCATCTATAAACTATGGAAAATAAACCACTCGGGTCCCAGATGTGGTTTTTCTGAATTTTACGAGTGGTATATTTTCCAGTAAAACACTCGTGTCTATCTGATAAAGGCTGTGATTTACGATGATGCATATTTATTTCTACTCTTTACAGTGTGTTCAGCTGATTTGGTTCAGCTTCTTTTTTGCGGGTCGTTCTGCTACCACGTCAAATTTTACACATGGTTCGTACAGAGACTTGAATTCTTGAAAAAGTCTTTGCCCAGCAATATTTCAGACCTGTAAAAAGTCTGGAAAAAGGAGATGAAGTCGGGAAAAATGGTAAAAAGTCTTGAGTTTTTATTTTTGCAAAGCTACCACAAGTGCTTTATAAGTGAATTTTTTTTTCGTTTTGGTCAGCTCTTATTCAAAATCGCCCTTACGTTTGGTTGGTAATGTTTTGCTGTGCTGTGCGTGTACATTGCTTGAAAACAGACAATACTTGGAATACAAGTATTATAAAATACTTGGAATGACATTCCTGAACATGAATCAAAATTATTATGGCTTGTTCAAACAATAAATTATTTCAACTACCTTAACTTTGTATATTGTCATTTTCTAAATGTGTTATCACTTTTTACTAAATACATAAACATCCTTTATGCAATACAACTGAAAAATTACATTTGATGAAAATAAAACCACTAATATTATGTATGTTGAAAGCATTTTCATAGATTATTATTTTTTCAACATTGAGAGGATACACATTGTTTTTGACATAAAAATAAATACATAAAATATCATTTTAAATAGGTACGTTAGGCAGCTGATGATCAAACTTGCCCTTGTAAAAAATCATCACACAAGAAACCCATTAAGTTTCATTGCTAAAACTTCCACGGGAGATGATCAGGAAATTCAGTGCTTTATAAAACTGCAAAGCTACCACTCTGCAAAATACAGATGTCTCTTACCACTTGCTGTCACTATTAGAGTGCAAAGAAACAAGGGTCTGATAGACCGAGGACAGTAGATTTTGCTATCGGGATACTGAATTCTGCTCTTAAGTTGCCCAATGGGCAAGTGAAGTTTTTTAGGGAATTCAAATTACCCAAGAACCGTAATTAATGCTCATCAATTTTTTTTTCAGGCTAGTGGTTTATGACTCTCAGGCTGTTTAACAGGGCTGCAAATAACAGTCAGTCATCGGACATTGGCCAACCAAATTTTGTTAGTGTCCGAAGAAATCCCACCATGTCCGGATAATTTTTTTTCTCGTAAATCGTTTTACGGTAAGGAAGAATAAAAATCTACCTTCATTAAATCCTCAAACTCTCGAAACAACATTGACTTGGGTAATGAAAGTTTTCTTTTACATTAGCATAGCATGTCCTCTGTTTTACCCGAAAGGTTGAATATTGCTTTTCACAAAGTAGCGATTCTAAGGATATAAAGTTCAACCTTTTTTGGCGATGTCCGACGAGAATATATTTTTATAATATATTCAACGATTTTTAGCGCAAGAGTGTTGCAACATTGTTGCGGCATTGTTTTGAATAGTTACGAATAGTTACAACATTGTTCCAACATTGCAACGCTGTGTAGCGCTAAAACTTGTCGTTGTGAATCGTACCATGTAACATCACCTTAATGGGCTTGGTTACGGTCGTGGCAAGTTATCTTGTAACATAAATCATTCACCACGTGACAAGCAAGCAAATGTGGGAGCTCTGTAATTTGTTTTTTTTTTTATCCCTGACACATTAGGACAATTTTTGTACAGTTCTTTCTTATGTTTATCATATAGCTAGAGGGATGATCTGTCTGGGACAAACCAAGCTGGATATTTGTCTGTCAGTTAATGCATCTAACATAATTAGGGAGTGAAGTCCACTGCACTGTTAGTTTGTTAATGGAATAGCTTGCGAACATGTCTGTTATAGATATTGCAGGATAATATATGTGAATGTAAATAAACAAAATTAACTCATATTTTGTAAGTACATTTGTCTGTGTATATTCAAACAAACAGTTGACCGGGAGATAGATCTACTTTTATAACAAACTAAGTAGGCAGTTCATCCAGATAGGTCACCTATCTGTTTGCTCATAATTATTTAAGCACTAACAGATTTTATGACCATATGGTCCTTCCGTAATTTGTCCTAGATAGATCACAAGTCTCTAGACAAGCAAGCATACAGTCATCATTAACACAACATCTTGCGCATGTGTCAAACAAATTACAACCTTATCTTTGATGCCAGTTCTTTTCTTATAATGTCAACTTCTTTTTTCTCCTGTTCATGTCTCATTCTTAAAATCTCCAGCACAGTTATCTCTTGTTCCTCATCGCCCCCTTTCTCCTCTTTGTGTCCCGCAGACCCAGTTCGCTTCTTACTACTCATTTGCTTTGGTTTGGGGACATTCTTGGCATAGTTTAAAGCCTATAGAATAAAGTAAACAAGAATAAATTATATTAAACCAATAATCATTAGTGTCAGTTTTAGCTAGCAGCAACTACTACTTAAGTTATTTTCATTAAAGTACAAAACAGCTTCTCTTCCCCTCAAATCAATCAGATTACAAAACAAGCAAACAGACAATTAAAATTACAGCGGGCTCCTTAGGAAGACCATAAGTGCCTCACTTAGAGGAAGTCCCAGAAAACAACTGAAGAAAGGTAGGCTGACACTAAAAGTACATGTAGAGCATGCATTTGAGTTAAGTAGACCATCAGACCATAGCTTATTCCCCTTCCCAAGGAATGAAATGACCACTGGCCCCGACCTGGACAGGTTTCTATCCTATCGCAGGGTTATCAGTAGCCTGTTCCAGGCTCCGAGATTAATTGAAGTTTCTGGGTATTTGACCACCTACCCCTCTCGAAAGTCAACATTAACACTTACTTCTCACTTGGGGCAAAATTGTTACTTAAGGGAGGGGTAGGTGGTCAGTAACTCAGAAACCTCAATTGATCCGAATAACCAGCATTAAAATATTAAAATTGACTTTCACCACTTTACTCTCCAATAAGATGATAAATTTTTTCATATACTAGTACCTGGAATATTTTCCCCAACAGCAGGCACTTTCATTGGGCCCTTTCAAAGTCTGACTGAAACAACACTTTTCCCATCCCACCCCCAACCCCCCAAAACAGTCTTGGAGTGGGTAATGCTGCAAACTCTAAGATGACAGAGGGTAACATTTACTGAGTTAATTTGAATATTATCAAATTGCAATTTTTTCCTCAGCCTGCGTAGCTGGCAGTATTGTGTACTAGTCCAGTGAGACTTGGCGGCAGAGCTGCTGTACCAGTCGAGTGAGATTTGGCAGCGGCGAAGCCGTGAGAAATACGCCTCCTCCCTACTCCCTTTTTTGGATTGCGGCTCCGCCACCAAAACTTTCATCACACAATACCGCCAGCTGCACAGGCTATTTTTTCCTTGGGGCATTTAATGTTCCCCTAGGGACAAGACATTATGTTTTTAATAATATAAACTTGCTTTAGCATGAATTGTCACTTGCTCTCTTGTTATACTTACTGCCTCCCTCTTCTTCTCTGCCTCAATCACATGATTTGCCTTAACTGGGGCAGAAGCAGCTCCTTTCCTTCCCCACTGCTTTCTTGATGCTGAATGCTGAGCTCTCAACATTGTAGCATACTCTCTTTGTTTATTTATTTTCTTCATCTACAAAGTAATGAAGAACATAATTATTATTAGTAACTGCGGATATAGCCCACAGGCTGTAGCTTCACTAGTCTGATTCTCAGGTCACTCTGAGAACTACGCTACAGCTTAGCTTGCAAAAGGCATTGTCTGCAGAAGATCAAAGAGATATGCATGGCTGACTATTAACATCCTTTGGTTATTGTTTAAATGGCTAATGCCCTTCTTACCTCTTTAGAAGTTCACATCTGTCATAATAAATTCCCAAGTTTTTAATAACACTTTATGGTGGTGTAATAACTTAACACAAGGTCGGTATTATTTTCATCTATGCCTGGTTCCAGAGTCCAGATTTCTTTCTCATGCTACTGCTAAAAACAATCTTGAAAATTCAACCAAGGGATCTTGCCATCAATTCAATGTCTTGCCAAAACTGCTGACTTTCTCAAAGATTTAACTTAACATGAATCTTATCATCTACATCAATTCTGAGTTTGCTCTTCATAGCATTTCAAATGTTATTTTTCTTTAGTTATTGACATTACTTTTTCATTAGGAAGCAGAGTTAACTGTTTGATTATGTCTCATAACTACAGTTTGGTCATAATCAGGGATGTCACTAGGAGCTGAATGCCAGCTAAATGCACCAGCTGAAAAAGACCTTATAATCGGCTCTAATTGCTCTGAAAATTAAAGACATGGGGTAACTTTGAAGGAGCAGTCAAGTGAAAAAGCCTGCTTGACTATTAAAAAGGATTGCCGTAGTAAGCTTTTCCTAATAGCTATTCCTGGATTGGAGAAAGCTTTGAAATGGTTGACCAGCAATTCAAGGCCTTTACCTTTTCCTTGAAATCATCAGTGTCAATATTTGGTCCCAAGCCCCCAGCCAATGGCTTGGTCTTTGAACCAGCAAGGTTCTGGTAGTCCTTTAAAGTATATGGTTTGTATTCAAAAGGCTGCCGTAAATTAGAGTAGCTTCCAGACGCCTTGCTGTTTCTACCAACATTTGCTATATTCTGCAATGACGTAGATCTTGATTGAGCTAAATATGGATCTGAGGAAAACTTTCTATGGAGACTGGATTCTGGTATTTTAAACCCTTTATCGGACTCATTGAGTGGTAAAACTGTTGACTGATAATAACCTTCTTCACTGAAATTTGAAGTATGTAAACTGTTACTTAATGGTTTGCATTCATAACCATAAACTCCTGGAGGTGCTGACTGGGTTGATAAACTCTGATGGTACAATGGTGGAACAGGCTTCTGACTTAAATACCCCATTGCACTTCCATAACCTCTACCGTAAGTTCCAGTTTGGTCAAAATAACTCGACTGGTGAGTGCTATCATGAAGTCTGGAATTTTGACTGACATCGTAATACGGTCCATGATTTTGAAAAATATCATGTGTACCATTTGAATAACTGTTTTCTAGCAAATAGCTTTCATTTTGTTGTAAATCAACGCTTGAGTTGCTCATAGTGTCACCATGGGGAATTTGATCCACATGATCACTTGGAAAATTGGGATTCTGATTAAAATTCCGTTCTACACTATCCAGCTTACTCTCTGAGTTAAAACCTGGTGTATTATCCAAATTCTGGTCTCCTTCAACATTGGCTTTCTTTTCCTTATCTTTACTGAGTTTATTTCTTGTCTTGATTGCATGCATTTGAGCATAACTAGCCCTCTGCGATGCTCGCTTACCAACTTGTTCCTTGTTTCTTTCGATGATGTGCTGTGGTCGACGTGGTTTAGGTGCTTTCTCGGCATTTTTACTCTTTTCATCAACAGGATTTTCATTTTGTGCCGGCGTTGAACTCTTCGGATAATCAACAACTCTTTCGGGAAATCCCAAAGGTGAGACTGTATGATCCTTTCCAATTAACTCCTCGGTATCAACAACATCGCCAATTACTTCTCCGCTTTCTTGCAATTTCGTCGAGTCCAGAGAATCGTTTAAAGAAACATCCAAGCTGTCGGCCACCATCCCTGAATTCTGCCGTTCGTCGTTGTGATCGACTTTACTTGGCACAGCACCTTCGCCCAAGATTTGTTCATCCAATATGGCAGCCAAAACAGTTGGTGATGCAAATGTTGTTATTTTACCCTCCACAATATCGTTGTTTTGTTTTTCTTCGCGGTTTTCCATTCATGGAACATTAAATATAAATAATGCTGAATTTTTGTTTTCAAAGCGAGGTGTAAAACTGAACATTAAAGAGAAAATTAAAATGGTACATTTTCTGTTCCAAGGCGTTTGAAAACAAAGATGTCATGTGTATACAACTACCCATAATGCAACATTCGTTGCCACGGACAAGATCATTTTTCAGAGGGAGGAGTAGGAGCATTTCCACGGCTGACATGTTAATGCCACCATACTTTTATTTAACCCCCCCCCCCCCGCCTATTTTGCCATTTTTCCTTTGTGCTTTAAAATATTCCTATGAAGAAGGACACGAGCTTGAGGCTTGGAGCTTGAAGGTGAGATAATGGTTTTTTTCAAGAACCTGCTTTCTTTGACTTCTTTCCCGGCGGAGGTGGGTATGTACTTGAGTAGAGGTGTGCCGCCGAGGCCTCTGACCCTGTTTTTTTATGAAAAAACTTGTTAATTTTTACCTAGATACCTCATTTAATAATCTGATTCATTTCGTTTTGCACTCGGAATTTTAATGTGATCATTTCAGATAAACTACGATCACGGAATAAGATTTTTCTGGAAAAAATAGATGTTAGTTCATCCTCTTTTTTTTCTCCCGTTTACCGTCGTCCGACCGACCCAAATTTTTGGCATTTAAAAAAAAAACAGGAACGACGTAGTTACACCATTTTTCACTTGAAATAATTCTTTTTCTCTGAAAAATGAGAAAAAGCATAATAGAGAAAAACAGGAACAAAAACATGAACATTTTTCACAGCATATTGTACATTTTGTTAATCCAAATATGTGAATGTTAACTTTTAACGTTGTCCTGGGGTAGCAGGGCCTACTATTCCGAGAGTTCTTGTGATTCTTTTTAGGTTTTTTTTTTTCAATCCGACTAACCGACCAATATTAAGAAACGCATTCGACGGTAAACAAAGAGAAAAAAGGGGATGGCCTTAATGCCACAAATGAAGAACGCTGATCGCCAACCATCAAGCTCTTATAAAGGCTTTTGTTTCAAAAACACACCTTGTTCAAGAAGCTAAACGGTGAAATTGTATACCTTGTTTAAAGACTCAAGACCCTGAAAACCATACCTTCAACAGCGGCGCATACCCGTTAAGGATAATAACGGAAGTGCCCCCGGGTGTTCTTTAGAGAGTTGCAGTTTAACTCCAATGGAGAGATAAGTAGCTCAGAAAGACGTTCTAAGACTCGGTGATATTTCTTTGTTTAACTTAACAACTTAAGAAATAATCGTGTAAGGCACAATTGGCAAAAGAGAGGAAGAACACGGCCCGAAATTTACACGAGGATCAACTACCCTTCTTAATCTCGTACCCAGATCTCACTCTGTTTTACACTGGCCGTAGGAGATCTGAGTACGAGATTACTACCCTAGAAGTGATGACGTGGATATGCGACATATAAAAATATACTCATATACCTTCCTGCGGGGAAGGGGCAGCTAAACACAGGCTATTTGCAATTAAACCAGAGCTAGAGTTAACCGAGCTTCGAACAACTTGGCCCAGAACCCCCGGGGGCCCAGAAGTACTACCAAATAATACAGGACTGAATTTACATCACCGAGAGACAGAGCGGAACAAACGTTTTGCACAAAAAAGTGACCTTTCGAGTTATTCTAGTGAATGGCGTAAAATGTTAGATTGAAGAAGGCGCTATAATGCTGCTTTTAACAGTTAAAGCGAAAGAGGAAGCCGAGGCATTCTTTACTGCAGGCAGATATCGATCAAAACCCACTATTATTCTACTGAAAATTAAAAGGCAGTACCTGGCGATTTATATCTGTAGCATTTATTTTATAGACATGGCTCAACTTCGTTCTCCGGAGATGGAGAGACCCTGGGAACGAGGAAGTCTGCGTGGCAGGCGCGGTTCGAGCCCACAAAATCTCTCGAAGACCTGCTCTTATGACAAAAAGAGATTACACTAGCCAATAACAATGCAGTTGCAAAAGAATAGAGGCAGAGCGCTCCTAGTGATAGACTGTTCACAGTCCCCTGTTTTTCCGTGAGATCGTCGAGATCGAGCGCGTCTTACCATTAATGGCGGCCATCTTGATTTTCAGTACCGAGTCTCTAACCTGGGGAAGAGTATCCAATCTACTTAGGGGGCGGGGGACGGTTTGGGAGGAGGCGAGAAATCCCCGACGCCCGCCTCCTCGGTACAACTGAAAATCAAGATGGCCGCCATTAATGGTAAGACGCGCTCGATCTCGACGATCACACGGAAAAATACGGGACTGTCAACAGTCTAGCCCAGTGAGGAATAGCATGCGGGCCAAAAAGTTACTTTCGGATTGGGGGAGAGAAGGAGAGAGGTGACGACCCGAAATACGTCCGCGTTCGCGAACTATGTATCCACAATCTTGGACAAAGTAGATGGAAAATTTGTACCCCCTCTTCACCCCCTCCCAAATCAAGGATGGGAAAATGGTGCGTTTTGGCTTTTGCGAGGCTTCATCCTTCATTTGGTTTGCTGTTCCATTTTATTCTGTCCAAGATTGTAGATGCAGATCAGTTTATTTTACATTATCGTCAATTTTTCCAATATCAGTGGCTTAAAGAGAATGTCTCATCACGGAATTTCTTTCGCTGTCAGCTCTTTTCATCCTCTTCATATCCCTCTGTCTTCATATCTGATATTCCCAGTTCATCGTCTTGTTCCTTTGACCTTTGATAATGAAAAACTTCCAGCTCGGGGTCTGGGTCTGGCGCGTACAGATTCTACAGAATGGTTGAGGTAAAACATGAGCCTTAAAGTCGACTTGACAGTAGAGGAAATGAAAAAGTATTTGACTGTCAAATATATTCTAAGTGTATGAAAGACTTGTTTACCATGGCTAAATACCAAGACTGAAATGTCAGTCAAGCCCTACACATAAAAAACGGGGTACTGCATGTGAAGACATTCCCTGGTAACAACTATCGTGAGGAAAAGAGCAGCGAGCTTTTGTACTGCACGCAATTTTTATTTACGGGATTCGCGAGTGCTGGTCTTGGTAATTTAGTCCCTGAAACGGCCAGTGAGTTATTTTGTTCGTTCGTCAGGAACCTGACAAGCGAAATGTGGTTGGAATTTGGCCATCGTAAAAAGCAAAATCTGAATGCCTGAAAGAGGCTGAAAGCTGACCTTTAGTGCCAGCCCCTCCTCAGAGTGAATAAAATCACCTACTTCCAAGATAGACACTGAGGAATGATACAAAATGTTCGGCAGGTGTCTGCGTTGAAGTCAAGACACATGATTGAAGGACTAATATCCACCCCATACATTTTTCTGGTTCACGCGCTATTAAACTATGCTTTAATTGATCGAAAATGTTGTGCAGTTTCACTGTTTGATTTCGCAGGAATAAAGGAAATGCGCGTTAGCATAGCATTAACTAAGGTTAGGAAAGAACTGTCCCTAGATATTTTGTTTTACCTGTATGTAGCTATTTCCGGCCGGATCATCGAGTATAATCTCCACACCTAGCTCTTCACCGCTTATTATCTGTAAAGAGGAAGATATAAGAAATTAGCTGGGGAACTCTTCATAAAGCTTGCCGGGGTATGGTGCGAATCAGGACCAAAAAACTAAAAACAACTTTTGTTCACGCTTCAAACTAGCAATCTAACTTCAGTGACCGTAATACCTACCACTTACATCATGGTGTCTCGATTTACACACCAGATAAACCACAATTTGGAATTGTGAAGTTCTCTGAACATGAGTTACTACTGAAAGTTACAAACCTTATCAATGCCTGTCAAAAATGTCTTCATCTGACTATTAAATAACGCAGGACTGTCTCCAAAGCCAAACGGATTCACAGACTGCAACTATAGCGGTGTAAAACAATCAAGAAATAAGCAATGGGAAGAGCTCACACTCTTGCCCCCTACGTCCCCGTTATAAGAGGTAAACGCCTTAGAAAGTAGAGCTTATACCTACTCAGTAAAACAACGCACACTCACTCACTCATTCACTCTAGACTACTCATCGTCCTGTGTTCTCCTTGTGATTATCGAGGTCGATAGCCGAAGAGCACAAATTACTCCTGGGCTTGGGGGTATGGCACGGGGCTGGGGGTTCTACATGTCACGCCATTCACCTAACATTCTTGGTTAAGTGTCCAGTATGGAACTTTAGGACACTTTTCAGGCTATTTAATATTTCTTTTTTGCAAGAAAATAATGCGCAGTTTACCATTGTATTTATCATGGCCACAGTCATTTTAGTCCCCAGTGCTGCTATCCTTTTGGCCAGCGCGGTGGATTGAGAGCTGAGATTCTACGCAACCTGAGAAACTTAATACCGTTACCAACGGTTATATACAGACAGCTGCTATTGCACCTGCGCGATATCCTGGAACCTGTAAGCGCTTTTTATCCGAGGCGCTGGCCAAAAAAGATCGCATCTCTGGGGAAGAAAATATGAGCCACCCTTTAATCTCCTTAAAAGAACTCCAGCCGATTTCAATGAAAGTGAAGTTAACATTTAAAGCTCGATTGTTTGACTGTCTTCAAAACAACTGCTTTTGAACTATTGAGGTAATCTTTGTTCCTCACCTGTTCCTTGATGTTTGTGAGCAGACCTTCTAATGTCGTGAACCTTCCACCTAACGTGCCAGCATGGGTCACAAAATCCAAAGACGGAATTTGTACTTCGCAAGTTTCAGACTGAAAATAATAGACATTATTATTATTATTATTCACACAAAAATATTTCTCCGTTTCTAACTGGCTCAAATCCCCCGCCTAATCAGTTCTTCTTTACCAGCTGGCGATGACAAATATGGAAGACGTTTGCGTTATCTGGTACAATTACGTCAATGGTACAGGCTATTGCTAGAAAAAGGGACGGCAAACGACAAGCCCTGAGGACGAGGTTGCGTCAGCTTAGTTGTTTTGAAAGATCTGAGGAAAATGGCGGAAAATTCACATGCTTTGCAAAACGTTGTTTTCTGTGTCGTTTTCTGTATCTTGCGCGTACAAAGTGGAGTGGGATGCACGTGCGCGATGGAATCCCCACGCGAGAAAACTAGTACGAGCCACCCCAAACAAAATGTTTTAAGAGAGTAAAACTGTACCTTGAGAACATCTCTGTTGAGATCTTCAGGATCTGTTATCTTAAGAGTTAGTCTGCATCCTTTGGGTTCAATTCCAGCTGCGAACAAAAAACACAACTTCACTCTAATAATCATTACAATCTCTAGTGCCTCACTAGAAGCAGCACTTGCATAGGTCTAGCCTGCGAGCAAGGTAACCATTGGGGGAGTCGCGAGAAGTCATGCGAGAGCAGAACGCGATCCGCCGTCTCTCGCGGCTCGCTCGCGCGTTCTGTCGCGGATCGCTTTACCTGCGTGTAGACGTTTCCTACGAATCGCTTCGCTCGCGATAAATGGAGAGCTTACTCGCAGGCTTCATTTGGCGACCAGAGAGCAGTGCACACATTAGGTGCTAAATTGGAGAATAGTATATAACCGATTACAGATTTAGGGGTACTATATTCTCCGTATTATTAAAACAATAGACCACACTTTCTATGGGTTTACCGGCGTGATAACCCAGGCGGGATGTTGGGAGAAGCTGTGAAAACACGAGAAAAGCTTGTAAATCACGAGCCGAAATAAAATAACTTTAAGTTTTCTATAGGTTACCGGCACAATAAACCATAGGTTTTTAACCAATCAGAACTAACGTACTATCTTAGTTATTTTATAAAACTAACTAATCTTTGAAAGATTTCCTCCAATTTTACTATTCTGCGATTAAGTCAGTAAACTTGTATTAAAGACATTAGTCTCCGATTATATGATTCTTCCGATTTTTTCCAGTTCTACTATTCTAAGACACTGTAGTGTGATATTGTCAGGTTCTATCCAAACGTGCTAATGGTAAAAAGTTTCCGACTGTACGATTCTTCCGTTTTTCCGATTCCACTATTCTACGACGGTTTCGCTTAATGGCTTAAAGAACGAGAAATATTACAAAAAAAAGGCGTAAACCAGAAATAATATATTTGCAGCAAGAATCACCCTTTTAATTCACCTAGCATGCCTAGTGTATTTTCCTTGCGATTGTTAAGCACTTGGTGGATAAAATTGCTTACCAAGAAAGATCGATGAAGTGCAGTCTGCAAGGAAGCCCTTCGGAGGGCTCTCCCTTTCTGTCTTTCTATCCTTATTTTTTCATTAAGAGTAATACAAAAATTGAAAAAAAATAATCTTATTGTTACTTACAGCCTGATTTAACTTCGTTTGTCTTATCTCCACAAGCATCACAACTTGTCGCCATGATAATCACTTCTTTAAAGTGAGGGATAGCTGATTTAAAAGTTAAAGCGCGCAACTTTTGACATGTTTAATAAGACTTAAAAACAAAACAATGCACATTGAAATATACAGACGAACAGCTTGTAAACTAGCCTGTATCAGGCTCCCAGATAGTAGGGGGGTCGCAAAAATAAAGTCAAAAGAAAATAAGACGCGTGTGACATGGGAAAGGCAGCAGCTGCGGGAATAGGTGATGATGTTAACTGTCAAAACTCAACAACTGAAACTAGCTGGAAGGATACCAACAACCTTCATTCTTGTCTCGGCTGGTGCATTGCACGATGAACAGTTTGTTGGAAAGTTTAACACCTGAGTGGCAAAACGAAAAGAGCAATATCATCAATTTGTATACAAGTCTCGTCCCTTGCACCCTATTGAGCCTCTGTATGGAATTCCGACGAAATCGAAGTCGCGACGATCGCCATTGACGAAGCGGAGTAGTAGAGATTGAAGCCACGATCGCATTGCCATTTCAGTCAAGTTTGACAAAGCTACTCTTGCAATGACGGCAGAGAAACCTGCCAGAAAGTGTGCTGCACTTTGCGCTGAACTCACTGGTAGCGCTAGCAGGTAAAACAATTCTTGACATGCGACGATTTCGCCTGAAAAAAAAAAGGCCATTCGATGAAAACGCGCGGAGAAATCGACGTCCGCAGGTACCCATACAAAGGCTCACCATTCAGAAACACTCAATAATATGTGAAGACACTTTGCATAAATACTCGTAATTAAGAGATTTAACGTGGCTAGTCAAACACTGAGTTTCGAGAACGATTGCGTATCTCTTGATGATAAATGCTGATTTGGCCTGGAAATCATTCATTCTTGCTCAGTTTTCAGCGGAGCCACGCAGGCGTAAACGGCCCACCCTCCTACCCAGAAAATCACGTGGGTCATATTACTAACTTCTCCTAAGCCAAACTGTCCCAGCTTGGCTTAGTCCGCTGATCAATCATTTTCCCATACCTTAATACAACTGAGCATGAATATGAATGTTGTTGAACAGATTACTGCTGTTTACATAATATCATATTTGGAATGTATGACACTAGATCTGCCCAATGCCACTCCATTTTTACCCACACACATTAACATCTGGACCATCCACCCGCCATCGTTGGAAGAGGCTTTAGGATTGTTGGCATAAAATCAATGTCGCGTGGTATGTCAGGGGGTAAACATTAATAAAATTTCCCAATACGAGTAATTACGGTCAAGTTTGTTTATTCTCTTAAAGCAAAACGACGATTTTAGTCGAGCAAAATGTACAGTTCGAGTGTTGACAAGTTTTACCTCATTATTGCTTGCTATGAGAACATCTACGGTCGCAACTGCATCTTCTAAAAGAGTATTAAACAATAATCACGTCCACCCATAACTTGCCATTACCGTGAATGAATACATGGTGATGCTGCAGTTTCCTTCTTTTGGGCGTGTCCACTGCACTGTGACATTAGGTGTTTAAGATGAAATGTTTTTTTTCATTTTCTGTTGTTTAGAATGAATAAACTTGACCCCGATTTCTTGTAATCGGCAGGATTTTATCACTTGTTTGCCCCCTAAGAGACTACGTGACATCGCTTTTATCTATTTTAACATCATCAATTTTAATGGTCCTAAACAACTCTGACACCTAACTTGTGCAGGGGAAAGAGTTTTTTGTACAGCAGTTATGGGTGGTCCAGAGGCGAATGTGTGTAGGTAAAAAATGGTTTGGCAGTGGGCAGATCTAGTGTGTTACATTCCATTCATAGTGATCCATAATCTATTAAAAAACATTCATATTCATGGTCAGTTGTATTCAAATTAAGGTATGGATAAACATGATTGATCAGCGGACTAAGCCAAGCTGGGACAGGTAAGCTTAGAGGGTTGTTAGTAATATGACCCATGTGATTTTCAGGGAGGGAGGGTAGGCCGTTTACCCCTGCATGGCTGCACTGAAAATTGAGCAAGAATGAATGATTTCCACACCAAATACCCGACAAAGGAAAAAAAAACCATCAAAAGATTAACAAAAAAACTTCAATAAGAATCTTGTTCCACTGCCCACCTGTACTTCCTTTTACTGAATAATTTCACTATCCTTGGGATTTTTGTGCAAATCTTTTCCCATCAAAACAAAGCCTTGTAATTGCCCAGCAAAAGAAAAAATAGAGAAAGAAAAGCAAAGCAAAAGAAAGCCACGAAAAGGAGAGACAGAAATTTTGTCTTCTACCCATGCCCAAACTTTGGAGGCTAATACTTAGCTTCAAGAATAGAAGGCACTGTTGTATTCGACATAAAGACAATGTTGTGGGCAGTTTTGGATCTTTTTGGACCAAGCCAACATTGTCGAGTCCACCACTGGGTACCATTTCACAGGGAAACTAGCCGTGGCATCACGAAATGCTGGCTGTTTTCCTGGGCAAATTGTCTGGGAAAATGTCTGTACTCTGTCACTGCTGACTTGTGTAAACACAACTCGTGTTTGGTATTTACCTATAAATCGTAGTGCCCATGATGAGAAAATATAATCCTAGTGACTTATGAACTCAATTATTACCTCATCTGTAACTTTGTTGTCTTTGTCTTCATCTTCAAAAGGAAACAAACAAAAATACTTGACACTTGTTCAAATTCTAAAATACAAAAAGTACTTTTATTGATTGTTTTTTAGCCTGAGTTGCTGCCGGCCCACGCATCATCTAGACCAATTGTAGCTCTACATATAGAAGGTTTAAAGTGTCTGCAACACAAACGTTTTTCTACTTATTTTTTAAATATTCAAATCCCATAAAAACTCTGAATGTAGATTAATAATAACAACCTGGAGATTAGGATCACAGGCTCTTCTTTTCACCCGCAATCAATAACTATAATCTAAAACTTTTCCCACCTTCTTTCTCAGCGGTATTTTCTTCTGTGGCATCTTCACTTGCAGACTGAAGGCCAAGACTGGCATCTTGTTCAGTACTCCGCATATATTGTACAAGAGTCATGCAAGGATCGTCTTTAGGAGCATGTGGATTTTCTATGAAACTATTTCCTGATACATCATCTAAAATCAACGTAAAGTTCATTTTTCCATCATGGCATTTTTTGAGTTGTGATACAATCTCATCAATCTTGGCTGCCAGGACTGGATCAACAATCTGTCAACAAAAGTACAAATTTAGTGAGTATAAGAAGTTTTATTTCTTTGATACAACTTTATGGATATATTAAAGTTTAGGAATAACATACAGCTAAATACTGTTACTCAAAAATATACATTGTACTAATATTGAGCAGATTAAATAAATTCAAAAGTGTTCAGAAAAAAATTGTTTTGTCTCAGAATTCAGCACTGATCTCACACACTGGCTTTGCTCACTTGCTCGTTGATTTTCAAAAAGAGAAAGAAAACAATGTCTGTGTACAGGCTAGTCCGCAGATTAAGATCTAGTTTTTTGTTATATTTTTTCCAGAAGCCTTTGAGAACCAGTAGCAATTTTACAGTTGAGTCAGAAAACTCAAGTTTAAGTTTTTATTACTGCACCATTTTTGCAAAATAATTTTACTTAGTTAGCAAGTATCAAATATCACAACAAAAATATTTTCCACCTCCAAATTTTTGTTTTTTCCTGTTAGTTTAGCCAGGTATACATTATCACAAGAAAACGATGATATTATAATATTTATAATATCATCGTTTTCTATTATTATTCTATTATCATTATTATTATTATCATCATCATTATCATTACCATTATTATTATTATTTAATGACATAAATTTTGACTGACTAAAAATAAAAACACTCAGTCATTTTCATATCTGGAAACCATCTAATTGCAACCAGAATTACACATCCCTTAGACTGTCACATTAATAATAAATTATCCAATAATCAATGGATTCATCTTAACTCATTTGCAGTTATCTGAAATTTATTTACCTTTCTAACTGGCTGATGTTCCTCCAGGCCAGTAATGGCTCTTTCCAAAAGTCCTTCGATAGTGTTCAGTTCTGCAGAGCAATTTTCAAACACTTTTACCTTGTCTTATGTATATGTTAAAAAATCTTCACCTGAATTTATAAATTCAGGTGAAGATTTTTTAACCTAGGTAAGTGATTGATTCTCAATTTCCTTTGTCTCCTAGCCCTGATTCATGAATGTTATAGGGCTTGTCCAGACAAAAAACATTGAAAATCAATCTATGTTAAAATATAAACCTAAATTTAATTTTGACCAGTAACAAACACCTATGTGTTGTGGTTCAATTTTATTCTTGGTTAAAACTTCATTTTCTTTTGTTTCAAACTCATTATCAAACATTACCATATCCTAAAACAAAGAAAAATGAAATTTAAAACAAGAATGAAATTAAACCACAGCATAGATTACATATTGGGCAAAATTTGGCTGGGTTTAATTTTGCAAGTCAAGGTGAACTGATTACAAATAACTAAGTTTGAGTGATAGGACCTTTAGTCACACCTGCAAACCTGCAAGTTAAATCCTCCACGCCAATTAATTCTGTTCCAAAGTTTGAGATCTTATTTCATGCAGATGCCACCAGAGACCGTACATTCCATCAAATCAAAAATCCCCCCACCCCCTGCCTCCACCAAAAAAAACTGAATTTAGGGAAATTCAGAATTTCAAATTAAAGCACAGAAAAGCTCAAAGGTTGATTTGTGGATATGTGAGATTTGGTGACCCATACCTGAGACTGGGGAGATGTGTGCAGTAACCAGGAGATTTGACAGTGCAGTATATTAATGTATTAAACAAAGACAAAACAGTGAAGGCTAATGGTATAAACGGTTAGCAAATTGGGTTGCTGACAAGTTAATAATAAATTGCTTATATTTGTTCAGATGAAAGCTTACTGCACCACCCCCTGCCACAAAGAAAAAAAATGGCAGCGGCAGCCCCTTACCTCCTTTCTGTGAAAAGGCAGGACTTTCAAACTCCAGCTCAGGAATTGTGAAAGAAGCAGCATCTGATTTTACAACTTGTCTGTTTAAATCCTGCAAAAACACAATCAATGTTGTCTCCTACAAGAATCCATTTTATTAGCTGAAAATGTTTCCCGATCACAACCACTTTTGGACCCAAACGCACTAGGGCGTTAACTGCTGCAAGCATGTATTTACAAAAATTATAGTTGCAGCTCAGAAGTTGACAATATAATGGTTGACTGTTAAAATAATAATATTCTGCTGTGATGAGGTGTTCTTCTGATTATTATTACAAGTGTTCATGAAATAACAAATGAAAAAATAACAACAATTACACTACCGTTGCACTGAACACAGTTTATTTTATTCCAAAAAGAGTACTGGTAGATGTGCTCATGGAAATTATGCATTGTCTACAAAACCTACAGATTAGTTACTAATCTACATGTACTAACAGATAACTGATAATTTTACGAGGCACAATGAGTTCTAAAATTAACAGTAGGCTCTTAGCCAATAAGAAGACAGATAATCATGAGCACAATCTACATAATAAACAATAATTTATTGGATGAGGTTGAGCATGATATCATGAATAATCAAAACCGAGGTCTGTGTTATCTGCCGAAGCCGAAGGCTGAGGCAGATAATACAGACACGAGGTTTTGATAATTCATGATATCATGCGAAAACCGAATTCAGTAATTGCTTTATTATACATTTTTTAAACAATAGGCAAAAGAAGACATTCAGCCATTCTGTTTCTGAGGAGAACACTCCAAGGGGCTTGGTAACCAGGCAGACGTTGAACTTGACATGATAAATGCAATATCTGCAGCAGATATTGCATTTTTCATGTCAAGTTCACAAGCTATTGTGAATTGATTGAATGCTCTCGACCAATCAGATTTTTCATAGTGAGTCTGATGTATAATAACAACATTTGTAGCCAACTTGAAGACAAAGTGCAAGGTTTAAATAACAGTCACCAATATTTTCACAGTTCTTGTATTAAATTCACTGTACCTTTGGTGATGATACTGACAGCGTTATGGTGCTACCCTTCTCCTGAATTCTTCCCGCAGACTGTACTTCATTATTAGTAAATCCACAGTGAGGGCATTCAAATGACATAAGAATTATCTCCTTAAAGAATGGAATTCTCGTAAGCAGCAACCTTGTTGTCCCCTATTAAAAAGAAAATTCATTTATCTTTTTCCACCATATCCTCACAATTACCACCCACCAATCCTCAATCACTCAATGCCACTTGTGTGTAAGTCTATGTTGTGGGCAGGAGGTGGGGTATTCCTCTAATTGGTTTAAATGGGTATGGGCCACAGACATTGTCCGTTGACCAGCCGTTGTGTTGAGCTCTACACTAAATGCACTCATTTTTTTTCATTAAAGTTTAGTTTACAATGTACATAAAGCAAAAGACTTGCAATCAACTATGTGATTTCAATGGCTTTTGCATTTCATAGCTGTCTCCCTCCTACACAGCAATAATATTGTGCTCAACCCTGAAGACTTCTATATTAAAAGGGTTTAGCCCTGAATGTCTTAGAAAAGGCACTTTAATTTTTCCTAACAAGTCCACAACATTATGTGTTCAGCCCTGGAGAGTTCCCTTAAAAATTAGTATCCTCACCACCTCTGCCCCTAAAAATTCCCCAACTTTACATTACCATACATGCCAACTCTCCGGGATTATCTGGGAGTCTCCTGGGTACGACACCAATCTCCAGGTCTCCCGTACGGGTCACCATATCTCCCGGATAAAATCATCTTTTGAGCTATTTTATTTCTATTTTTAGGTCAAATATTCAATTTTTTTATTCATAGTACGGTTTCTGGGGCATTTTTGCACTGATTTAGTCACTGACAAAGATTATATCTGGCATCAAAACGATGATCGCGAATTTTTATGGTATGTAACTCATGTAAGAATTCATATAATGTCCTTAGTCATTCCCATATTTGTCAGGGGTGTGGAGGAGGGGGGGAGTGAAAAAGAGAGAGTCTCCAGATTTTAGATCTCCAGAGGTTGGCATCTCTGCATTACGCCTGAAGAATTCCACAACTTTTAAGGCTTACCCTGAGGAATTCTACCGGTCCTCTTCCTGGGGAAAGGAGTTGGGGGTGGGGGGGAAGGGTTGCAGCATGTTAAACGCCAAGTCTAAAATACAGGTCACGCAATCCTCAGTTCACAGGAGAAGTCACCATGCGATAAGGGAGAGAGAAACAAGGAGCTTGAACTGTGCAATAAGACCTGTATTTTACACCCGCCACGGAAAGCAAAAATGCAATTATCCAACTCAATTCATCAGGTTAGGGGTTAGAAGTGACAACGAAACTATCGCAGCTTACGTTTTCCTCGCAGGACATACAGAGGCTCTCGATTGTATTAACATTTTCTCCTTCGTCGCCATCTATGTCCCGAAAAAGCGGTTCTTTAGTTTCTGTCGTCATTAACCTCGTTCACAAGCGGTTCTTTAGTTTCTGTCGTCATAAAAATCTTTTAACCTCGTTGACTCAGCGATATATTACACGTTGTTCACTGGTACGTCGTATAAGAAAACTTAGAATACCCTTGAGGTCATTAGGTCCAAGGATTTACGAGTACAATGAAAATTTTGCTTTAAAAACTTTTATGATTATGATAGTTAATCATCTTGAATGAAAAGAGACAAGATTTAAAAAGCGTCGATAATTCTTTTCTCAATACAATCTAAGCAGGACGTTTCCTTATTGCATATACAGACCGGTAAGAAACAGTTACTATGTCAGTTGTCCCCAGTCCTTCACGTTTTCCAATATGGCAGCTTATCGAACAGCCAATCAGGATCTCACATCAGCTATTGCACATGGTTCACACGATTAAAGATGGGGAACGTTCTTGCTGCTTCACCACCGAATCCCTCATCTTCTAGCAATGTCACGGCGATACCCCCACCTCCACCTCTCACAGCAGCTCCTCCGATAGAAGAAAAACCTAAATCGCTGCCGAAAAGATCCACCGAGAACAACCCAGGAACATACGAAGAGTTACATAAGGCGTGCAAGGGTATGTGAAGCACTAGTATGTGGGAACGCTAACTTTACCGGCTTCTTCAATTTTCACGGATACCAATCACGTTTCTCGCAGACTGTCGTGTTAAGTTGTACATAGACACGAAATTTTAGTGTACGCTAGTGTAAAATGGATATTGTGTTGAGTTCGGCCTATTATTGCCCTGCAACTTTTGTGATCTCTGTACAAATTCAAGCTTATATTAACGTTAGACTCCTCGGTACAGAGGATTTTTCTAGTGAGTGAGAGGTTTTTAGACCCAGATAAAGGGCGTCCGAGGTTTTATTTTTTAACCATATTGTTGATTAGACACACGGACATTTTGTAGGGTTTCCACTCCATGCCAGGAGGAAGGTCTCTTTGTAATACAGTCAACTCTCTTTTAACGGAGTCCTCGATAAAAAGAGTCCGTTAAGAGTTATCAGAGCCCTCTCAAAGCGGACACATGGAGTTGGTCCCTGCCTTTGATTCTTTACTCCTTTTAGTTGACTCTGAATTAGACGGACCCCTCTTTAAGACAGACACATAAGGTCAGCCTTATGGGTGTCCATCTCGGAGAGAGTTGGTTGTACATTTCCAAATGTAGAGGGGGTGTAATGGGGTTGAAAAAACTGCAAAACTGCCCCCCAAAAATGTAACAAAACAGCAATGTGGCGTGATCAAAAATTACAACAAATCTTATACAAAATCACAAACTGCTTAGTCGTGTAAAACCACAATACCACAGGTTAAAATCAAAATTTTGATTTAGAAGGAGAGTGAACAGGGTTGTAGCTTAAATTTAATAACAGACGGAAAATGGCATTCGATGGGCGGGTATTATGAGAAGAAAACAGTTGCCTTTATAAAGCTTGCAATCTTTTTCAGCTCGAAAAAATCACGTTGACAGCTGGGTATTTTCCCCGGCTCCCAACTATTATCTACATCTCTGGTGAATCAGCTCATCAAAAGTCATTGAGGACTTAATTCTGCTAACCCCCTTTCATTATTGGTATATTTGCTGATTTATAGTTGAAACTTAATGTAACGTGTGCAATGTGCTGCCAGTAGCATCATAGCTCAAATGAAAATAATATTATTAATGAGAGACCTATTTTACTTGCAGATGTTTTTCCTCAGCCATTTGAAGGGTGTAAGCTTGCTATTAACAAAGGTCTTAGCAACCATTTTCAAGTTAGTCACACACTTCAACTGAGTGGGATGGGACCAGGTGCTTATCACTTCGGAGCTACTTATGTTGGAAACAAGCAAACAGGTCCTAATGAGGTACAAGTAGTCTTTTACATGTACTTTCATATAGTGCTCGGGGCTGCAGCCATTAAGGGCACACCGGGGGCCAGGGAATTCTCCTGGCTGCTATAAACATGTCCCCTGGCTGCTTTGTAGGTAACAAAAAGAAAAATAGAACTAAAGAAGTTCTTAGCTGTTCTGATCTGTTACCGACCTACTTATTGCTTATACATATACCCAGAAACTTGAAAATGAAGGATTTAACATTTGACACTCTGGCATACATTGTGGGAGTTACAAACAAGAATGAATAGTTTATCTATTATGGTCATGTCCACTCGAGTCATTAATCAAAACGACTGTGCTAGAAAAAACTGGATCTTGTTCAAAATTGTCTGAAATAACAATTTTTTAGCAATCTGAGTATTCAAAATAATTCTACTGTGATTCAACGTGCCCGTAAAAGTACTCCTTATGAAACACAGAGTCAGACCCCTGTGTACATTCACCTCTCGTAAGCGACCACCTCCCATAAGTAACCACCCATCCAAAACACCAAAATTTTCCTACTTAAAGCCTCACAGTTACAAGCTCTGGTAAACAACCACCTCCTGTGAGCGACTGCAACCACTTTTCGGGGCTGACAGTTTGATATTTTATCCATCATTTTTAACCTCTTGTAAATGACTACTTGACACATGGTCTGACTTTTTTTTTCATTGTATGTACTTTGCTACTTAGAGTATCGAAAGAACTTTTAGAGACAAAATGGAACTACACCTATCATAACTTTGAAATTGCATGTGATAAATTATCTACCATAGAGTAGATGTGTCTAGACCTGAGAAACCCCATGTGGTTCGATTCTTGTAAATGACCACCTCCTACATGTATAAGCGACCGCTAAGTCTTGCATTTTGGGTGGTTGCTTACATGTGGCTAACCGTAATTTAGGCAAGTTAACCTTGAACCAGTGCTGGTCAGCTGTTTCCCCAACTATACTTGGGGTGGCCCAATGCCCTTTGCAGGGGCACATCTTGACTTGTATACACAGTTGCTTGCTAGTTTCACTTCTTCGTAAAGTGTCTTCACTATAGCCTTGTTTTTTGCTTACCCTTTTCGTGCTGTGTTTCTCCCAACCCTCCCTCCCTCTTCAAGTTAGGGCTACAGTAGGGAATTATTGGTGTGACAGTAAGTATTCCACTGAGCAGTTCAGTGTGACCTTGCCTGGTGGGAGCCACTCGCAGAGTTACTATGGAGACATCCTTGTGCTAGAGAATTGCCTGGCTCCACCAAACCTGTAGGCACAAGCACCCAGGCTTATCTATTAGGGGAGGTTCGACTGTATGTTTTTTACTTAGGATCACTTAGTGTGAACAGCAAGTGTTAATGAACTACATAGTGTGTATGTTTCATTAGTGATGAAACTAAACTTGTTTTGCCCAAGCACCTGTCTAAAGAAGTTTCTCTGATTGTTTTCAGGCATTTCCAGTATTGCTTGGAGACATAGATTTAAATGGTAGTCTTAATGCTCAAATTATTCATCAGTTTACGGAGCGCATCAGAGGGAAAGCCATTATTCAGGTAAAGGGTCAGGAAATATTTAAACTATAACTGTAAATCTACTTTATATACAACTGGAAAACTTTTAGAACTATCCTTATGGGTCTGGGAATACTTGTTCCAGTCTACCGACCTACCTTTCCTTTCCTCTGAACCTAAGATCCTAAAAGCTTTCCCAAAAACTTTTCCCACCAAAATGAAGCCTACTAAATCCCCAGCATAAGAAAAAAAATGAGGCAAAAAAATGAAAATGAGGGGAGAAGAGAAAGCAAAATGTTTAAGTCAAGACTGCCGTGTCACTTTTAATCCCAAAAACTGCGCATGCCTGAACTTCACAAGCTAATATTTTGCATCTGGATCAGAAGGCCGCGAAGTGTATTTCCTGTTAATGGCTTTGTGGTAACTTTTAGCTCTTTATAGCATGACAGTGACCAGAAAACCACTCAACTAGCTTCAAAACGCAAACTTCGTCTTGGGTTTGCATAACTGTCTCAAATTCTCCCAACACAACCCTCCAAATTACAGGTTTTGCTCGGTCACCATTTGGCAACCAACTCTTGGTTTAGGGAGACTTTTTTTACAAATCAAGTTGCCAGCTCCCAAATGTTAGGCACCATGGTGACCAAATTGGTCACAACTTGGAGGGTTACAACACCCTCTCGTGTTTATATAAGGTTATGTAAATGCAGAAAACGTTTTTATTGTTTTCTAATGTCGTTTCGAGGGGGTTTCAATACACCTGAGAGTGACCCATGCCTACATTAACCATAGCAAATTATGTGGCACTGACAATGATGCATCGATTCTGCTTTTTGTAGACAAAAAAATCCGTGTGGCTTCTTGTTCAAAGCGATGCTGAGTACAGAGGCAATGACTTCACTGCCACCATAACCACTGCAAATATTGATATTGTTAATGGCTCAGGAATCGTTGTGGCACACTATCTTCAGAGAATGGCTCCACGCATCGACATAGGAGGGGAGTTACTTTACCATTATGGAGCTCAAGAAGCGGCCATGATGTCTCTTGCTGGTCGTTACACAGCAGACAGATGGATAGCTTCAGCAACGGTTGGTCAAACAGGATGGCACCTAAGCTATTGGCATAAGGGGAATGAGAATGTAAAAGTCGGTGTGGAGTATGAGTTCAACACGAGGGGTGGTGATAGTTCTGTTAGTGCTGGATATCAAATTGAAGTACCCAAATCCAATATTTCTTTTAGAGGAATGGTGGACACAAATTGGACAGTAGCGGGTGTTATGGAAAAGAGACTTCCGCCTTTGCCATTTACCTTTGTGTTAAGTGGAATGTTGAATCACGCTAAGAATCAGGCACGATTTGGGTTTGGTCTCAACATTGGTTAACTATTTTTCACCCATTGCGCTCTGCCATTTTTACCCACATGGTATGGACAATATTGGTACATGTACATGTATTCAACAAGCGCTGGATGCAATTATCTCCGAGTAGGGCTTATTATTTTTAACTAGAAGACAGACTTGCTCCAAGTTGATAGTTTTTCTTTGAAATTGTACTTTTCTGTAAGATTCATTTTATTGCCAGTTGAATTTCCATCTTATTGATCACAGAGCTACCTTGTATTTTGACCCAGACTTTATATTTGCCACTAACACTCAACAAAAAGGCCATTTGCGTGTTGAAAAACTTCTTTCTTTCGTAACGAGGCTAAGTGCAGAACTGAGTTTTGTTTGCATGAGAAAGAAAAATAATATTAATTTATATCAATGGTTTTGTACTAAGGTCACTTTGAAAAGAGGCTTAGGGTATCTCAGAAATGGCCAATTTCCATGGGAGAATTAAAAAAAAACAAAATTGAACTTAATTTTTTCTCTTAACTGCATAAGTTGTGTCTGTGTTTACTACGATGACCTTCCTCGCATTTACCGTCAAAGCTCGTTAATATGGACACTGAGGGGGCCATAGAAAGTGTCCATATTAACGAGGTGTCCGTACTAAGCGGGTTGAATTTAGAGACAATGTAAGGGCTTTCTTTTCCCAGGGACAAGAAAACTGTCCTTAACCCTTTAAGCCCCAAATACATGTTCAAATTCTCCAAACTGATCTCTATACAGAGAATTTGATAAAAGATCAAAGCATTTTCTCTTGGGTGATCATTTTATTAATTCTCATAACCTAATCTCTTGATAATGCATGGATATTGTTAGGAGAAAATTGATGTTGGTCACTATTGGGACTTAAAGGGTTAATAACAAGGTGTCCGTATTAAGCGGGTGTCTGTAAAGCAGGCTTCAGCTGTATTTGAATCTGACATGTTACAGATATGTGAAACTAGTTAATTTAAATATATAAGAAAACAACCACCATAACAACAAAAGTTTCTTGCACTTCGCATAAACCAAGCAAACATGCAATGGTTATGACTATCAACTCTACAGGTGAACAATGTCACAGTAACTCAAGCAGGTCTTTGCTGGCCGATATTAAGCACACATTAAGTTATCATACTGCTATGTGTGTTTCATAAATGATTTTTCACAGTGGCAGAAATCCCTTTAAAACACTGTAGGCTGTAAAGTAAGAAGAAAACCTTGAGACATAGTGAGAAAAAAGCATTGTGATAAGCAAAAATCATTCTGTGGTACATTTTGGAAATTAAAATGTTGAGCTGGAAGCTAAGTTTTTGAAATACTCTTTTCCAAGTGGAAAATAGTGTTAAGAGTTAGTGTCAAGCCCAGTCCTCTCCCGGTCCTTTTGATAACTGGCTCTGGGGTCAACTTGGAGCAATTCTGAACCAAAAATCATTAAATGCAGAAAGGTGTTTTATTCGACTTGGATACAATGGTATGACATTTGCAGATGTCAACGTATGTATAATTCTCTTTTTCTTTGAGAATAAAGTCGTCAGTTGTACAAGGCCGGGCTGAATTTACATTGAACTGAATTTTCCTGACCTAGTGAAAAGCAATACCTCTGTACTACATTGTATAGTGCAAGGTTGACTGATGGCGGGGGGACTGGGACAATATGCTCGCTTTAAAGTGCATACCACCCCTAATTTAAAGCCATTTTTACAAATATCTAAGCCTCTTCAGCTTTAAAACGAGGTACAATTTCAGCAATTTGTGTGAATCGGATTAATTAAACCCAACGGTTTCCTTCCGGCTCGGTTAAAATGTACCAAATTTTGTCTATTTGAGCGGCCTGTGATCAGAAAGGCTTATAGATACCGTATTTATTCAAATAAACGCCGCGGCGTTTATTAAATTTGTAGCATTTCCAATGCGGCGTTTATTCGAGGGAGACGTTTATTTCGAAATCACTTTTTTTAAACTGACCACAGTTACTATTAATCGTTTGTAAATGTTATGTAATTTAAAAGGATCCAGTGTCTCCCTTATTTTACTGAAACAGAATTTTATTCGGCTACTTGAAACAGAAATAAAACTTTTTGTTTCAAGAATTTCCAGATGTTATTATGCAAATACAATTTTACAAAGAATCTTAACCCCAGGAGATTTGAATTGGGTACAACATTGAGTTAGCCGAATAGGTCTATGTGTGGATGGTGTAAATTACCACGTTTTACCGAGGTTTTTCTTATTATCCTCGAGTAAATACCGCATCCTTCTGATTAGGTGCGGCGTTTATTCGAGGACGGCGTTTATTGGTAATTTTTCTTCCATCTGCGGCGTTTGATGGAGGGCGGCGTTTAATCGAATAAATACGGTAGTTCCCTGGGGGTCCCTTTGTCGAAAGTTCCGGTTACTTCTCCGGCCCGAAATCAAATATTCAAATTTAAATTTAAACTAAAAAAGCGAGGGTAATAGCAAACAAACCAGTCCACTTTAATGTCTTAACTGATATTTTTGTCATTAAAATTATACCTTTTTTTCTGCAAGACTTCCCTTGAGTGCAAAAAGTATTTTAATCAGCACTGCTGTCGCTTGTTTTGAGGCGCTTTCTTTATTCCGGGCACGAGCTCCCTCGGATTTTTGCGCCTTGGTTTCAAAGCCGCACTAACGCCCTCGACGAAGATATAAGCCCTGGGCTTATACATCTTTGTAAGGGATTTTCTAATTACTTGTTCAAGGCGTTCAAATAGCGAAGAGAAAGCGAAAAATACGTGTAGCGATGCCTTTAAGACTCGTTGAAATAACTGCCACATCTCTAAACAAGAGCATGTTACTTAGGTTTCAAACTATTGAATCTTCAGATAACTTCTAAAACAAACACAGAACTGAAATGACAGGCTGGCGACACTTTAAAAAAGTCTCGATTATTATTTTTCCCCACACAGTTGATATTTCGGTTTCACGCGTTTAAAAGGTGCTGGTAAAAAGCTAAGAATGAAAACGGGAACTATGCATCTGGAAGGAAAGAAATAACACAAAAGTACAATGGTAGTTAGCTGGAAAGGGTCTTAAACAAGAAAGGCCAGATAAAAAAAAGTTTACTTAGATCTACCTAGTAATTACGTATATGAACGTAAAGCTGATAAGTCTCTCTTTTTTTACAAGTCTAGCCTCTATCAAATGACTCCATTTTACACCTCAATGGTGAACTGAAACTGGACGAACTTCTCTCAGCTCCGGAAAATCCACTGCGGAACAGTGTGAGGAGAAATGTAAATCCGAATGCCTTAGAGTGGAGTGGTGGGAAAATATGCGCCGTTGTTATGAATGTACAGATCCTTCAAAGAAGACAGCGTATACAAACACCAAGGATCTCGCTTATCCTCCCAAATCCCGGCCAACAAAGATTACTCCAGATCTCCTTATTCGTCCGAGATTCGTGAGGTTTTGCGGGACACAGTAATGACGCTTGGAAGTAGTGGGCGCAGAACGGGCGCGCGAAAGGGAGACGATTTCCAGGGTTGTTTATAAGGCTAGTTGTTGGGACGGCCTGGAGTTCTACATAGGTAAAACTAAACGTAGATTCAATGACAGGAAAACGGAGCACCTCAGTGCATCTGACTAGTAGCAATCACTCACCTGCTATTGTCCCCAGGGGGGGAGTACTACTAGGAATTTTTGGTGGGGGTGTGCCGCCCAGTTCTCCAAATCCTGACCCTATTTCAGACCAAAAAGTGTAATTTTCCACACCCGTTTTCTGACCTGGCCTTTAGCCAGAAATTATGTTATCATTAGTAAGTTAGAGCGCAAACAAAAAATTCTTCAAATCCACTACGAACTTGCATATTTTTCTTTCTTTCTTACTCATTTGCAATTGAAACGATAAAAACGTTCATACACTTCCGCAGTTCCGTCAAAACCCATACTCGATTCCAGACCAAAATGGGCAAAGCATATACCCGTTTTCAGACCAAAACAGCGCAAAAACCCTACCCGATAGGGCGGCACATACCTCACCCCCGGGCTATTGCCGACCATGTCACGTCAGCTGGTCATAACATGAAATGTAGTCTGCTACACAGCCGTTTTTAGAGTCGTCACGGAACGCTCCTCCCTACTAATTATAACGGCCGTTTGTTGGGAGGAGCGTTGCGTGACGACACTAAAAACGGCTGTGTAGCAGACTACATGAAATGAGACCATTTCGAAATATTGGCAAGAGGAAGGTCGGACATTGAAAGATTGAAAGGAGACTCTGTTGATTAGGGATTTCGAACCTTCCTTTTATGAAAATGTCAGCGGTGAAAAACTTTACGTATTTTTAGTTTGCATACCTTTTCTTTCATATGCAAATATTGCTACTATGTGTCATATTTTGTTTCTTTAATTAGTTACTTATTCTACATTTAAATTTCTGTTGTTATTCAACAGTTTCTTACTTCTGAAGAACTGATGTATGTGTTGTTGGAACATACGAAACGTCAAGTTAAAGTCTTTCAGTTTCTTTCCAGAAATGCCTTTATATTTCCTTATGTTTATCACCGCAGTTTGCTTTTTGTTTCTTCTTGAGCTAAGATGGCCAAAAAACAAGAGTATCTATATGATTCTGTTCTAGTTATTATTAAGAATTCTTGGTTTGCAACACTTGACAAGGCGGCCATGTTGGGGGTCAATATAACAGGTCGTCGGCCTACACTTGATTCCATCCACCAAACTGACATCCTCCTCACGCTTTTGTTTTTGACCACTAACATGGCCGCCGTGACGTCACGTGTAAACCAGCAATATTTTTATAGCCTGTGCCAGGCTCTCAGATAGTATAGTGCGGACGTATTAAAACGAGCAAAGCGAAAATAAGACGCGCGCTACTTGGGAAAGGGGGCGGTGGCGGCGAGAAAAATGGGAGAGAGAGCCTGTTAGCATTTCTTTAACGACCCTCTTCCGCCCATTTTTGTCACGTCTGGATTCAGCTGTCAAAACTGTTAACACTTCAGTTAGCTACAATCATTCTCAAGTTTCTCGAGCGAGCATTTCGCGTGACGCGAACTCCTTGTGCGAATGTGTGGAAATTTATGTCTTCGAATTCGTTATCCTGTGAGAGTATCCGGTTTTTTCGGCTCTAGTTTTTTACCCGCCGAAGCGACGACCAGAAATACATCTGCTGTTCGCAGGCTACGAATTCGTCAACGGTGTCTGCGAATCTCGCACTCGATCATTCAAAGTGCTGCAGGTTTTATAGTAATAACAGGGGGCGGTAAGTTTTTTCCTCTGTTGGGTAGGTTATGCTCTGGAAGGTTTTGTATTTTCGCTGAGCAAATGTGACGTGATTTTAGCCGCTTGTTTCACACTGAGAGGTCGTGGCACACATATCGATTTACTGTGGCTTTTGTTTCTGGTCACCAGGATTTGCCCTCTGATGAGAGAGCATTTTCTTTGACCTCTTTTGAACATAAAGCTTTTTATTGCGGCTGAATAAGGGTTTTAATTTTCTCCAAAGTGCCTTCTGGATCTGACTAACTAAGTGATTTTCTTTAGTCCGTGAATGTAATGTTTTTGCAATGTTGTATCACGCTGGGCCAAGCTCGTTAGTTTTCTTTGCAGAATGCTAAATTATTACGGATAGTGATTTACAAATCCCGAATTATAAGAATGAAGTGCAGCTTACTCTTAAGCTACATCAACTAAGGAGAATTGCATTGTGACTCAGTAAACTCCAGCTTAGTGTTTCTCTTATAATAGTATGAGTCTTTTGACTGGAGCGCGTAGTTTCTCCCTCCCGGGGGGGGGGGGGGTACTCCCATACATTAGCTATACGGGTATATGCCGCCCAACGGGGTCGTGATTTTGAAACTCCTGATTTAGAACGGGGTATCCATTTCAGAGGCGTTTTCTAGTACGGGGTATAATATTTCGAACGCACGAAAGCTCCAGTTTTGTTAGCAGCCATTTGAAATTATTTATTTAATTGTTGCTGATTATGAAGAAGCATTTATTTGATGTATAAGTCGAACAAATAAAGAAATATCTTTTTTAAAAAACAGGGCTATTTCAATTTACAAACTTTCTATAACAGAGTATAAAAAATTGGCTTATTTCTAGAACGGGGTATCAGTCAACCTCGTCCCCAGGGCTTTTCCCTCAAAAAGTGGGTGGGGCGGGAAAAGGCCCTGGCATCGGCTGGTCACGTGGCAGGCTAAATATTCCTGAGAAGCTAATTTATATGCAACCCGCTCTTGTTTACTGTGGGTAATGTCGACTGAAATATAGGTCGACATAGCGGTCGATATAGCGGTCGACAGTCGGTCGATAGTCGGTCGACAGTCGGTCGATAGTCGGTCGATAGTCGGTCGATAGTCGGTCGATAGTCGGTCGATAGTGAGATAGACTATCGGCCGAGTATCGGTCGACTATCGACGGAGTGTCGACCGCTATATCGACGGCTATGTCGACCGATATCTCGACATTACCCACAGTAAACAAGATCCGTCACAACCCGATCATGAAACAAACAAATCTAGTCCGCGCCGGATGTAAGTCAGCCCTCCAGCCAGGAACGATGACAGGTCGCCGACAGGTCGCCTTTTCCCGCCCCACCCATTTTTTGAGGAAAAAGCCCTGGGGACGAGGTTGGGTATCAGTTTTAGGGCGAATTCTAGAACGGGGTATAAAAAATCGGCCCATATCTAGAACGGGGTATCAATTTTAGGGGAAATTTTTTTTTAAAACGGGATGCCAATTTGCAACCTCGTCCCCAGGGCTTTTCCCTTAAAAAATGGGTGATTTGGAGTCCCGGGCGGCACATACCCACCCAAAAAATACCCAAGTGCCCCCCCGGGTTTCTCCCTTGGTAATAGCTTTTTAAAGCTTAACAGTCATTGGACTGTTTTGTTATTGCCGCTTTGTGATCAGCCAGGACTTCGGACTACCGAAAGCACTTTCCTTCTCTTGCTTTCTTCTCGTCCTCCTCTCCCTCTTTACCGATGCTAATTAATAGCTGCGCCCGAAAGTCCAAGCTTTTTAAATTCAGTGTTACACTTTGTCTCGCATTATAGATATCAGCGACGAAACGACTATTATCGTAGAGTTTTCTAAGGTTAGAGCAGCTTTAGCCAAGCGTGGGCAAGTTTAACCTTTTGCCGAAACTGGTGGGTATAATAGCGAAAACATCTCTACCGCGAGCCAAGTCGCAGACACTCGTCTAGCCTGAGATCATGGCAAATGAAAAAAAACAAACAATAATAACGCCTGATCTCAGGTTAACACTAGTCCAAAGCACAAGACAACGCGGATTCATCAAGATCACACGCACGATTCGCGTTGGCCATCTTGGTGATGACAAACTGATGACCACGCTACTAGGTGATGATGTTAACTGTCACAATTGACCAATCAGAGGGTATATCAGGAGCTGATATACCGGAACAGGCCGTTAAAAAAGTGCGTGCAGGCTCTGCCGCCCTGTCTCTGCCCAGCCCCCGCGCGTTTTTCGCATTTTTTTTCACTGAACGATTTTTCACCACTATCTCGGAGCCTGAAACAGGCTATATTATAATTGCAATGTAACTTCTTCGTTTGTCTGCAAAAATTAATAAGGTTTCAATGTGCAGACACATTTACTCTACATTTAAGCGCAGTTTTTAATTGGTATCGCGTAATTCGAATATCATAGGCGAATGTCATCGCGATTCTGGCTGATTAGATCCATGTACTGAATTTTGCTTCAGAATCGTTTTTGAACGCGTCTAATAATCCGCCTCTTTAGTTTGTATCAAATTTCAGGATTTTGTACAGTTTCTAATTTGAGAGCTGTGGTCAGAGACAATTAGGCAATTAGGTTGTCATCCTAAAAAGGGAAGCAATATTTTATGCCTTAGAATTGCGAAGCAAGGACAGAAAGCCTTCTGATATAAGTGAACATTATGCCGATGCAAGTAAAATAAAGAAATACATTTAATATCCTTGTAATAACCTAACGTCCAGGGCATTCTCGATTCATGACTTTACGCTGCTCAGCGAAATCGCTAACGACAAACGCCCATACTTTCAGTTTTTGATCATGATTAAGCGATGGTCAGTTTACTTGAAATCGGTTACAACTGTTTTCCTCAAAGCGACACGATTTCTGCAGAAGCTATAAACTTTTCCGTTTTCTTCCTCATCTCAGGGGCTGCTAATTACCCGCTACTTGTCAAAAAGAGCAACGTTATTGCACCTGCTCGGGCCATCAGTCAAAAATTATTCATTGTTTAAACTGCCAAATCGAAAAGCATCGTACTATCTGCTAAAGAAGCGAAAAACATTACGAATTTGACAGAATCAAGACATCTTTTGCCACAGGACTCCACTGTTTCCTATTCATAAAAGGTGCAAAAAAAATGTATTTTTTCGAACAGTTAACAACAGTTAATAAGACCCCGCAGCTACACATGTTCCTGCTGTTGTGTCAAATTATTGACATAATTCAAGCTAACGACGTGAGCTTTTATTTCTCGCTGCACGAGAACAGCGCCATCGAAGATGCCCAATTTATTTCGAATTTTTATTCCGAAGATGTCATATTATGTGCCCAAGCATGCTCAAGAGAAGTGAAGTGTTTTACTGCAAACTACAAGGTGGAACAAAAAAAGTGCGAACTCTCCAACGAAAGAGTAGAAATTTCACAAGCAGCCGTGATTGCTTTAAGGGGATGTTATCTCATAGAAAAGGTAAGAAATATTTGCTATGTTTGATTCAGTTACGAGCTGACATCGGATTGAAAACAAAACTACATGCAGCGCTTCAAATGTAGCGATTTTTTCAACTAATTAATCAGAAACAGGAGAGAGACGTTTCTATAATGAATTAGCTTAAATCACGGCGAGATGTTACTGATGGTAGTTCTTGAGCACAGGGCCTTCTGATTGTCTCGGGAAATTGGAAAAAAATGAATGATATTTTTTTCAAGGAGTGGAAAAGTTACCATATTCATTTTATATACTTTTAAGTACTTAAGACGGAATTCATCGGGAAATAGAGTAATTTCAATTTTCAGTGGACAAAAACGGGTTAATAATCCCACTCACATTTATCTCAGCGATCTCAGAGTGTATTGCAAAGTAGAAGTGTATTTCAGAGTAACCTGAAGTAGAATGGAGGAGTATTATAATCGCAGAAAAAATCAGTGGATTATGCCAAGACTGCCAACGTTGAATTTGTTCTTGCCCGACGGTTTTATTCCATGGTTGATTAATTTACAGCTATTTGCAAATATTTAAGTTGATCAAGTGCAAGTGACTGTCAGGGGAGTGTGCAGATTGGTACTTGGACAATGACATGATCGTTTTGCTTGCATAGACAATAGAGCATGTCCCAGCAACAAAACAACTCATGTTTTGATAAATGAGCATGCGCTGAACCGTAAAACTGTCCTTTTAAACAATATCGCATTCTTTTTTACATTTTTCAAGGACTAAAAATGCAATAGTCATCTGTAATTATAACACCAAAGAAAATTTCTTATGGGAGCCCGAGAAAACGAATGTCAAATTTCAGAAAATTATATCTTACTTATGAAATTTTCAGAACTTTACCTGTGTTTCACAATTCTTGTGAAATTTGACATTCATTTTCTCGGACTCCATGAGGAATATTCTTTGGTGTTATTACAGATGACTAATTACTTTGAGCATTAAAATTACTCAATTTCCTAGTGGATTTCATCTTAAAACCAACAAATAAACGAATAAGCTTCAACCTATGCAGCGAAATCCAGAAAATTATAATTTACTGATTATAAACCAGAAGGAGAAAATTAAAAATTAAATTCGATCACAATAATAGTAATAGTCTTGGAAAAGAATTCTTCACCAACTTCGAATAACAGAAAAGTCTTGATAGCGTAGCACTCGCGCGCGCGAAGCGCGCGCAGCGAAGCACCATGGGTACGAAAATTTGGTTATCTATGCACCACAGGCGTCTCAGACGTAGTGTGTGTCAAAAACAGGGACAAAATGGGGTGAGAAGTCAAAATATAACAAAACGAAGTAAACATACCTTTAACTGAACGTCTCCTTGTCTTTCCTGGCTGGTTAAAGTGGCATTTTGTAATTCTTCTTTAGTGGATAGTGCCTACGAGTGCAAAACTCAAAAACTGCCGCTTTAACCGGCCAGGAAAGACAAGGAGACGTTTAGTTAAAGGTATGTTAGCTTTCTTTTGATATATTTTGACTTTTGGACTATTTTAGTTCTTGGGAGATTCGACGACTCATCTCATTTTGTCCATGTTATTGGGACATGCTACGTCTGGGTCGCCTGTGTATGCACCTGCGCGTTTCGCGGGTTAATCGCATGGCCACTCGGACTTTAAGAGGGAAAGTAAACAACAACAAGGCCGAGTCTTTCTTTCGACTAAATCTGAGTGTCTACATTGACCTGGATAACAGAGAAAGAGCTAAAGAGAGAGATAAGAAACAAAGGAGGTCATTCAGTCGTTGGAAGAAAAACATAAAAATTTTATACCGGGGGTGAGAAAATGAGAAATGCTAGCGGCCAGAAAGGCGAAAATGAGCGACAATGTTAAAAAAGCGAACAGAAACGCATACGGGATTTCCAACACAAATCCTGTGGGTGGGAAATTTCTGGAAGTTCTGCGACACTTTCCTCACATCGACGAAAAACCAAACTGTATACAATCCAGTTTTGAAAAAAAGAAAAAGAAACTTGACAGCAGTTATATTTCATTTTGTGGTGGCAGTACAAGAACACAACCGTAGGGTACAGTTACGCACTTACGCTTTACCAAACCAATTTCAGAAGCGATTGAATTCCTCGTTTTCAATTGACCAGGAAATGATTTTTGCTAAAATATGAAAAACAAGGCGTTATACCGTATTGCGATTAATGCCCCCATTAAAAGGCACAGCTCCTAACTTACACACCATCCAGTTCATCTTGACTGAGCATGCGCTCTTTTCATTTTATTTGTTATGATATCTTTTCTTTCTCTCTCTTTACAGCAAGGCCATATCGCAAAGACCTCAAGTAAGTTGCATTTTCTTTGATGAAAATAAAAGTGATAAATATATTATAAAGTGTTATATATTTACTAGCTAACCAAAAAAAAAATTATACTGTTCTTTGAGGACCGTCAATTATAAGTAGATTTCGAAAAGGTCGTAGATATCATATAGTAGCTGTTCGTTTTTTCCCTTGTTCTCACCCGGCCAAAAGGGATCCAAGGCTTAAGGGAGTTTATTCCTGAAAAAACAAACACACAAGCAAAATAAACAAACAAACTAATTCTCATAAAGGGCGTCTATTAGACAGCCGGCGTTTATTAGAGAGGGGTGAATAATCCAATTTTTACATTGAGGGCCGGGACGCTTATTAGATAAGAGTCATTTATAGGGAAATGGGAGCTTATAAGGACATTTATTGTATTCATACTGTTTCATATGTAAACTATTAATCAGCTTCTCAAATGGGACTCAGACGGTAACAAAAAAACTTTCATTTCAAAATTATCTTAGCTCTAAAAGGGTCAAAAACTAGTCAAACTAGATACCATTTGTAAAAACAGTCGGTTTACACGGTATGCGTATAGAAGCGTCAAGCTAATGAGTTTTGCTGCCTTCCATTTTTCTAGCTTTTTTAAAATGGCTTGATTTTACACCTCAGTGGTGTACTAACTCTGGACGAGATTGCTTTGGTGACGAGAAATTCACGGCGGAACAGTGTAAAGAGAAATGTAAAGACGGATGCCTTGGTGTGGAGTGGTGGGAAAAATCGCGCAAATGTTATGAGTGTACTGATCCCTCCAAAAAGACCCCGTATACGTTTACTAATGATCCTGGTTATCCCCCTCACGTGTTCCTTAAGAGCGACAATTGAAAAAAAACTCTTCCGCTTCAAGAAAAATTTCATTGGTCGATAGATTATTCGTCACACTAAAAAACGTCAAATTACGACGTTGAGGAAATCCTTTGTTGTTACCATTCAAATGACTCTCAGAGTCTCTCCATGATTCTGGAATGTGGGAAATTTTAGCTCGTGGAATCCGGAGTCCTGGGCTTTGGAATCCGGAAGTTAATGGAATCCAGAAGCCTGCTAACGATTGGAATGTGGAATCCAAGTTCCATTGACAAGTAGTCTGCAATCCACAGTGTAGAATCCAGAATCTAGGACTGTCTTGAATGACCTTGCAAGGGGCGAAACCTCATTGGCAGAACTTTTGCACGGTGCTACTTATTTCTTAAGATTTTATAAAATGAAAGTTCTTTCTTTGACAAAAAGCTAGGAATGAAAAGGTTCATTTTAGTCTCATTTGTACAGACAAATTTCCCTGTGTCAAGCTTTCATCGTGATGTCATAGTTTTTCGAGTGAGAGAATCTACTTAATTAGTTCTCCATCACGATTTATTAATTTCAGAAAAATAGACGTTAAGCTGGCTTGCACTCTCATTTTAAACTCCAAAATATGTAAAGTTTTATTTCAGCAATTTATTTATTTATTATTAAATTTTAGAAGCATTGTACGAGTTTCTATTTAGTTATCATCATCATCAGCAGCAGCATTAGAAATCATCATCATCATCATCACCTGCACCACCACCATCACCACCGTTACAGACACCATCGTCTTAATCATATTTATAATTAAATAATCATCGATGTTATCATTATCATCATCGTTTTGTCTTCTCTTAGAAAATTATTCAGTCTTTATTTGGAGTGACGGAGCTACTCCGAACGTGAATTATAATCAAAACTACAACGAATTCAACCTGTAAGGTATGAACGATTGTAGTTCAATTTCGACAAACGAGAGTGGTAATAAAAATTAATAGCACGAACTGACGGGTGAATAAAAATGACTCAGATAAAGTAAGGCATGGGTTTTCGTTACATGCGGGGTTTTATGATTTGATCCTGTTTTTTTTCAGTATCTTTAATTTTAACCTTAAAAAGCTTTGATTAAGACCAGAACCACTTTGGACTTTAGGCACTACTTTCTTAAGATCACGTAACCAGTCACGAACATAATTATGCAAAATTTGGACTTTGCAGATTACACCACTTTAGTGAATGTGAACCCATCGTTTTTACTTCAATAATATTTCATTTACAGTCAAATAAGCTAAATGAATCGGGCTTTGCATTGTGAAATGATCTACTCCTTCGTAATTATTTGTCATTTTTCTCTCTCCCAGTCTCCCTCTTAGCAAGAAACGTTATATGCTATAGCAAGAGAGGATAAAGGGGACAGAAAAGGCATCCCCTATACACACCCTATTCTATAGGTAATTCGTCTCGAGTTATTTTTAGAATCGGGATAAAGTTACCTCGCGCGCTGCGTGGATGTTTCGCATGACTAAACGCCGTGCAAAACATGTCGGGCGAAAGGCAATGAAAGCGTAAAGGGATCGAGAGCATTCCTTAATATTGACGCGAAATGATTCGGCGGTCACCTGGGAAAAGGGAATCGTTAGACTCTTTAGCAACCCGTGAAGTCAGTTTAACTCGAAGTTGTCGTAACCTCACTGTTTTAATAAAATGAGAAATTTCGCCGGTCTATTGAAACCGGTCGTTTGTACAAGAAAGCAAGTAGGACGCCAAGTGTTATTTTTGTGGAATAATAAAAGACTAATAAAAGAATAAATAAATAAACTGTCAATTATGAATGATCCTGAGAGAATATTCAGTGTGTTAAGGATTTCCCTGCTGTACCGTTAGCTCTATACAAGAGAGGAAGGGCGATTCTCTTTTACTTTCCGTTTCGCTGACACACCTTTAGCAGAAATCTCTCTTTAGCCGTTTTCGTCGACAAAACGAATGACGAATAGCAATATCGCTCTCCGCGTCTTCCGCCATTTTGTTCTGCGTCAATTCGTGAAGGACGCGTGGCTCTGAGCGTGGATCATCCACGCGGAAAACATTCGCGCTATGTGATTGGCTGTTGTCTAATCCCCCTTGGGATCTGTGGTCTTAAAAATAACTCGAGACGAATTACCTATGGAATAGGGTGTGTATGGGGGATGCCTTCTCTGTCCTAGCCTGTGAACAGGCTAGGCTCTCTGTTTGGGGAAAAAAACGCTCGATTAAAGGCCTGTTCACAGGCTATCTCTGTCCCCTTTATACTCTCTTGGTTATAGTTTACAAAATGTTGATGTAATTTAAGAAAACACCGATTAATTCCAAAAACTCTGTGACAATAGTCATTGACAGCAAATAAATTGAATTGCAGGTGTTATTTTAAAAGTTTTGGAGATAACATAAAGATAACACATTAGTAATAGTGAAAAATGAATACTTATAGGAAGAAGGATATTAAATTAAAATTTTTTATGCGAAAGGTAAAATCCCTACTAAAAGAGACCACCACCCACCAAATTTGCAGTGCCCCATTCCTTAATTCACCGGAGGATTGAAGGGAGTTGTTTTTTCTGCCGCATTTCAGTTCAGTTCTATTGCATTTCATTTATAATTCTCAATGATGTAAAAAGGATTGAAAGTGGTAGGTCCCATAGCGCATGTCTGTTTGAAATTTCTGGAAATAGTCTTCAGAAAAACCTATCTAATTTCGTTATTGTTTTTCCGGGTTTTAAATATAAAAGTGACAATTAGGTCGCAAACAACTGGAAGCACAATAATTTTCCTTGAACTTCTGGTTTTGAATAAGAATTAAGAATTTAACATGACATATAAGAATTAAACCATTTTTTTACACAAAGAAACCGGAAAACTTTAAAAATATAAGTTCATGTAACTTTACTAATAAATATGTGCGTACATATAAAGTAAGCCGTGTTTCATGACCGTTGCACAAAGAAAAAATATTGATATATCTTTACACAATGGCCCATTAGGTAAGTAAAAACTCATTCATATCATTTAAAAGATCTACCTTTTAAGAAATAGAAGAACTTGATTACACGATTTTGAACCGACGATGTTTAATGACACTGTCCACCGCAAAGTGTATAAGCTCGCTACTTCAGCGCTTTTTAATTTTGAGCTTTTTTTTCCGTTGTTTTCGGTTTTGTCTCCGCAGTGCTGTATATACCCATTAACTCGGCGTAAAACCGGTCGGGAATATTTTAACCCTATTTATTCATTTTCTTATCCTGCTTTCAGCAATCAAATGACTGTCAGAATTAAGTACACAGTTATGAATACAGTTGTTTAATTGATGACTGTTTTCATTGTTAGATTCATTAAATGTAGAACTTCTGAGTTTTTGCTACCTAGGTGATAGATGTTTTAATAAAAGAAACCTCTATCTCGGAAATCTTCGAGTTTCACCTATTTTGTCCACAACAAATGCATTCTTACGAGCCGTTAGCAAATGTCCATTCGTCTTTTACCTTACTGTTGCTGTTTGAAATCATTCAGGCTGCCGATGTGAGCTTTTACTTTTCCGTTGAAGAAAATCTCGCCATCGTAGGTTCTCAATTGAATTCCACTATTTACACGCAAGATGCCATGTCATGTGCTATGGCCTGCGCCAAAGAAATGAATTGTCACACGGCAAATTACATTGAAGCGGAAAAAAAATGCGAACTCTTTGGGGAGCAAATGGAAGATGTCTTAAACAGCCAGGTCGCCATTGGATTTTTAAAAGGATGTTACTTGATCAAAAAGGTAAGAATATTTGCTTTGCACCCGTGTTGTCATTGTCCAAAAGCCAAAATCAATATTAATGTATGCACATTTCAGACAAAATTTTTCGTCTGTATATGGGCTGATTTGCAATTGTCCGGATAGATCGTCTCAAATTATTTCACTGTCTTAGAGCGATCGATCTATAATACGTTGCGCACGACCAGCCCATACAGCTGTTTCGAGAAAGGTTGTCGAAAAAAGTGCACACGACAATACCGAAAGGTATTGTGGGTGGTCCTGAGTGCACTGTCATTCAAAGAAATTTGAAAGAATGACACTGGAGGCCAAGGACATATGTTTGCGAGTGCTAAAGGAAAGCAACAAAAGTAGGTTCGACAGCTGCAGCCGTTAGGAACAATGTATTGATCATATCTCATATTACCTTTCGGGATTGTCACGTGCTCATTTTTTCGGACAACCTTTTTTGAAATAGCTGTATACACCCCCGTGAGTTCTAGCGATCGCCTCAATGGTCCGGATCGTCCTTAGTTTAATCGTCTCTCGATTGATGGCATTTCTGAAATTACTTAGGTGATCGATATGATTCGAATCATGAAATAGAACCAAGGTTTGTGAAGGGAGTTGCCATTAGACCTGTCCCGATTGCGCTCGGCAACTTTTGAGTAACTTTTGCCGTCAGGAGCAATTTTTTCGGTTCTAGCAACCTCGAGCAACTTTTGCCTTTTTGGGCAAAATTAGGTTTAGAGCAAATATCAAACCTCCCAAAATTCAACGATTTCACAGAAAACTTCAAGCTTATCGAATTTCCTGAGTGTTTACCAACCGACAGGTAAGCTTAAACTGTTAAAAGGAAAAATTTGATGCACATTTCGATAAATTATAAAAAAGGAATAGATCTTATACAACGCCCTAGAATTTATAATTGTTTTTGTATGAATAATTAATTACTTACCGAAGAAGTATAATGTTGTTTGGGGATCTCATAATGGGCTTGGGCTACTAGTGGTTTCGCCCATCATATTTGCCAGCAACTCTGATGTTTAGAGGTAATTTTCAAGCTATTTTTCTTGACCGATGTAAACCATCAATGTGTAGGTAGCAAATTTTTGGATCTTTGGCAATTACTTAGAATTTTTTTGGCATTCCGGTTAACACCTTTCCAGCATTTTACGAGCACAATCGGGACAGGCCTGGTTCCGATCACGCGACAATTGTAAGGTAAACCTTTTCTTCGGGAAAGAATGCTTAATAACAATGAGGAGCTCATGTTTTCCGGAGTTTTATTGACAGCCGGGCTCAAGGAGGTGGGGTGTGGTGATTAAGTCATTAAGTGTTTAATGGTGAATGGTCTGTCTCGGTTGCAAGTTCCTGCATTTGCCAGTTTTAAACTTGCTTCATTTAAAGCGTTGTCCATTTTCTGTTTCTAGAAGCAAATACCCCGAAACATAGTTAGTAGAGGGGACTATGCCACTATAACTATGCCCGAAAGAATTGACAGGAGAAAAAATGTTCTAGTTAGTAGTAATTATAAAGAATTCTTTCAGTATTTGAGAGGTTTTTTTTGCGTACTCTACGCTTTTATGTGATTTTTCTACGAAAGTTACCAAACCAAGTCTATAGCTAATGGAGGAAGCCTCATGACGGGAGAGGTTTTCCGTTATGCGATTAAGACCTCTTTGTCCCTTAACTACAACTTTACCATTTCTCTTCTCTTTCTGAATTTCAAATTACCGCATATTGGACAGAGGAACTATCAAACATGTCGACCTGCAAGCAAACTCGTATGCAAAGTGACACTCACTGACAAAATACTTCTCTTCTCCAAATTTATAGCCAAAAGCATATCTTGATCGCCCCAACGGCCATAAACAAGAGAACAAGTTTGTCGCTTGATGACTTCATTGCGGACACCAAAAAATATATAGAAATATACAAGAACCACCAGAACAGGCCTCTACTATCCACGCGCCGTGCGCGCGACAAATTTTAAAAACGTCTGTTTCGCGAGGAAATATTTCAATTAGCATTAAGGGCTTTTCTTTATTTTAGGTTCAGCTTGACGCCCCACAGTTACAAGACACACCAGATCCCGTGGGTAAGTTTCTTTACAGAACACATCAATTCGTACCAAAGAAAAGACCAAAGCAAGATTGCTTCGTCTTCAGACTCTGCTTGTTTTGCTGGGATTAAATTTGTTTGACAACGGTCACAAATAATGCATAGAAATTATTCGTGACTGATTGGGCAATCATATCACATGCAATATCAGTATGATTGACACCCTGCGATCAGAGCCTCATTCTGTCGTCTTGATCAACGAGAAGAAAAGGAGTCTCTACCTGAAACGCGTCAAGCCTTTGAAGTCGTCACAATCCAAACTTCTGGACTAGTCAATCTTGTTCCCTCCCGTCAAACTAGTTTTTCTGGTACGAGCATCCGTTTAATAATATACCGATAGTCATAATATGAGCCCCTTTTACCGGCGCACGAGTATAAGGCCTGGGTTCGAAAATGTATCCTAGCAACAAGAAGCGCATGCTCAACAAAGATCTTACTCGATTCAAGCAGAGTTATTTAATCGAGTAAGCGAAAGAAAAGCTCTGCTGACAGGGTGTATGATTGGCGTCAAACATTATAAGATTGTGATAGATAGTGGCCAGGATGTAAATTTATGTAATCAAACGAATAGACTCTCCAACGGTATTTTTCAACTTTTTACATGGACAAGTTAGGGAAAATCTGTTGACACCACTGGAGCGTCCTAAAATTAGTAAAAACTGCAAAATTTGAAAGTGATTTGTTGAAAACTAACGAAGATATAGTTCCTCAAAGTCGCTAAATTTTGCAGATGTTTATATGGTGGGGGCCCAAACTTGCCCCCCCCCACCCCCATACCAACGACTGTAAATTTTCGCTCGCTTAAGACGTGTGACTTTCAAACTTGGCAAGTTTATTAATTTTAAGGCGCTCTTTCCAGTCGTGCCGACCGGTTTTCCGTAACTGGTCCATCTAAAAAGTTTAAAAAACCGTGGAAGGGTCTCTTCCGGTTTAAGTTATCTCCTTAAACTTTGACAGCTTCCCTTGCATGGCTTGATTTTACACCGCAGTGGTGCACTGCATCTGGACGAGCTTCCTTTGGCGGCGAGAAAATCACGGCGGAACAGTGTAAAGAGAAATGTAAAGACAGATGCCTTGGTGTGGAGTGGTGGGAAAAATCACGCAGCTGTTACGAGTGTACTGATCCCTCTAAAAAGACCGCGTATACGCACACTAATGACATCAGTTATCCCCCTCACGTGTTCCTTAAAATCTGACGATGAACTGTGTTCATAACAAGCTACGCTGTCACTAACAATAAAAAGAACAATCATACCCATCATCATCATCATCATCGTCTCACAAGTCCGGTTTTCTGAAAGGAAAACCCCTTGAAATTGCAAATTCATTGCAAATTCAGGAGTTTGCAATGGTGAATCGGCGAACAGAGCACCTATTAGCCTATGGGTAGGTTCACTTAAGCGGTTCCATGGAAAATTTTGGCGGCAGAGCTATTTTACTCCCATTAGAACCCGCATAAGCTTCAGTACCTATCCCCCCCCGTACCCCTGCCCCCGCCTTGTGCACTTTACACTTTACATTTTTACTAACATCGCAGATAGAGAAAGAAGTCTTGACTTGACTTTTATAGCAAATAAAGCTTTTATTTAGACCCTCACCTAGCTACAAAAGCCTCATTATACAAAATGATTGGTTCCTTATTGTAGTTAATCTAACAAGTTAGTATTAAAATTTTACAAAAGTGGACGGTATTGTACAGAGCTCCCTAGGAAATTTTCACGAGCTTCCCGCAAGCTTAAACATGTACAAGATGTGGTTTGTCTGGTTGATGAGTTTATTGGCACTAATGTATACTGCCTCCGCCCTGAAAAAGAACAATGACAGTCAGAATTACGCAAGAGAATGACGTTTATTCAATAAGTAACAAATGGAAATAATAGAGAGTTTTAGATCCGAGTTTACTGCGAACCTCTAACCGCGGTTTGCGGTTACCCGTTTGCGGTTCGACGTTCAAACATAATTCGATTTAGATTGGCGGTGGATTAAAGAAATGGATTCTGGTTTATTTTTCCATTTAGAAATAGAGGAAATATCAATCAGTGAAAATAATAGAAATTTACGCTAATAATGGGTTATCTAGCAACAAAGAGCTGTAAATTCTTACAGTAGTTCTCGCAAATTTACGGCCACCATTTTGAATCAGCAGCCATGAATGGTACTCGTTTTCAAGATCCAAAAGGATTTATCAAATTTAGCATTTCGCTCGAGTGTGTGCATCTGTTAATGGCTAAAGACTTGCTCCACAAGATTTTTGTGTCATTACGTGGGATAAAACAAGAATTATACGCTAAAAGCTTTCAGGTAAATGACATACGCGAAAACCTACCTCCCCACGTTGAAAACGCACGTCGTAAACCTCAAACGTGACGCGAAAGACTTGTTACGTGAACTCCAGCGGTTAGAGGTTCGCTTTAAACTCGGATCTAAAACTCTCTAATAAGTACTATCCAACCTTCCGTAAGCGACCACTCAAAATTCGAAGATTTAGTGCTCGCTTACGGAAGGTAGTCGCTTACGAGTATCCAACCAGAGGTTGGATCTCTTTCTAGATGTCCGAACACATCTACATTTTGGAAGAAAATTCATTGCATGCAATTTTCAAGTTACGGTATGTCTACAGTTTCATGTTGTCACTAAAGGTTAGGTTCATCCCGTACTCGAATTACATTCAGCGAACAAAGAGATCAAACTATGCCTCAAGTAGTCGCTTACAAGAGTATGAAAACAATGGAAATTCTGAAACCGTAAAACAAAAAAGTGGTTGCGGTCGTTTTAGAGAGGTGGTCGAACATGGAAGGTCAATTGCAAAAACATGAATTATACACTAAGGGCGGTTCCAAAAATCAGAACTGGATTGCCGGACCATAACCGGACCAGTTATTTTGACAAGCAATAAGCTTTTTCCGAGGATTTTCGCACAAAAGCCTTCTCCTTCGTGCACGCTATTTATGATTTGACTGATGTGACTGGATAGTTTTGATTAAAAGTGAAATTCTCATTATGACGTGAATGGTCTGACCGTCCAGCTCTGGAGAGTGGAAAGCGCCCTTGAATTTAACACTGCAAACACAAACACGAGTGATAAATTCAAGAAAAAAAATTATGTACAACAGTAAAAGTAAGTTAGTGCACAGTAACCCATGAGGGTCTCGTTCGCACAGTGAAAATACAACTAAATGATTACGTCTCTTTACAAACGTTACTAAAAACGGATAACGGTTAACAAGCACGGGGAAGGGGATCAGAACCGGAGCCCTATCAGTAACCTCATCTCCAGTTCTCTACTTTACTGGTTTTGGTAGTAATGTATAGCTTACCTTTGATCCTTGAAGTACTGCTTTAAAGTGTCACTAAAATTTTTAGAATATTTTACAAATTCTTTCTTGTTCCTCTCCAGGCCCTAAAGGAGAAAAAACGACAGATTAATAAACACAATACAGTAATACGATTAATGTGTTGTTTTAAGGGCTCGTTTACCGTTTTTCTCACTACGTTGCGACCGAGGAAGACCTCAGTAGGCGGTCTAAACGTCTCGATCAACAGAGCGTTTTCACTCAGCACGTGGCCAGCAGTTACGTAAATTTGTTGGAACAAAAGAAAATTTTTGGACAAGACAAAGCTTCAACTCCAACAGGACCGGTTTGCAGGGTTGGTACCCTTTTTTAACAATAAATTCAAGGACTTTTGAAGGACATTCAAGGCTACATTTCCCATTTTTCCAGGACTCCATTCAGTGCAAAAATGAACCTTGAGTCTATGTCCTTTTTAGTTCTTCCATAACGTGAGTAATTTTATCCCGAGGGTCTTTCTGAGTTTGCTCCTTTCTCTTTGGATTTCTACTTAAACTATGAAGTTATATATAGGATTGAAATTGAAGGACTTTCCAGCACCGACTGCAATTTTCAAGGACTTTCAATGCCTTGAACTGTTATTTTAAAATTGACACAAAGAATTTCCAACAAAAACACAGTCACTGTGGAAGGTGTCCAACATCATTGGTGAGAAAAGATGAGCATTTATACTCCTAAAACTTAGCATACCTCTTTATACTGAAGCATCTTTCCAACTGATTGACAGTTCTTAAACACCTCATTTACAGCATCAAGTAAGTCCTTAATCGCAGTTGCAATATCCCTAAAGCATTGGAAAAACTTTACTTATTTAAAGGGCTTGTGTCACGGTTGTCTGTTTTACTTTCATTTTGTTAATAATATCAAGTACACACGTCCATATTTGCTATGAAACTCGAGAAATAACTTGTGAATGACAAAATCATAGCTTTGCATCAAACCAATATGACTCCCAAGCACTAGATCAAACCTTATCAAAAGTTACAAACAACAAAAATGAAATTTGGTAAGCTGTTGGGCTAACACGTTTTCAAAAAGCACGACTGCCATCTGTTTCAAATATCTTCTTTTCAGTCTGTCTACCTGTTCCTCATTTTACTTTAGCTGTGTCATTTATGCCCTTTTTAAATGTTTTGAGTGGTTATTTTTTATCTTCCACGTAGATTGGTGGTGTTTCCCATTGCTTCAATTTTTAATTATTTCATGACACAGCTGCTATATAACAACAACAGGCTCCACTGTGAGAGGATTAGCTTGCTAGTATCCTCTCAGGTGGGGAGGGAGTATTCCCCACCCCACCCCACCCCAAAGGTGCTAGCCCACGTCGAAAGATACAATAAAAATAACTCTCAAAAGTGCAAATTTGGGTAATGTATCATGCAAGCATGGCTGACAGAATGACATATACTGTGAATCGGCTTCTTGAAAATTTGCTTACTCAGCACATTTGCAGGTCAATGCGACAATGCATAGTATACAGGGAAAAATGTATAATGGTATAGTTAGTTTCACAAGCCCTATTTCCATTTGTTTGAGAATAAGAACTATTAAACTTCAAAAATTCACAGAAAAAAACTACACTTTGGCAAAAGCTGCCCATATGCATGGTGAATTCAGGGTCCTTTCCTGAATAAGAAAACTGGAACAGGTGAAATCAAGCCTGCACATTGAACAATATTGTTAAGGGTATCACTGGAGTGAAATCTGTCACCACAACTCAAATTCTAATTCTAGAATCTAGTGTTATATCAGGAGTCAATTGGACCTATTTTCTAGACACCACTTCAATAATGTTGTACACATGGCTACTTACTTTATTGTTTGTAGAAATTTTTGTCTGTTACTAATTTCTGCTGGTATCTTGGATAAAATGGCCTTAAGATCTACAAAAAAATTAAATACCATTTTCAATTAATGATTCCACCAAGGCAAGTACAGCTTTTCTTTAGCATTAAACCTGTTTGTTAATTACATGTATACTCATTTTCTTCTCAAATACATTGATTTCTATGCAATCTACGACAAAGTAACGATGGATTTTTTGTATTTTTCTTCTGACACTAGCCCTAGAGATTTTCATATAACAAATTACTTATACTCAGGGGCGGATCCAGGATTTTTTTTAGGAGGGGGTGCACTCGTTTCTTGCTCTACTTCAACAC
>CALNXK010000017.1:1995000-2075000 GCA_942486035.1 Porites lobata | reverse complement strand
AGCATGAAAAACTGTTTGACAGCCCTGAATTGACCATTTCTAACCTTGGTAAAAGCAGCTCGTAACTTTTCAACAGCCTGTGCATCAAAGGATGGTTCCAGCTAAATGCAAAAGAAAAAGGGAAAAAAGACTTCACAAAAATGTCAACAATCTTCGCTGTATCTGAAATACCAGTATGTAGTGCAGTGTAGCTACTCTTCTTCTCATTTTAAAGTATCTATATCATGATACTTAAACACATCAAAAAATGGAACTTATCAATATTATACATAGCATTAAACTCATCACCAATAGATGAGCTTGGGTGCTAGTGCCTACAAAGTTGGTGGAGCCCGGAAAGCTAGTTTTGCTTTGAATTGTTAGAAGATTAGTTAGAAGAAACCAAGAGTGTTAAGTGAAACCTGTATTAAGTGGATGCCCTGTATTATGCCGATGAATGTTTCTTCCTGCATTTTCTGTAAAATAAACCTCTATTAAGAGGGCACCTTCATGAAGCAGAGAACAGCAAAGGTATCTGCTTGATTAAGGGTTTCATTGTATATTTTTATGACCAAAATTCAGTCAAGAAAAACATTAAGACAGAATCCAGCAGGAGATTGACTGATAGACAAAAACCTTGCACCAGAATATTTTAAGCCATATTGCATTCTTTTTACACTTTTCAAGTGCTATAGATGTAATCAGTTATCTGTTATAACACAAACGACAATTTCTTAAGGAAGCCAAACAAGATAAATTTCAAATTTCACAGGAATTGAGAAAACACAGGTAAAACATGATAAGATTTCATTTTGTGAAATTTGAAGGTTTTGAAGTTTGTTTTCTTGAGCTGAGCCAAAAGAACCTATTCTTTGGAGTTATTTGATATAACTTATTTCATTCATAGCCCTTGAAAAGTGTAGAAAAGAATGCAATATGCTTGGAAATATTCTGGTAGAAGGGTTAGAAATTAAAATTACTCAATTTCCTAATGGATTCTGTCTTAATCACTTACTGCACAGCATCTCACATGGGCATATACTAGTGCTTACACACTGTTCTTTACAATTTAGAAAATACGAAATTAAATACAAAAGTTCACCACGCAAGAACAGCTTACAAGTTTATATCCTGATTCTAATTAATTTCCTGATTCAAGTTCAATTTCTGATTTGCCCAGTACTCAAACAAATTATAAAGCACATTTTTTTGATAGGATAAAATCATACCCCGTAGTTACCCTCATCATCTCCTTAAAACAAGCACGGAGAGCTATCTTTCATTGACGGACTAATCAATCAAACTAATGTCTTCTAAATGACAACACCCAAAATTAAATACACCATTTTCAGCCGGACACCACCTGGAAAACGGGTAAAATTATGTCTTAAATTGAGATACTTAATACAATACCTCACGCAGCGCTGGCTTTACGATCGTTTCCAGTGCCAAATTTGGCACTGGTGTACTCTCGTCACCACCCAGGGCCATAAGTTTCAACGTTGAATCCTCACCAACTCGAATGCTTGACCTTCCGCCATATTTGAAAACCGATGTTTACCCAGAATGCCTTTAGGCTCGAGGAGGCTCATGAAGACTGGGAACTAGAGTTTTAGACACAATCCCTAGCGATCTTAAACAGGCAACATGGCGGACAGCAACCATGTGGAAGAGGTGAAGTGCGAAGTTTGTAACAAAATTAGTGCTAAATATCGCTGTCCAGGTTGTTCAAGACGAACATGCAGGTAATGCAGTGTACTTGAAGGCTGATATTAATTTGCGATGTCGTGATTAATACCACACTGAGTGTTATTTCTCGTGTCTTGTTTTTGTCAGCTTAGCATGTGTCAAATGCCACAAGATTCAATTTCAGTGCTCAGGGATTCGCAGCAAGACAAAATTTGTGTCAGTCGACAATTTCACAGATAGGAACTTGTTATCAGGTAATGGATCTTCAATGTGAACGGCTATTTCAAAATATAAACGCTATATATATAGATATAGAAGCATACTTGTACACCATGCACGGGTATAATTGGGTTTGTGTTTAAAATTAAGACTACAGGTTCCTGGAGGATGTGGATAGGTTGGCTTTTTCGGCAGCACATGATGGCCGGAAAAGCTGGAGACGCTGGAGTACACAGGTGGGGCTAACTTCTTTTGACTTAGCCTGAGATAACAGCTGACAGTTTTGGGACCACTCGTCTGAGCTCTGAGGAACGAGCCCAGATATTCCATGCTGATGACTTGTTGCTACCCAGATCTGGGTAGTGCTTCTGATTGGTTGTAGCAAACTCTGTCACCTCATGACCAATCAGAAGCACTACGATCGATCTGGGTAGTGACACGTCTGACATTTCTGTGCTTGTTCCTCAGATGGGGGGAAACCAGTGGTGGTACAGTCACTAACTGCTTGTTGTTTTCTCAGGCTACTTTACTTACAGCTGTATCATGTACTTAACAAAGTGAGAGTAGGGTAGGGATCAGAACACTTCATGAGAGCAGCATGAATGAAATGGCTTGCCATTAATAGAAAGACTGTAAAATTCCAAAAGACCCTTGAAAAGCTATTCAAGCAGCCCTGATAATCTCCTACCGATGACAGCTGGGCAGCAATGTCTTAGGGTTAAATTAGCCTATACTATTTCATTTAGCTTCATTTTAAGTCATCAACAAAGATGAGTGTGAATAAAGGTGCAGTAAGGGCTGTAGTATCCAGGAACTGCAGCTGAGTGCAATGTGTAACCATGACAACCCTTTGATCTTTGATCTGATCGTTCATGTGTTGAAAAATTACTCTCTGTAAGTTGATGATATTACTTGTTGTAAACCTCGTACATGTGAATTCACAGACAGCCACATTACCTTATGTTTTAGCATTGGGTTAGCTGTTTATTTTGTTTTCTTCTATACTTATTGGTTAATCCACTGTTCACTAGATTTCTTTTCTTCGACGAAAAGCTAAACAAAATGGAGTAGATTTGAAGTTAATGCCAGTGGGAATGTCAAAGAGAAAGGAGAACACATCAAAGTTCTGTAGAGAGTAAGTCCTCCCGATCATCAATATACAAGAAACTCATATTAGTGGTTGGTCAACCAATAATATGAGTTTGTGGTAATATTAACATAAATATATAGATTTAACCAAGCATAAAAGAAAAACTGGTATAAAATCACTAATCACTTGTTACATGACACTGAATATTAAAAATTAATCTTACTGTAACCTTCCACAATAAACTTTAATGTAAGGGTACTGTTTTGTCCTTTACCAACCTACCAAGCATCACTCAGGCAAACAACACAGGGCTCAAAAGATATCTGAGACTGTTGACTGGCCAAAGAAGTTTTAGCTTGGTCACCTCCCTCTTCTGACCAGTCAAAATGTTAAAAGTAACGTGATAATCACTTGAACATACCAGCCTAACAAGCAAAAACTTAATTTAAAAAAAGGATACTCATTCTCTTGAAATGTTATGTTGTGAAAATGTTTTCTTTTTCTGGTCGCTTATTTAGGTGTCTGGACAAAAAGACTGTGAAACTGAAAGTATGTCCAGGCAAATGGTCATCTTGTCAGATTGTCCATTGACCAACTGTTATTATGGGACCTTAAACAACCACAACAGCAAAGACAATGACAACGACATTGTCAAAAAACTATTGTTTTTATGAGCAAAACAACAGCTATGCACGTGCATCATGCTTTTGAGTACCTTTCTTTGAAATCTACTGCTCAACTAGGATGTGACTTCCGAATATGGTGTTTTATGAAGGAGGTGAACATGTGTACGACAAGGAATTTTCTTTTGTCTTTTTTAACCATGAAACTTCATGTACATTCAACAAATTGAGCAGGTCCAACTAAATGCGATTAGGTTGGAAAGGATGAAAATTAATTTTTTAGTGACGTTTTCATTGTCTTCACCATTGTTGCTGCTCAAGTTCCCTACATTGTGTATTTTGAGCCCTGCAACCACTGCCTGGTTTATCTCATTTGCCTGTTGGTAGGTTCTGCTGAGGGGAGACCCAACTTAAGACGCCAACTAGAACACAATGTTATCAATCCTTAGTATGATACCAAGTAGCCTCGTTATAAATTACCAGTAAATCGTAATTCCACCCTTCAGTTTGTTTCAGGTACACTTAGTGTAACAATAAGACAGTTGGAGTGAAACTAATTGATACAACTGTCTGTTCTTTAGATTGCAATGTATAATGTGGAGAATTAGATGGCTGTTCCCCCAGGCTGGTTTTGAATATGTTGATAGAGGGTAAGAAAAATGTTCCCAAAAGTGAAGGGTATTGTACTGAAAATCATAGTGCAGTCTATGTTTACTTAAGTGGCAGTCGTAAACTTTCCCGCTTTTAAAAATACAGGAATAAAGCTTTAATAATTAAAGCTTTATTCCTGTATTTTTAAAAGCATGAAAGTTTACGACTGCCAATTATTTACCTTTTATTACTGTGATACAAAGTCATAGCAAAAAACCATTTCTTGTAAATTAATATTGAACCATAATATGCCTGCCAACTTTTCCTACATGTAAGTCAAATCATGTGATAATCGCTGGACTGGAATCGCTGGACTGGACTGGACTATTTTGGGTCGAGATTTAATTTTATTTTTCATATTGATATGGTCAGTGAAGCTTTGGCCTGGATATGTGAGTAATGAATGTGAAATTGCCCTTTATATATAGAGCATGAGATTGACCTTTTCAATCTGCAGGTGTGTGACACCCATAATGCACGTGAGTTGGCAGGTATACCATAATAGTACAACAGTTGTACAGTTCATGGTTATTAGTGGTCTGACAGACATTGATGATTTTGACTGGAGACAACTTAAGAATAGTCACCATCTCGTGACCACTGATGATGACTGTTACTTCATTGTTAGTCATCACCAGTTATACTGATAATGACTGCCAATGTCACATTTACTCTCAACTTATAAATTTATTAATCATCTTTTTAATTTAATGTATCATAGGGTTTCAGAACTAACAGTTGTCAATGAAGTTCTCAGGAAGTACATTGACCCTGAGAAGGCAGATGCCGTTCACAAGCAAAGGTAAAACAACAATGAAATACTTCATTGTATAAATAATGTAGTAAACAGTGGTTTTCAGTAAACTGTTGCTTTTTCAAATTAAAAGGGTATTATTTTCACATACTTCATTAACAGTATTCATTAACTTTTGTCAAGTTACAACTGTCTTTGGGATCCGTCTGTTCATATACCAGCACAGAACAAAACAACTTATTATAAGACTTTTAGCCTTTTTGTACATTTATGTACTGTAATTTGTTATGTACTGAAAGATCCATTATAATGTTATTGTGAGTCATACTATTTACAGATTAGAAAAATTTGAATTTTTAATACCATTTTCCAACAGTTTGAAGAATTACTGTGCTGTTGGTCCTCAAGGAATCTGTGTGTTTTTAAAGGTGGAATCTTTACCTGCTTCTAAACTTAGGTAAAATAATGCAGCATTGGATATTGTAATCTTTGATTGCACTTAGACTGGATTAAGACAACATAAGTGATGTACAGTGGTCATTGTGCATTGCAAAAGCAGCCAACTTAATTACTCCAGGGATGCAGCCTAAGACAGTTGAACCTTCCATAAGTGACCACCCAAAATGCAAAGGCTTGGTGGTTGCTTACGGGAGGGTGTCGATTACAGGAGTTGAACCACATGGGGCCACATGGGGCCTTTTCCGAGACTGTCATCTCCGAAACTTGGTCTCGGTTGCTTACGGGGGATGGTTGTTTACACTGAGGTTCCAACTGTAAGGCTTTGACCGGGAAAATTTTGGTGTTTTGGATCGGTGGTTGCTTGTGGAAGGCAGTTGCGTATGAGAGGTGGTCTCACATGGAGGTTTCACTGTATGACTGTAATACAGTCAACTGTTGCCTTGCGATCATTTTGCTGTCATGGACATCCTGTAAATTAAAGTACAGCTGTATGGAAAACAGCTAAATACATGGCAAAATTTAAGTTACAGCTGAGGTGGTTGCTTACAAGAGTTTTAAAACAATAGAAAATTCTAAAACTGTCGTTCTAAAAAGTGGTTCCGGTCGCCTATGAAAGGTGTTAATTTACAAGAGGTTCCAGCCATAAGGCTTTGACTAGGAAAATTTTTTTGGATAAGTGGTTGCTTATGGTAGGCGGTCACGTATTTACAAGAGGTGGTCACACATGGAGGTTTGACTGTAGTTCATTAATAGAGTCCATGTGAGTTAACACATAGACTAATTTCATTCACTTTTTAACATCATAATGATTTTTTTGCCTTTTTGTTTTAACAAACTATTCTTCTGTGGGGCATCAGTCTCACTTTTAAGGACATCTTCTCATCAGGTGCTGGGGGTATCCACAATAATGCGAGTTGACTGTAATGACAGTCATCATCATCATCATCATGAAAATTATAATGCCTGTTGTGCAGTGAAATAGATTTATTGAGCCCAATGATTGCGCTGTAAAATGATAACTAAGGCCCTGAAAGGAGCTGCCTTAAATACGATTAACTAGCCAGCATCCAACGATGCACATTAACCAGAAGTGGCCTTTCTGCACTCTTGACCTGTCAAATTGAACAAAATTTTGGGCAAATATTTGTCTCCATAAGAGTAAAGACACTTAGCAATACAAATTTGGTAACATCAAAGCATATCAAAGGAGAAAAAGGCCTACATCTGGTTGATGTGTGTCACTCAAAAACATCGCCGCTTAAATTTGGCCCTAATGTCTCGTGTTTAGCCTCGCCTGGTAAATTTGATTGAGCCACACACAATGCTAAGATGGAAGTAAGTAAGAAGGGCATGTTAAAAAAGTAGAACAGTCTTTTATTGTTTCTTTAGGTTAAAAACAAGGGAGGTGAGGCTGGGGAGAGGAACTCTAAAGCCATGCATTAAAAGAGAAGGATGCGATAAGGGAACTCAAACCAATCACTACCCTGCGAGCAGAGGTGTTGCTCTTGCATGGCTTGTCTGTCGCGTTTTTCTTGGAGCATAAACAAACCAACTACGCGGCAGACAAGCCATTTAAAAGACTTTGTAAACGATAAAACTGTGCAAGAGAGAAACCTCTGCTCACAGGGTAACCAATCAAAATTCCTGAAGAAATGCATGGCAAATTATTTCTTACAGTCTGAAATAGGGGTTGGAGAGGTATGACATTTCAGACTATCTATGTTTCTTAGTACAAGTTGTAGGACTAAATTCTTTGTACTTTGCAGGTATCATAAGTTGGATACTTCTAAAACCCTAAAGGAATGCCTAAACAACAAGACCATCATTGAATTCCCTACTTTGCATGTTGTGCTTGCTGACAAGGCAGCAAGCTACATCTCCGTGAGTCAAGATGAAACCTTTGCTGCTGTCACAGAGAGTGCAACATGAGAAATGCCTTGTAGAAATCATTCTACATTTGTATTTTGAGAGGAAGTGTTTGTAACATAGAGTGATGAAGAGCACATGTGGTTGCCACTCCCACCTTAACAAACATATTCAGGATTGTACCAAAGTTAAATGGATTCCTTTACACCAGACTTCATTGGAATGGCTCTATTGTCTCTGACTGAGAGAATGATATAAAGCAGCAGTCTGCTTGAAAACAACAACAACAATATTTACAGATAACGGCAGAGTTTATTGTCATTGATTTTGTTGGAAATTTAAATAAAACACTGATGGGGCTGGACGAACAGCTTGTCAGACTGGCCACTAAAATGAACTTTCATTCTCTTTTAAACTACAATGCCACATGTACATTGATGTTGCCAAAGAGTAAATTAATTTTTTTTACAGAAAACAGAACAAGTCAAGTGGAGAAAAACACCACCAAGATAAGGATGAAAATGGACTGCAGGAACTGGTTGTTCAAAAGTTGGATAGTGCTATCCACAGGAAAAATCACTATCCACGGGATAGCGCAATTGGTTTCCCTAATACTTACCTGAAGGATAGTGATTTATCTGATGGATACCGCTATTCATGTTTTAAACAACCGGGCCTGTTCATTAAATCTGATTTTGTGAAAGTTAAGATTTTAAATTTTATCAGAAAATGAGGTAAACCTAGTCTGTCATTGTTGTAGACAAAGACCACTATTACCATAAACCTTTCTCTCCCACACCAACTAGGCTAGATTATTTCTGACACCCTTAACTTCAAATCTGTCAATTGAAGCCTTTGGTGATACCATTCAAAAGAAACCTCTTCTTCAGAACCTTTGCATACCACTTTGTTTCTATTTATTTTAACTAAGGATTTAACCCAACAAAACTTAATTTTTTTGGTGAATTTTTTCGCTGACCAATGTTAGGGGAGAATGGGTCTTGTAGCAAAAACAAGATTTTTTTGCTGTAATGAAGTCTTTTAATTTGTATCTGTTATGAAGTTGCACAAGGTAACAGAACGTTCTTGTTTATTGTGGGCCAACTTGGGTTCTATCTCATGAAGACATCCGTATTTCTAAAACTTGAGTTATCCCTGAAAATGAACAATGAGTTTACAATCAGTTATTTAAGTTGAGAAAAATATTTTTTGTGTGACACTGAGTAACTTTACCAAGCGACATTGAGTAGAACTTTGCCAAGGGAGTTAGGGCTGTCCTGATTTCAGCACTAATAGGACAGTGTAATAGGACAGTAAGCGTCACGCATGTGATAAATTGGACATGTACACACCACCGCTACGAGCACATAAATGCCTAAGCCTGAAATATCACAGATTTTGTTATAGTTTTGGTAATTTGGTAACAGAACTTCGTGTGATCCAATTCAGTCTGTAATCATGCTTGTGATTAAAGAAATTGGACTCCAGCTACGGGGTCGTCTGATTTTGTTAATCACTTGTATGATTTCAGACTGAATTGGACTCCACTCAGTCCTATTACCATTATTTAGAGTTACCTAACAATTATTGAGCATAACTTATTATTATAAACTAGTAATAACCAAAGGTTGTAGTCACTGAGTGTGGGTGGAATGCTCGAAAACTTGTCAAAATGCTTTTGCTCTGATACTGTGCTTTGGGTACGTTTCACATGATAGATGGTCAAAACATGTGTGATCAGATTACATACTGTGCATTCCACTCATTCCTAGTGGAAATTCAAACAAAGCTGGCTACATAAAACATTGTGTCTTGCATGCATAATAGCAACCTTGAGATTAGGATTGTGGGCTCTTCTTGTCGTTTGTAACAGGGTTATCAGAAAGTTTTGAAGCAGATGGCTGAGTTGTCAAAGTAAGCAGCCAGTCCAGGGATATTTTATTTAAAAAACACCATCCGTAAAGAAATGCCAAGCAGAGTAGCTGGCTGATAATAACCAAGTAGGCAGTGATTTTCACTGGCAGCCAGCTACTTTTGACAAACCTTATTGTAATAATAATAAGCCTTGAGTAAAAGATGTCTGATGGTGAAGACACAAGTTTTGTGTCTGTGGTGATTAAAGGTACTCCCTAATCATGTTAATTTGTCATACTTTAAGCTGCTCTGATGTGCCTTGTATTCCATGATTGTATTCTGTGGTAGGTTCAGTACTCTTTTCAGCGTGTCCCTTAATCAAAAAGGAAGAATAATTTTGTTTAGCCACACAAACCTACATACAACATGATGCCACATGCAAAAAAATTCATAATTTGGAAGTACGGTGTAGGAGAATTCTAACACCAGAAAGCTCGAAAAAATTCTGAGCTTCAGGTGAGAATTGAACTGAATTACCATCCGAGTTCTATCCACTGAGCTGCTGGAGGCGCTATGGAGAGCAGGGTCACCAGTCATTGAGGAGTCATCATAATATTTTTTTTTTCTGTACAGTGGGCATGAACATCATTTCGGTGTACTTATCACTGCTTCTACATGAGTCATCGCATGATACAAGTATATGTTGTGGTTCAATTTTAACTTTGGTTTATTTTGTACCTTCAGGAGGAAAACTTTGAAAGACACAGGGCTGTTACTAAGATTTCAAGTTGTCAGGTATAATTATGCAATTAGTCAGCAAGAAATTGAAAAGCTAGAAAGATCTCTATGTTTTCTACTCCTTTTGTTTCATCTCAAAGTAGCCGGGTCATGCTCATAATTATAAAGTCAGGGGAAATCGCCAGCCTCCGGCTCTTAGTGACAGCCCTGAATACAAGTTTGACAACCCTTATTGCAATAATACAATTTAATGTATAAGGGACTATACCATTTTAAATTTGCAGATTTTGTATTTGTATTTGGGGGGGGGGGGATGGGTGGGGGGCTTTTAGAAATTGTATGATTTTTTAAAATAAATTTAGAGAGGAACTTACCTAATTCTTGTTGTGGTTGCTTGGTCTGCAGCATTTCTGTTCCATATTGAGATGATATCTTCCTAAAAAGATACAAAATCATAGATTGTTTTGTGCTGTGAACAAGTCAAATACTGTTATTTTTTTGATAAAAGGAAAGAAATTTCATATCTCCACTTGGGTATGTGATGTTTTTTGTTAGATAAACAACAATGAGATACAAAGAGACAATAAGGACTATGCATACTCAGACTTCTGACCCTATTAAAACCCTTTTCTTTACAAAAAAAAATTGGGTCTGACCTGGAATCGAACTGATATGACAGCACCGCAGACCTCACTTCCAACCATAAACTGCTCTCCAAGCATTGCCAGTATCTAAAATACATACATAAAGCAAACAATTCACAATAATGAAAACTACTCATGTGGTTTAAATACAAGTAATTGGGTAACCTAGGCCTATCAAGAAGTCTTTTTTTTTTACCTTTTTCCCTTTACATTCAATATTCCCAAGGCTAATTTATATTTACAAAGGAAGCAGAAGTCTGCTAAAAAATCAGGCAGAACATTTTTATTAACCACCAAAATAGTAATTTTATTTTATTACCCATGAAATTCAGCAAAACCACGAACAGTTTTTATTATTTCAAGAAGTTTCATTACATGTAGTGGCCATATCACAACAAAGAATGAACACAGACCACGTAGAGGAGACCACAGAGCCACAAACTTATTAACCAAGCTATTTGCATTTATCATGTAGTTTTCACACCCTTGATAAACTTTTTCTTTGCAGCACAATTTGTGCTTAAAAAATTTTGGACGTTCACAGTTTTTTGAGTTCGACAGTGACTGGTTTTCTTATTTTCTTTCTTTTTTAATTATTTTTCATACCAGGTTTTCCCAGCATCTTGATGCAAGCCCCTTTCTCAGGCGAACTATCCACTTTCCCCCATGCTTGTTTGCCTCATCCTAGAAAGACATATTTATAAAGAACATGATGATGAAGGGTAAATTTAATATTCAACTCTTTAAGAGCAACCATAGCACAGTTAAAAGAGAGAAAACTTGCCTCCCACCAATGTTCATAGATCTGGACCTGGTTCCCGGAAGGCCGATTAGCGTTAATCCAGGATTAAAAGTCTTGTTCCATGTTTGTATGTTACATTCCTATGCATTGCTTAGAGTAACATTTTGTGTTATCATTACTGTATCTCGTAGTGAAGGCTCAACGGTATTTTGAAACCTCATGTTGCATGTTCTTAGACAAGAAAACCGTGCCTGAAATTTGGCTTAATCTGGGTTAAACTTAACCATCTTTCGAGAAACAGGGCCCTGGGCACCTGGGTAATCCCTGCCTTAACAACATGTGGGTTGAGTTTATTTCTGGTGCTACTTGCTCCTGCTGGGAGTCCTGTTTTACCCCTCCTCAAAAATGACAGGTCTGTGCTGTAGGAGAGAGCAGTGGTCCTTAGTGCCTCACTTTGGCTCTTGGGCGACTAGAAAATCTTTTTTTCTTCCTCTGCTGGTCACCCTGGAATTCACAGGTTCAGATCACTGCACTTCCTTCAATTTTTCTTAGTTGTATAACAGCTGCTGTAAATATAAAAATTGTAAAGTTCTGTCTGCCATCTTCTTAAAGGATTCAAAAACTGAAGATAACCTACCTCCCACATGGGTTTGATGCCATCCTTAAACAAGTGAATGTCGCTGTGTCCAGTTAAGTCACCGGGCCGGACCAGGTAGCTGTAAAAACCCCAAAACTGTTCTACCTGGGTGGTGAATAGAAAACAGAAAAAAGAAAAAAATCCCATTATACTCTAATAAGAATAAGGCAACCCAGGGATCTATACAAGGAAACAACTTACTGATGCAAATTTTCCAACAAGCTTAATGTTGTCAGCATAGTTAGCGGATGCCTGAGGCTTGCCTTGAGGTCTTCGTGAAAACCAAAATGCATGCGGACATTGCAATGGATGTTCTCCCTCACCTACAGTCACAACTTTCTTCTCAAGCTGAAAGAAAAAAGCACAGAAAATTATGTTATTTTTTTCTGTAACCAATGATGGCTTTTAAAGGCAATAATAAAAATAAACTGATTTTACATGTATCATATTGACTAAAGTGTATCATGCTAATGGATGCAAAAAATCCACTAATCCAGGTGTTGGACAAGGCATCTTTTGCCACTGATGTAATACAATGTAATAACATACAGCTGTAGTAAAAATTTGGAAATTACAGACAATCTTAAGAACAAAAAGCAAACTTTAAAACATGTAACATGTACCTCAGCCCGGAACTTCATTTCCTCTGTCAAATCACCTCCATTCATTCCTTCACCATTTCTTTCCTTTTAAAGTTAAAATATGAAATTGATGAAAAAGGCATGTTAAACACTTTGATTCTAGTCATGCTGATATGACTAAACAATGGCCTGCTCTCCAGTTGGCTTGATTAGCTTAATGGATAGAGCACTGCGTCTGGGCATTGTAAAGGTCAGGGGTCCATTCCCTGCCAAGGCTGAATTTTTTCAGGTTCTTTTTCAACCACTTAGGCTGTTTATTGAACTGCGAGGATTATTTCCATGAGTTGTTGTGCAGGTGTCTAGTTCACTAATAGGCTGATTTAGCAATGGAATGGTAACGTCAGTTGACAACAGGAAAGTGTGTGGAAAGGAAAAAACACAACTTCAGGTGCCCAATGTGCTGCTCTGCCATTGGTCAAGCCTGCTGTTCGATTTGCACGCGCCGCTGTCAACTCACATTCCTGTTCTGCTGCTAAATCAGCCTAATGTCTTATGGACAGTGAGTGAAGATCAATTGCTAACATGTTCTTTAACCAGAAACTGCTAGTCATGGTGCTTTGAGAAGGTCAGCAAAATTACTTCAAAGCATGTGAAGAACGGTAGCATGTGTCGCAGATGTAATTTAACCTCAGTTAGTAATGTCTGTGAAGCAGTCCCAAGATTTTTGTTCTGAATGACAGGGTAATCTGCAGCCAGTTTTAGAGATTGTTGTGTTTATGCTGATGTGTTGGCAGTCTTCACTAGCACGAAAGCGTCTCATAACAATATCATGTTGGGTTGCTATTGAAGACCAGCATTAAATAAACTAAAGTAGACGCAAAAGTTAAAGACACCAGATTCGTATCCAGTACAATACAGCACTCTTGTTGAGTATCAACTTGAGTCTTGCGCATTGCTACCGTACTTTATCCACTAATTAAGGTGGCTCAACTGGATTTCTTGAGGGGGATACCTCCCAAGTTTGAGCATTAACTACGTTGGCATGAGTAAAGATATGGAAAAAAGGTTACCACAACTGTATTATATAAAGATGAAAATTTCTTACGATCTAGGTTTTACTACAATCGGAGTCGCCATGGCAACACAATGACGCCATTACATTTTTCATTTATCTTTGTGTTTCTCTGTACCAGGAGTTTTTTGAGGAAATCGCTGAAGGGAGTATGTACCTGCCATAATTACCTCCATTATGGCAAAGTTTGAAGAAATTCTATGAGAGCGTTTTCAAAATATTCTGAAATGCAGTTTTAAAACTGTATCAAAAGCATGTGAATGCAAGTTAATAAAATTCTTCTTACTCGCGATCGCCCAGAGCCATTCCCCTCTTTTTTTGTATGCAGTTTTCAATGGAATCAAACCACTATGAGATGAAGCTGCAATTCCAAAGCTTATCATTTTCTTAAAATATTAGTGAATTGTGCGGCTAGCATGCTATTTCACTGCTTTGATGGTTCTTAAAACTGCATTTCAAAGTATTTCGAAAACGCTCTCATAGAATTTCTTCAAACTTTGCCATAATGGAGGCAATTATGGCAGGTACATACTCCCTTAAGCGATTTCTTGAAAAACTCCTGGTACAGAGACACAACGATAAATAAAAAACGCAATGGCGTCATTACGTTGCCATGGCGACTCCGATTGCAATTAAACCCAGATCATAAGAAATGATCATCTTTATATAATACAGTTGTGGTAACCTTTTTTCCATATCTTTACTCATGCCGACGTAGTTAATGCTCAAACTTGGGAGGTATTTAGCCCCAAAAAATCCAGTCGAGCCACCTTAAAAGTTAAAACTACCGTATTTCTTGATTCACATTCTTCGTCTTCTTTGTCATCACTGTTGTCATCATTATTTGAGTCATCAAACTTAAGCCTAAGATTTAAAATAAAGAATCATGAGTTACAAAGTTACAGGAAAAAATTTTCATTGTCCAAAAATACGAATTGAAAATCATGAAACTTACGCTTCGAATTTGTTCATGTTTACCAATAAATATTTCTAAAAAGTGTCTTATAAAAATATATAACTATTTACAATGATATATAAAGCTTAAATATTTCTCCGAAGTGGCGAAAAGTCCGTGATTTTATGAAAATTTCTTGAATGTTTACAAATGTTTTTTGCTTGCTTGAAACTTAGGTTGGAAATCACGCATGCTCACTAAGAAACAACAACACCATTGCGGGCTCATTATGCGTGACACATTGAAGCCATCTTGTCACGAACTCCAAGACTCACGTGACTGTCAAGAGTGTTTTTTTGTTGTTGTTTTTTGCTTTCGGCTGAGACAATTCTGCACCTTTCCGGTGTAAAATGACGCTTCTAAGCCGTTCCCTTCAGCTTGTACTAATTTTTGCTGGATTTGTTAATTTATGCCATGGTTCACTTCATTTTCTGCGTGGAAGGCCGCGTGGAGGAATGCTTGCTGCTCCTTCTGCTGATGCCATTCACGTCAAAGATCTTCCCCAAGATCAGTGGTTCACACAGAGGCTTGATCATTTTGACGATTCCAACACCAAAACATGGCAGCAAAGATACTTTTATAATGACAAATTTTTCAGAAAGCCAGACGGGCCTGTTTTTCTCTCCATCGGTGGCGAAGGTGAAGCCAATCCGATATGGTTGACAGTTGGTGACATGATGAAAAATGCACAAGTGTTTGGTGCTTTCACTTTCCTCCTAGAACACCGCTTCTATGGCAAAAGTCATCCAACTAGGTATTTTAAATTGAGTTAAATGTCTGTAACTACAAGACAAACTTCGCTTTATGGACACCCACTCAATACAGAAGATACCAAAGGATTTATGCGTGACGCTTGATTTGGCCGAAATTTAGCGCGTGACGCGTGAAAGTCCCCGGGATGGGAACGTGTCCCGTGAAACCAGTTATACATGTGAAGCGTGATTTGTCTTCTAAGATGTGCAGGACTCGTGAATTATTTGCCACATTTCGTGAAAATCAGCGGTAAAGGAAAGATAGATTGAACAGCACCGTTGGTTTCATTCTTTGCATTACGTTTTTGTCCTGGTTAAGAATTATTATTACCTTAAGACTAGACCCTAAAAACCGCACGTGACCAGTGAACTTTCGGATCAATTTGTCCACTACAGCAATTCTCGTGTTGCTTTGTTGCCGTGCAGGCTACAGTCGCTAGGGTAAAAAGAAATTGCATTAGGGGTGTTGTTGAATTTTAACACAAGATGCCTGGAAACAGGAATTTCCCACATTCATGGCTGCTCGTTAACGCCCTTTGAGATCATCCCACTGACATTCTAATGAGAGGAGAAGTGGGGACACCCCGTTAATATGGACACTTACTGTGGCCCCCTCAGTGTTCGTGTTATTAGGGTTGGACTGTGTACCTTTTAAAGTTGTCATCTGAGAAAAAGATTGAAGTGTACATCTTAATGTTGCTGCAGTACTTTTTTGTGGTCAAGAAATGGATCCTGGAGGGTGACTCTTACATTGAAGTGAGGGTGGGATGCTCATCGTCTTGCTTAGGGGTAGAAATTGCAGATTGTAGTCTCACTTAGGGTGGTAAGGATGGGTCCTTTCTATCTATCTATTTTGGTGCACCCGCACTGATTTTATAGGTCCGTCCCATTCCTGTCTGTTCGCCATAACAGATGCAAGATCCTGTCTCGAAAGACCGCTGTCAGGTCTCTCTAGTTGGATCCCAAAACAGCGTTCTGTAGGTAAAGAAATACAGTTGAACCTTCACATGCAACCCCCTCTTGTGCGACCACCTGTCCAAAAGACCAAACTTTTCCCAGTCAAAGCCAAGCAAGCAAGTAAGCTTGCAAAGTTACTTTCCTAGGAAGAAAATCTACTCCTCCAAGACCAACGGATGGGACCTTTTTTAAAACCCTTGATTTAAACCAACTTGTCATCCTGTGTTTTGTTTAGTGATATGAGTGATGCAAGCCTCAGATATCTTAACAGTGAACAAGCTCTTGCTGACCTGGCAGCCTTCTGTAATGCCATGACTAAGAAGTTTAACTTGACATCTAGCAAGTGGATTTCCTTTGGTGGATCCTATCCTGGGTCTCTTTCTGCTTGGTTTAGACTGAAATATCCTCATTTAGTGAATGGTAAATGTATCAATTATTTATTAGCCTTTTATTCCTAAGAGTGTCAAACTTAAAAATTCGAGAGAAAGCATCTGAGTTCTGCTGTTGTATTAGGCAGTAAATAAAAAGCCATTGAATTCACGGAAAGCGCTGCAAAAGTTAGCTAATTTTTCATTTTAATGATCTCATTTTGAGTAAGTTTTGTCCACAGACTCATGAGGCCCTCTTAGGATGGGTATGTTGTAGTAAATTTTTTATCTCTGGTAATCAATTCTCATTTTTCTTTTGTTTTTGGGTATGGTAATGTATGCTAATGCATTTGAAACAAAAGAAAAATAAAAAATTACGGAGATAAAAAATTAACAACAACAGGTACCCATGCTCTTAGTCTGGATTTCAAAACCTGTCGTTTCATAAACTCAAAGGAGGAAACAATATACCTGTCTACATTTTATTAATTCTTTTTCAACTTGTCTTCATCGCTGTCACAGTTTCAACCCATCTTTGTGTCCTTTGTCACCATTTCATTATTCATCTTATGTCACTGTTTCAAGGCCATCTCGCCTGTCAGAATTTTACCCCAACAAAGCCTCACCCAGGCAAGGTAACAGTTGAGGAGGGGAAATTGTACGTGATAGGGAGGTATCCTGGTGAACAATTTTGTCTGTAGTCACATTCAGTTTTGATGTTAGTCCTTGCAGGTAACAATTTTTAATCTTTTACAGGTGCTGTTGCTTCCAGTGCTCCTGTTTTTGCCAAGCTTGACTTCACTAAATACATGGAGGTTGTAACAGCATCCCTTGGTACAACAGGACAAGACTGTGTTAAAAATGTGGCCAATGCTACTGAGACACTCAAGTCATTGCTGTCCTCTGAACAGGGTGCAAAACAGTTGACAGAGCTGTTCTCGTGAGTGTTTTTACACCCCTAGGTTTCATCTTCATCATCACCTCTTTTCATGCCAGTAGTCGCATAAGGTCATCACGCTTTCTGACCAACACTTTCTGTCCCATGTCCCAGCCTTGTTTATCTTTCTCTCAATAGTCCTTTTCCAAGTAGTCTTTGATCTTTGTCCCGCCCTTTGACTTTCTGGTGTCCACCCTAATGCTGAAAACCAGTTGTCACTCACATGCTCTCTCCTTAGTATGTGTACCAACCAGTTCCACCTTTGTCATACCTTGCAGCTTATGTTGTTGATATCTGCCATCACGTCCACTCTCTCTCCTCCTTGTTGCTCCTCATCATCTCTTACATACACTGCCTCACCACTTTGCAGTGTTACTGATCCCATTCCTTTCCACCTGTCCCTACCCATCTCTATAGCCCTTCAATTCCTTATTCTATCATTTTCTTGGCTTATTGTCTCGCCTGTGTTACCTCCACCATGGTACCCATGTTCCAGCAAACAATATTTGTCTTTCACAAGGGGGCTACTATTGGGCTTATCAGCCATTAAGCTTCATGCTGGATTTATCTGAAGAACGTCATTACAGCCCCAACAGTGACACCCCCAGTTAGTGTTGTCTGATTATCAATGCTTCTACTTTCTGTAACTGTTTGTCTTTTTTTATTAGGCCGGGTTGCTATCCCTACACCCAAATTCCAGCGTAGAGGACCAGGGGTCAGTCTTTGTCTGGTCTCTACCCTTTAAACTTTTTGGCATGGGTGGCCCTACCACGAGTACAAGACTCCCGCCGACATAGCTCTAGGGGTCATTGAGACATGCAAACTGCCCTACCATGGGTGGCCCTACCTGGAGTACAAGACTCCTGCTGACATAGCTCTAGGGGTCATTGAGACATGCAAACTGCCCCACCATGGGTGGCCCTACCTGGAGTACAAGACTCCTGCTGACATAGCTCTAGGGGTCATTGAGACATGCAAACTTCCCCACCATGGGTGGCCCTACCTGGAGTAAAAGACTCCCACTGACATAGCTCTAGGGGTCATTGAGACATACAGACTGCCCCACCATGTTAAGTCGGTGACCCCATTTTCATTTCAACAATGTTTTTGCCATCTGATCACCTGTGTCATACTAACCCCAACACGTAGTTTTAACTCATACTTTTATATCACATGTTAAATTAACATACTTATAAGTTTCTACTCGGCGTGGTTAAGTGCTTTGACCCTGAGGGACACCTTGACTGCCAGAGAGACAACACACCCAGTCTAGGTGACCGTAACATCCACTCTTTATCCTCACGTGCACCACCACCTTCAACAAATTACGCTTTAAGTATGTTGTAAAAGCGGAGCTCCACACGCGCACAAAGCGTGCGCGAGCGGAACCCCGTACCTAAGAAAATTTGGTAATCCACCCATCCCAGAAATTTTGGTAATCATGTGACCATACGTCCGTTTGTCGGCATATCTGCCGATAAACAACCATGCCAGTTAGGTGTACACGGAGTCAGGGTTTCAAGCACCCAGCAGCACATCTATACCCAAACGTGGGTCAAGTACCTCCCTCCCCTGCCTTTACCAGCTAAATTAACCCTACCGCAGTGTAACGAACTTATGAATAAAGCATTAACTATGATCTATGTTCTTATGACCTCAGCCTTTGTGAACCACTTGATAAAGACAACGGTAATGACGTAGCTACATTTGCAACTGACTTATCGGGCAACTTTGCTGGTGTTGTTCAGTACAACAAAGATAACAGAGCATTTGAGGTAGGTATCATGAAATTTACGAAGACAGCAACTCTAACGCACCGATCAATTCGAAACTTCAGCATTTGACCATCAATTGTAGACTACAAGTAGTCCCTCATTTCCCCTCAGGGGGAGTAGAGCGAGCGAAACGCGAGCGCGCGTGAAAATCAACCCTCACGAGAAAGGCGAGACGCTAGTGCCAAGTTTAACTTCATTTTATGATCCGGTGTCTAACAACGTAGATGCGATCTTTTATAGTTAAATGGAGGAGTTAAAAGGTCAAGACACATCTTTTGTAAACGAATGGCTTGTTTGATAAGGGCTTCGAAAGCTAGCATTTGTGCATTTTCGTTATCATGCCCCTATTTAATAAAAAGTGTATTAATATCACCGAAAGATATAAGCCCAAATTACTTTTTTACGTCCGAAACATTCACTATACACTGATTATAGATTAATCCACACACCACAACAAATGTAAAGTTTGTTTTTCGAATTCACAATCTGAAAAATATTTCATCTTTGGGAGGGGCATTTCACCAGTTCATTGGGCTAATGTAATGGGAATTTGACCAGGCCTCACTTAAAAGTTCAAATGACCTGGGCGTTGCGCGTGGAGATGTTGAAGTTTCGAATTTGATCGGCGCATTACTTTGAGAAATTTGTCTACTCAGTAAGAGTCTGTTGACCAGACGACGTTTAAAGTGGACCAACCGGCTTAAGACACTGCAAGCACTCTCTTATTTTTTATCATTATTTTTTCAAAGTTAGTAGAGTGACACACGTACCTGTTTACGAGGAACATTGTTTTAAGTTGTCCAAATGATAAAGACCTAAGAACGTGGTTTTGTTGAACCGCCGGTTTAATAAGCTGCCCTAAGGGTTAAAAAAGATCTTATGAGCATTAATCTAAAGCCACTTTTTTGCGTCAAATATAATTTGAGTGCGTGAGCAATTTCCTGTAAGATGTAACACTAGCCAGTACCTTCACTTCGCCGCTAAAGTTTTTTCCTAATGACGCTTAATTTAGTTATTTTTACCAAATGCTAAATTTTGTATTTTTTGGAAAACCGCAGACTGCCAAAAAGAAGAATTGAAAGAAATAATCGAAGAAAACCTCGAAACTGCAAATAGTATATACACGTGTTTCAACGAAAAAACGAAACTGCGGTAAGAATGCGGATGGAAACAAAAGTGTGCTCTGACGAGCGTACAGATTAACCGACTGATAGATAGCGCTAACTTGTTTAAAAATCTTTTCTTGAATGGACCAATCAACAAAACGGAGGAAAATGTGAAACCCGAAAAACCACTTTTCGTTTGATGTAAAACAAACAAACAAACAAACACCCAACGTTCTTAAAATAAATAACCGACAACCGTTTAACCCTTTAAGTCCCAATAGTGACCAACAGCAATTTTCTCCTGACAATGTCCATAGTTGTCAAGAGAAAAGGTTGTGAGAATATAAAAAATGATCATGAAAGAGAAAATGCCTTGATGTTTTATTAAATTCTCTCAACTAATTCTTAAAGGAAATGTATGGAGATCATTTTGAAGAATTTGTATGTGGATACTTGGGCTTAAAGGGTTAAGTACACGTAGCCCATAAAACCCTGAATTTTGGACGTCGGAAACCCAGGATGATCAGATTTTAAGGAAACTAAAATAGTGCTGTTGTTGTTGTTGTTGTTGTTGTTGTTGTCTTACATGTTGTCATTGTTGTTGTCTTATTTTCAAAGGGTGCAGTAGGAACAAATATAACAATCGATACTTTATGCGGTATCATGAATAACGAAGACATCGGAGATCCGTTGGCTCGTTATGCTAAAATCAACTCGCTGTTACTCCAAACATATGGATCCAAGTGTCTTGATTCAAGCTACAAGAACATGATAACAAGTTTACAAAATACGTCGTGGATCAGCAGTGCTTCTGAAGGAGGTAGAGGAGAAAATAAAAATTACTTTAAATTAACAAACAGAAAACATATAACAAGTTTACAAAATACGTCTTCAATGTGAAGGTGAAGTTCAAAATAAGGATAGACTAACGATGACAACACAGTGACCCTGAACGTGGATTCCAGGACTATATATTCAGTGCTATTCTTTTCGAAAATGGTTTCGGTAAGTTTTCGTCAGGATTTACCCACCAAAGAAAACCCTAATATGGAGAAGGCATTGGTAAAAAGGAAATATAAATTGATTTCTAAAATAGTTAATTATTAAATTGACAAACAGAAAACATTATTGATTTGAATGATTTCTTTTTTTAATCAAATTTTTTTTTTAAGGTATTAAAAAGTCCCAGGTCGACAGTGGATGTATCAAACATGCACGGAGTTTGGGTTTTATCAAACCTCAGATTCTGCTAATCAGCCATTTGGAAAGTTGTTCCCTTTAAAGTACGTAGTCAGCAAAACAAAGCCAGAGGCTTTCACAACAAAATTATTGATTAATTAAGTTTTTTTAAAAGTGGGATGAGTGTTTCTGGATTTTTTTTCCAAAGGTTCTCTACTTCCATCCAACAATCGTGGTCAAAACATTTTGGGACTCTTCAGGAAACTAGGCGTTAAGAGGCACTTTGCTTACTCATATTCTATCTATTGAAAAAACTTGGGGTTGTTGTTATGAGAGCCTATTTCTACTGTCCCCCTTCCCCCGCAAGCAGTGTTGATTGTGTTGAAACAAAACTTGAATGCATAACGGAACACTGCGCCGGGCGTGAAGGGGGGGGGGAGGGAAATGACCCCGTTTGACGAGCTTTGCGTTCATTTGCGAAAGACCTTTTTACCAGGATTGTAGTTCCAGTTCATTTAATTCGATTTAACGAAACTCGATGCCCAGAATATCATGAGCACCGTTTAAGTTTGAATTTTAACGGGTTTTGTTTGTTTTTTGTTCTATTTTTTTTTGAAAAGATTGTAATAAAACAGGGTTCGAACTTAATATTTTAGTCCACCAGAAAAGCTTTGCAGGCAAGAATTAGTAGGAAAATAAAAGTGTACAAAATTATTGTGAGTTCGAGCTAAAATGCGGCTCGAAAAACTTGTAGTCACTCTCCGCGCTTAAACAATGGAGTACAAACTTGCAGTTAAAAGGTGCAATAAAATTTTATCTTTCTTCTCAAATTGTTATTTGAAAAATGCTAACTCATAACTGCTTGCCAGAGGATATTCTTTTGACTCTCAAATTCTAAAAACCATTCGCTTTTAGCGAGTTTGGGGTCATCCTCGGTGTAAAGACCTGTGAAGTTCTTCTTTGTTTTCTAGCCATTATTTTCCTTGCCTCTATAGTGTTGACTTCGCAGTGGCTTCTTTGTATTAATAGTTTTACGTCATTCGTGAGTTTCACAGGTTTTTAAAGCGAATATGAGTCCGAGTCTGCGAGTTTTAATTTTGAGCCATGGCTCATTAACTTGAATAAGTTTCGACTTAGCCTGCGAGCAGGTTCCCTTGTGCGAATTCAGGGAAAAATCCGAATTCGAGAGAGTGAGCCTGCTCGCCGGCTAGTTTCGAGTGTTCCGTTTCCACACTGGGGAGTTTGTTATCCGACCACACGATGGCAGCGAAAACTTCACTTAAAAAGTGAATTTACGTTCTTCCAGGCTGTCCCGATTATTGCCTCCCGTTTACGTTATCAAAAGTAGGCGAACCCCTTGCGTTGAAGTTGAATGCCAAGGATCCCTACCTAAGTGCCGAAAGAGAAATAAGATTTTGTCGTCACTTGTTTACGTCCTCATTAAAATGTAAAATTATGCAATTTCACGTCGAAATCGTGCAAAAACGGCAAAGAAATATACCAAAAAGTGCTTAAATGCGCGTCCAAAGTTGCCATTCTCCTTCTAAACCTATTGTTGTTGTTGTTGTTGTTTTTTTACGTTCTCGTTGCGATCGAGTCGTCGGATTGTTAAGTCGCTACCTGTACGGAAAACTCGTCACAGATGGAAAACCCGTTCTGGTTGGAGTTCTCGTCTCTGTAGTGACTTCAGCCATTTACTTGATACATTCTTGTCGTGGGCTTTGTTCTTTGTCTCGTGAAAATCTAGCTACCTTTGAAAAAGACTAATGCGGTGTATTAAATTTCATCATAGGTTTTCTATTCAACAATGTATGGATATCTTCGGACCTCAGTTTAATGCAGCGAACATTCAACGCGGTATTGATCAAACAAACACCAACTATGGAGGATACGGAATATCTTCAAGCAAGGTGATTCTTGTTAAGATTTAACTTACTCCTAGATCAAGTTAGTTGTGAAGGCTTTGATGTTACTATTCAAATGAAACCTCTTCAGCAGTACTTTCACGTGGTACTATTGTGATTTGGGCGTCGCCCAAATAGAGTAATCGAGATGGCTTGTTTTGATCAAAGTTGCAATAGGCACGCAATACGTGCGAACTTAAAAAAGCCAAGTAAACAAGCCAAACGACGCGAATGTCTACTAAGCGATTGTCACGACACAGCATTTATCCTCGTTACTATTAACGCACGGCAAACAAATTTGATGAAAACAAAAGTATTGAAAAAACAAGGTTCACTGAAACAAACTATTAAAGAATTTAAATTTTTCCTTTGGAAAATAATTGTCCTCGCACACACGGCGTGAACTATTTTTTTAGTATAGGTACCGGTCATTAGTTCACTGTGCAGACTATTCATTGCCAGTAAAGACGTCGCGGCTCATGTAATCAGGCCCTTAGTTTTATTGCCAGATTTTACGTCCTCCCCCTTGACCTTACCGATTTTTCAAAGCCCCCCGAACATACACACAAGATTTCAGCCCCCCCCTCAAAATTATACTCACTTCTCTACATTAAATGAACTTTCCCTCTTATCTGCGTTCTCTCCATACAAATATTATCAAAAATAACCGAAAAACAATCCCAAATAGAAAGCCTAACAACGTTTAAAAGTAGTATAAGATCTTTTACAAAAATTTCAACCCACTTTTTTTACCTTCCAAAAAAATCATTTTTTGTTACTTCATGTTAAATTCTACGAGAACGCAGTTTCGCTGATTACCAAACTACAGCCATTATCTTACCAAATCCACGTCCAATATAACTCCACTCCTTCCACTTCACACATCTCAACCAACCCCTAAAATATACAACGCTACTGCACTACTCACACCTGCCTAATACACATGCCTAGTACATCGACTCCCAAATATACGCTCCCACAGCGTCTTGTTTAGTATCTATTTCTTTTGATGAAATCCTATGGTGTTGGTCATTCAAATGAAACCTCCTCAGCAGTACTTTCACATGGTACTGTTTATTTAGTATCTAGCTCTAACTTTTGAGTCTGTGGATAAAATCCTATGGTGTTACCATTCAAATGAAACCTCTTGGGCATAAATTGTGCCCAGTGCCACTTATTTTTCAGGATTTTAGTAATACAAAAAAGATTGTTTTTTGAGACGTTTTAAGTTTTAATTTCCAATATTAGGAGGAAAAGGGTAGGGATGGACTTGAATACAGTGTAACCTCTAATAACGACGGCCTTTCTTAAACGGCCTTGAGAAGACTTCTTCTCTTTCCATAAAATTGCAAAAGAAAAAGGACTTGGTAATACCAAGCCATCTTGACGAAACGGGGCTGATCAGTAACTTATACATCAAAGAAATGTATTACACTTTCCCCATATAACTGGTGTCATGGATTTTGCACTCCTTTCCTTCACAAAACAGCCACCCATCTAAAACGGTCACTGCGTGGCAGGCGTCGAATGGGATGGGTGGGGGAGAAGGGCAAAAGGGAGGGAAATTTTGGGTTTCTTCTCTCCCCTTTTTTTTAAGCCTGCCATGCAGGCCGTCTCTGTCCCAAAGAAAGTGACTGTCGTAGAGAGGTTCAACTGTAAGCTGTTGTAAAATGGGTGCTTGATGGGTGCATGTGGTTACAGTGTAGGCTATGTTCGCACTACACTGGATAGCTTTTTCGCTGGTACAAAAATCATACCGGATAGGGCTTCTGTTCACACACAATGACGTGATTTCGGCGCGATGTCTGTGGCGGAGAGAAGCTGCGCCGCGTTGATCTCGAAAGTGGAGCGTCACATATCGGGTAGGTTCCATACTTACTGTACCATACTTTGGTGCAATGGGAACACCTATTCGGACCGTGGCGGAAGTGAATAAGTAGGAGCGAAGACTGGAAGCCACTGAAACGGAAGTAAATATTCAGGAGCGAGGACTAGTATTTAGTGCACCAAACTCTCTCGGCCAACCTCTCAGGCACGATGTTCGACGTGTGTGAACGACTTTTTCGAACTGTACATGAACGACAAACACATTTATTTAGCAGTCCAGCTCTAGTTGATGTTCATAGTTTTCGTGTCGGCAGGAAAAGCTTTCCGTTATAGGCACAAAAAAGATACACTCTTGTGTCTGTATTACAGAGGTAGGATTGAAATATATAAATTTAGCCGCGGCGAAAGGCGACGCTCCTGGTAAATTTATAATCTACTTCAAACATAAACTTGTAACCATTGTAACGTTGAGCCTGCGATCAGTTGAAAACTAGTAACTTGACAGCGGAGAACTTCAAAAAACACGTTACCTGGATGGGTCGACACCTGAGCCCGCAATAAGGTCATGTGATACTGGTCAGCGGATACCCTGTTTTGACAGCTGTCAATCGACCAGAGCATGGATGAGCAATATTAGGTTGCAGGCTCCCACTTTCGCTGGAAAGTTTGACATTTCACATTGGTTTCCCTGTAGTGCCGGCGGACGTACGGTCACGTGATTACCAAAATTTCCTTGATAGATTACCAAATTTTCTTGGGTATTGGGCTCTGCTATAAACTGTGGTTTCTACGGGACTGATTAAATTGTCCATATTAAGAGGTGTATGTAAGTAGATATTCGTGCGTAAGCCTATGGCGCTTAAACCGAGACATCTTTAAATTGATGGGAAATTACAGTTCGAAAAGAGAAAACATTAAAGAATTGCCTTCTCTCGGTCTTGGGGTTCGAAGATTGACTTTTCACTACTGCGCAGCTTTGAATTGATTCGCGAAGGATCTTTTGAAGATAAGTAGATTCACGGCTTGTTTATTCGACGGTTCCGCTATAAGGATTACTGACAGGCACCTTTGTCCTGACGAAAAGTACATATCTTTCCTAGTAAATCGACCCTATTAATACGGACATCTACAGTGTTTGAGAAGTTTTCCTTAATTCTTAGTCCGTCTCGTTGAAGGGAAAGCTGAAAATGATGGTCTAGAACAAGGACACGGAGTATCCTAATATCCTTACGTTATTTTCTGTCCAAAACCATTTGAAAGAGCGAAGGTGTCCGTTTAGTTTGTGTTTAGGTTCCCGCTGTCTACATTTATCGGGTTTATAAATAAATAATTATATAAATAAATAAATTCTTTTTCCTTAGTTTTTGACGTTTTCACGTCGGTCAGATACGGACCCTTGCGCTTGTCTATCTGCATTTATCGGGTTTATAAATAAATAAATAAATAAATAAATTCTTTTTCCTTAGTTTTTTACGCAACACATTTCTCGCGCTGTGGCAGAACATCAGTATTTTTAACATTGACATTAACGTGCTTGTTCATATTTCCTTGTCGCACTCTCTGTCCAGCTTCTCCTTCGCGTTCTTGCCCTGCTTCTATACTGACCACAGCGTTTGATGCTGATCCAGATATCTGTCTCTCAATCTGTTCAGCCTCGGCAAGGTTCCCAGCTCTACAAATAAACTCAGTAAACGCCACGCGAAACTCTCTTAATCTGGCGGCGTATATTAGAGGATTGAAAAAAGCGTTCAATAACGTCATTAACGATGCCAAAAAGAAATATATGTAAAGGACGTCAAAAGACAGTTTACTTTGATACCTCACTAAGACAGCTCTATAGATCAGCAGGGGTATGTAACACGATATGAGCACTACAATGATGATAAATGTCACTTTGAAAGCCTTTTTATCTTTTTCAAATTGTTTCCTTGCTTCCACGGTCACTTGCTGAGCTGCAATTTGCTTTTCGTGTCGGCGGATTTCTCGGTAAACCGTAACATGGCAGAAGATTATAAAGGCGAGGCATAGACCCATGGTTGCATTGTTAATCGGCAAAAATACAGATCTATAAACGACAAGACCAATGTAAAAAATTATTGATAGGAGCCACGCTAAGACAGAGGTAACAAGTAAACGAGCTTCGGTAACGAGGTTAAAGTGCGCGAACGGGTGTCTCATGGCTAATACCGCTCCCCGCTAATCAAAGCCATGTGGATTAAAGAGGTAGATACACCGACGCCTGACATAGCCCTTGTAAGAGCTTGCAACACGCACGTTGTACTGGAAATGTCATCAAGTAAGACTGTTATAATCAATGCGACGAAGGAAGGCTGTACAAAGATCCCGACAACGAAGTCTGTTGAAGCTAGTAAGGAGAGTCCAATATTCGACTTGTGACTTCTCAGATGTGGTTTCATTTTGACGGCGATCATAACAAGCGCGTTCAAGGCAGCGGTGACAGGAAATGTAAGAATGTGGACGGCAATGATAATAATAAGGAAAGCTTGAGTTAATGTCGAAGGTTGATGCAGTCTTCCTCCCATAACAACGTAGAACTCACATCTAGAGGGGAAGAACTCGTTGCTTGAAAGGTTCGAATTCATCCTTTTAAATCTTTTTCTGGGCTTTTTGCAGTTCGGGTTACCGTTTCTTCAGTTAGTTTCGGAAATTGTCCCAGTTTGAAACAATCATTATCCGTTACAACAATGAGCCCATTACAGTCAAGCCTTGATGCCTGTACCAAAAGGAAAGATCTTTGTGTCCGGATCACTGTGGTGTCTGTATTACATCAGCTGTGCCCGTATGATTTATTGTATCTTCGGACGAAGATAAGTCTCTGAGAGGCCAGTCAGCGTAATGGCGGACTGTCATAGGACTGTCTTTGATAAGAGGTTCAACTTCACTTGATGTTTCCGAGTTAGTTTTTTCAAAAAAAAAGAGGGAAAAGAGAAAAGGAAAGAAAGCCATTAGAAAAAATTCAATGACATGAAAACTGGTAAGTTATTGCTAATAAAGAAAACTTGTAATACAAGTTACTTTGTAACTTTTCTTACGAGTTATTTTTTGTATTATTCAGTATTTACCTCCATTTTTGCACGAGCGCACAGCGAACGGATCGTCCCAGCCAGTTTAAATTAACTTTGAAAAACTTATTAATATTTCATGAAGAAACTACATAGAAATTCAAATTAAATGAAAGTGCTTTAAATGTGAAGTTTTTCTCTGGTTTTATTATTTTTTGATAAGTTTTTGTATTATTAAACCGACGAACCGATCTAGATGCAAGATTTTTTTAGCGGTTAAAAAAACCTTTTTGTTCTCGCTTTAAACTGTATAAAACGGTTCTGTCGCGGAGTTCCGCGGAGAACTGAAAACTATCTAGGAGGCCTGGCTTCAAAGGGGGCTTGGCTACTCAGTAAAAAGATAGAAACTGTGAGTTGAAAACGTGGTTGAAGCAAACATTGACTGAGATTCGTTTAATTAGTAGTAGTATTAACAAAATTTTATTTTAAAAGTTTAGTATTCGCATCCTTGGCGACAGGTTCTGGTCGTTGACTTACCTGAACATATTATATTTAGCATTCACTGGATGAGGCTGAGTATGATCTGGAAAATTATGCCGATCGAGGAGGGCGTTTTCGGACTCACCGCCGTTATATTTTCGAGTTATTGAAGTATAATGAGTGAAGTTGGTGCTCCGCTTTTACCTTTGCCTGTAACTAGATAAGATTACCTCTTTTTCTTGGTGAATAATTGAGGAACAGACAAGGCGAGTACTTAACCAGCAGACTGTAGCTTCGAACGGTTTAAAGATAATTTTGTCTAGCGTAGATTAGAATTTCTCATAACAGTTGTGTTGTGGTTTAATATGTATTTTTCTATTATTATTTTGTGTGTGTGTGTGTGGGTATAATAATGAATGATAATGAGGTTAAACAAAGAAAAAACAAAATTAAACCAAAAATAACAGAACCGTTAAACGTGAATTAGTTATTCACCAAGAAAATGAAGTGCTTTTATAGGCGGATTCATCGTGACGTCATTGTTTACATTTTTGCTCATTATCGTACGAGTTAACCCATAGAAGATGTGACCGTTTATACAAATTAGGTTCAAAAAGGAAAAGAGCTAGTTAATTTGAGTAATTTTTGCAAGTTTCACCCCTTTGCAGTCAACTAAGAAAATAGCAGCAATCAAAAACTGCGGAACTGCTGGGTGCCAAAACGTTAATGAGTTCATACATTCTTTGTAAATTTCTCCGAACATTTTCGGCACATCGGGCTCAAATTTTCAGAGATAACAGAAATTTTTATGCTCTTTCAATATTCAGAGATTTTGTTTGATTAGCCTCATCAGATAATGATGAGCATATGCTAATGAGGCAAAAAATATTAACGGAGATAGGCCGTTTGCACTAAGAGGTCATGTGACATCGTTTTTAGTGAAAATGAAAGTTATACGATTTTGCCTTCGAAAAACGATTGGTGGGTTATATCTTAAACAAAGTAATAGTGATTTGGTTTTCAAACCCGCACCATTTTCCTAAAATGAGTAAGTTCGTAAATGGTCACGTGATCAAAATGTGAGTTTTGAAATTATGAATTACCTCTTTCTGAACACAAATTTTGCACTTAAACTTCAAGGAAAATGTTGAAAAGGTGATGTGGTAACGTTTACAGCACATCAGAGCGTAACTATCAAACGTTTAACAAGACATAAGCAGAAAGTGGTTTTGGCCGCCATGTTGGAAGGCATGAGTATGCCCTCCAACATGGCGAACAATACAAATCATATTTTTACTTTGTTGAAAAATGAAAGTGCCATAAAACATCTCCCTTAAATACGTTTCCTCTCAAATTTTAGGTGTAAGATAATTTTTATGTGCTCTATCAATTTTTGGCATCAGGAAGATTCCAACTCATTGTTTAAAGGAAACATTGGTCACGTGACTTCAAAGTGCAAGTGGCCTATTCGCCCATATGTTTAAAGGCAAAGGTAAAAGCGGTGCTCCAACTTCACTCAAGAAAAACGAGTATTAAAAACAATTGAAGTTTAACTCATGAAAGGAATGAGCGATTTCGCAGAATTCTTGTAACTCCGCACGCTGGTTCAAACAAATCAAGAGGACTGTATCTTTCGATGTAACAACGCGATTTAATCCAATCGCACAATCTATTGCGATGTACAATTCCTACTCATTCAACGATGAAGACAAGAACTAGAACTAGAACGTGCCTAATACATTCTGAGTATACAGAGATTTTTCTACTGTCCTTATAGTATTTTTACATTAATCACATGTCTCTCAGGTTGAATCTTGTGTTAGAGATATCGACCGTTGGATGTCTTGTAACAAACTTAAGTTGAATAGGGACAAGACGGAACTGCTCGTTATCAGTTCAAAATATCGGCCACGTCCATCTTTAGATAGTATCCTGGTTGGTGATCATCGTGTAGAGCGGTCTGACAAAGCTAGGAACATAGGAGTTGTTTTTGATGAGACCTTGTCACTGGATAAGCATGTGAGTTCCGTTTGTAAATCTGCTTTATTTCATCTTCGGAATATCGCGAAGATTAGAATGTATCTGACTTCCGAGAGCACAAAGACCCTCGTCCATGCTTATGTTACTTGTCGACTGGACAATTGTAACTCGTTGCTCCTCGGGTCACCGGAGTATATTATTCAGAGGCTCCAGCGCGTTCAAAACTGCGCTGCACGCCTTGTAGCTGGGCAACCTAGGGCTGCGCACATTCGCCCCGTCCTTAAGGAGCTACACTGGTTACCTGTGGAGCAGCGAATTACCTTTAAAGTATTACTGTTAACTTTTAAAGCTCTCAATAACCTGGCGCCTCCGTATTTAAGTCAACTTATAGTCCCATATAACCCTACAAGAAATCTTAGGTCAGCTAGCAAACATTTATTAGAAGTACCGAGTGTGCGCCTGAAGAGCTATGGAGACAGGGCCTTTTCGCTCGCTGCCCCAAAGCACTGGAATGATATTCCCTTAGACATTAAATTAAGTGGATCAGTTGATGTTTTTAAATCTAGATTGAAAACTTATCTTTTTAGACTCGCTTTCAGTTGACTTTTTGTTTTGGTGCTATTGTTAGTTATTTTCTTTTTTGATTGTAAAGCGATATAGAGCTTTTGTATATACCGCTATACAAATAAAGTTATTATTATTATTATTATGTACAGTAAATTTCCTTTACAATGTATCTACATTAAGTTGCTATTACAAAATCGCACGTTCTTTCACCTTATTTAGCTTAAGTGAATAAATGCAGTTGCATCATTTTATATGGTAAATTTACTCGGACTTTGTCCACATGATTGTAAAATCCTATGTCACGAAATCTATATTGTTTGCGCTACAAATATCAATTTCTAATAAATATTTAATGACAAAATAATCAAGTTAAGCATCACATATTTCTTTCCCGACAAGCGAAGAGAACTCGCAGATAATTTGAACTTCTAATGTTAAATTAGTGTAATTTTATTACATATTTTTGGTTATCGAAGATTGCGCAAAAAATGAACTTGAAAGTCAAAATGGGAAAAAAATTTACCGATAAGTTGAGGGAAAAGAGCCATGTTATAATTGATAATATGGTGTTATGATGTTGTTGTCTCTGAGCTTTGTTGTTAATGAAGAGTAAAAGGCACAGAAATTACTTATAAAAAAGAGTCTGAAGGGATCAGTCTGAGCGAGAAATTATTATTAGTATTATTATTTTTTGATCCTTCCGTGTGCGTTCTTCAAGGGCGAACTTTTAAACCTTATAAGGCGAAACTATTCTCTTGGAAACCATAACACTGTAAGCGTGGAAGTCATTTGTCAATATTGAAGTATGTTTTGTTTTTACTTTACTCCCCGCGTTAAAACCTAGTTCAAACCACAAAATCTTCACCGAATGCTACAAAAAAACGGAAAGTCAGACTTACCTTTCGTTAATTACTTGGATCTATGTCTCCCGTAATGTAATAATCTTTTTCTGTGCTGACAAAAACGTTTCGCAGCCTTTACCTATTCACTCTCAAATTTCTTACTTTCAATGCTGAGTGTTCTGAGATTTAAGAATATCGGCGGCAGCATAAACGGCAAATTTCCCAACCAAAAGATCAAAGGTAAAGCGACAGGAGAAAAAGGGTGTTAAAATGTTACCAACAATAAACTTAATCTTGCTTGTAACACCTGGACGTATCATTGACAAAAGACGTGATGGCTGGTCCTCAATGTTACATTAAAACAAAAAGTGGACAAGCGAGGCAAATGTAAAGGCAAACACGAAGTTTTTTACGTTTTTGTTTTTGTTGTTGTTGTTGATGTTTATGTCAAGAAGGTGTCAAGCAAGTTACTTCACTGTTGCACAAGCATTATCCATAGTTTTACCGTCTATTTCATCTTATACTTTTCTGTGACTGGTTGCCAAATTTGTTGGGAAATTGGAAACTACGTTACGAATCGCGCAATTACTATCCGCAAATTGCGAACTTCCAAACGAAGTTGCAACTTTTATTCGGCACGAACTGGATTCGAAACTTCGAGATACGAGGAATACGTTGTTTTTTTTGCTTATGGTCCAAAAGAGTAAACCCTGTACTCTTATCCCTGCCTGGGAACGCAAGCAGATGCTGTTTCTTCCATCGATACGTAATTTTTAATAATAAGTGGAATAACCATTTCTTTGGCTTTGATTTTAAAGGATATAAACCGATGCTGAACGAAGCGTTTCCAAGAATTGCAAGCTCTCTGGGACACACTACGGGGAAGGGTTGTACTCGGGCGTGGATTTATTTGTGAAATGGATATTTTATTGACTGTCTATTTGTCGTTAGCGATTTTTTTCACATGTGTATAATGTCTGATTAGTTTACCCGATTTATTCAAGAATGCCTGTTTGGCTATTCAAAGTGTTAATTCTTCGTGGTCTCAGTTTGAATGAAGATTTTTTATATTTTGTATCGAAGTATTCTATATTTCCATTTGTATGTGTTTAACCAAATGATGACTAGAAAACGGTTGCAGTAACTTTTAATGGCGTCTAAGGGTGAATGGGTTAAAGTGGTCTTAAAATAATAGTTCAGCCTAGATTAAAGGTTAAAGGAATGGAAATGTGTCAGTAATTTACAGGCACTCCACTCAAATATTTAGAAACAAATAATTAATTAGGGTAACCTCTGTTTATTCTATTTTTTGTTTTTTTTTTGTTTGTTTGTGTGTGCGTATGATCAATGAACTATGATAGTGAGGATTATAAAAAGAAACTACTATTGAAGTAAATTTAAAGGAAATAAGGATGTTATTCAAATTGAGTATACTTTATATAATAGTATCTTGACGAAATGGAAAATAATGAATGAAGGGCTGAAATTTGCCATATTTTCATTTCATATATTTATTTATTTTTTGAATTAAATTATTCTATTTCAATACTAATTTTGGCGGATCGAAAATAACTCTAGAAACCGACCGGGAAACCTTTTAGCAGCCTTTACATTTTAACTCTTAAATCGCTTATTTTCAAAGCTAAGTATTCTTAGATTAAACTTAGATAATTGGCGGCAACATAAACGACAAATTTCCCCAACCAAGAAAAAAAAAATGTCAAAAAGCTTGAGCAACAGCCAAAGAAAAAGGTGATTGTAATGGTACCAACAATAAACTTAGGGCCTGTTTACATGGAGTGGGGGACCCCGGTCTAGTGGGGTAAGTTTCTTTTGTTTTGTGTCCCCCAGAGCGTGAAAACAAAAGAAACTTACCACACTAGACCGGGGTCCCCCACTCCATGTAAACAGGGTCTTAATCTTGATAATGTACAACAGGAGCGTAAAAAGAGAAAAGTCGTTGGCTGATACTGTATTTCGTAATTTTAAATTAAACTAGGATTTTCAATTTGCATGTAAGTGCTGGCGTCAGAGCTAGAACAAAATACGGAGAATACTGTTTGAAAACAAATAAGGTAGAGAAAATAAAAATGACTCCTGGGAATTAGGGTAGGTAAGCCGTTTTGAAAGAAAAATATGTTATTTTTGTGTATTTCTGACGTATAAAAGGGGAAAGTCCGTCGAGTAAATTTCCAAAGTGTAAGCAGATGATAAACGAGGTCTGAGATTTTAGTAATTGCTTGTTTATATTTTCTGGATCCCTATTTGCCTGTGGAATTAGTTTCATCAAGGTCACGAACGGTTAAGTGATGAATCCCGAGGAAGAGAGGACATTTTATGTGTTTGGCTGCTCTACTATGTCGACAACTTTTGCCGATTCGCGAATGGAAGTGCGAAGATATTGATGCATAGACATTATCGGGTATCATTCGCATTAATAAAACCTGGTTAGCGATATGCTGTACGGTCGACTCCCAATAGCTCGAACCCTCGCTAACTCGAAGCTCGTGCTAACTCGAACCAAAGTCGATTTCCCCTGCATTTCCTTCATACATTTACTGCATGTAATTTTACCTTCGATATGTCGAACCTCCCTCGCTAACTCGAAGTAATTCTTGTTTCCCTTCAGATCATTTCTATACAATTTTACCCTTGAGAACTCGAACCATGTTTCAAGCTCGTGATTAGTCGGAAAATGCAGTGAACAGCAGCTCAAAACATTGGTTTTATTTCAAAGCAACCGTGTATTCTTAGTCTTTACTTTTTTGTCAGTCCAATAGGGCATTTGCACGATGACGTCATTTGACTACAACTACCAGAATCCTTTAGGATTTCGTTTTCTTGTGCAAATTACGCCTTTTGTTTTGGACACCCCTCTGGGATTACAAAATTTAAATAAGAAAAGAAAAACGAAATGAATTCTGGTAGATGTAGTCAAATAACGCCATCGTGAAATTTGCCTATTAAATACAACGTTTAGCCATGTACTAATCAATCAAGCTCTTTTTTTTCAATTCCTTTTCCAAAACGTACTATAAATCTTGCTGCTCTTGAAGTGAAGTGTGCATGATACTTTCATTCCTCCCCCATTCCATTTCCTTATTTCTAGTTATTTGCTTCGATCTCCCGATAACTCGAACCTTTTTCAATTTCCCTTGAAGGGTCGAGTTATCGGGAGTCGACTGTATTTAAATTTCTCAAACTCATTAATAATTCATAATTAATGTTTTTATTTTTTAATTAAAGTTTGGAAATCTGATGAAAAACTGCTCATTTTTGCATCCTTCAAGTCTCTTTCTAAATCACTTTGTTTGAGAAGTAATATCAAGCATTCGACACAGTGTTTCATCAGCAGATACACGCCTCGAAGACACGCCTCGAAGTTCGTCAGAAATATTCCGATGCGCATCGTATTTTTAACTCTCTTCTCGGTTTTTCATCTGGTGATGAAACACTGCGTCCTCACGCTTGATGTATTACGTCACAATCAAGCATTTGTTCACGAAAACTCGCGAGGCGCCTCATTTTCGGCAATACTATTGTATTTTCTCTTTCCAATTAGAGATCGTCGAGCGCACTTATGAAAATAAAACCGTGCCGTTTGATTTTTGAAACGAAAAAGAAAACAACGTCTCTGTACAGACTAAATCCATGGTTCTAAGCTTTTCTTTCGCCTCTGCGGACAAATGTGCTTCATGGTCAAATTATCATCTGAATTATTTACCTCAGTGGGCAGAGATTTTGACGCAACGGTCAAATTTAACCCCTCCACGGGCGAGCGAAAAGTACTTTGATTTGCATGTGGTACCTAAGTTGCAAAGCTGGTTTACTTCGTACCTTTCCTCTCTTTTCTCCCGAGACCAGCAAACTAGAGTCGGGATGCAGTTTACTCCGAATAGAAGTATTTTTACCTGGCTTTTCACTATTGCTGAATGCACAGAGAAATCTCCATGAAGGAGGATTTAATTAATATCTTCGCACCTCCATTAAGGTGGTTTTCACGTTACGTCATCGCCGCCATGCTGGTGGACGGTAAACAAAAGATCGCTTATTAGCTCGCTCTGTTTGTCCACCAGCATTTGTTCATTTCACCATTGTTATTTGTGTCTCCCGAGATTGCATGAAAACCACCTATTCGCGAATGGGCAAATAGAGCGGCCAAATCCCTAAAAATCTCTCGTTTTCCTCAGGATTCATCACTAAAACGCTTTGGATCGACACCTTGATGAATGCTTCCACAAGCAAGACACCGAGAAAATAAAAAAAGCAATTTTTTCTTACACATTCACCTCGTTTTTACCCCCTTGCACCCTGGGAATTCAGTCAAATCTCTCGATCTCGTCCACGTGCGTTTTAAGTGATGTCGTCCCACAGGAGAGAATACCCCGGATAATAAGAAAAGTAATCGACTGCGCATGCTTCTGATCTTACATTCGACAATTTTGGCTTTTTCTAGCCTGCGTGAAAGCTCTCCTATTTGGGCGTGTCTCGCGAGAACGAGCGAGCGAAGGGCCGAGGGGCTTCGCCGCTCGCTCGCGCGTTCTCGCGAGACTCGCTTTGCTCGCCCACATAAAAGAGCTTGCTCGCCGGCTAGGCTTTTTCCCGCTCTTGTAGAGAATGGTGTATTGGTTCGCAAAGGCTTGCCGGCAAAAAGTGAAAAACCATTGCAACTGAAGTGAAACATGCGAGTGAAACATTTGAACAATTCAGAGACCGCGTGTTAAAGTTACTAGAAAGACTACCGTTAGATGCTATTGATCGCACTATCGAAAGCATCAATGATGATCGATTGATACCATTATTTCGTCAAAAGGGCCCCGAACCAAATATTAGGACTGTTTTGGAATCGAAGACCTTGGAAATAGGTTTTATATTTTTTTTTACACAGCATCACGTTCAAGCGCTTGCCAAAGGTCGGCCCAGGCGATAAGTTTGAGCTCCCATCGAAAATCATTTAGGAAAGTCACTCTGGCTTCCTCGTCCCCTATCCATGCGGAGGAGCAGGTAGGAGGATTGCAAAATGTATTGAAAAATTACTTTCAGTGGCGATAGAATAAAGCTCTTTCCACAGTTTGAGCTTCCATGTAAATAAACATGCCTGTCATAAACAGTCCGCATTTGCATATACCTCAATGCATACGACACAGTGCAAAATATTAATTCCACAAAACTTCCACGCTTCTACGACAGCTTCTATAGGAAACTTGTGATCATCTAAACAAGTCGCTGCATTTGCATAGACCGCGACGCCTCCTCCCCCCCCACCACAAATACTTCCACATTTATTCTTTGCCCACTATAAGGAGTGAACGGGTTAAGCATAACTTCAATCAGGAGCCTATTACCCTAAAGGTTCCTGCTTAAATGTAATCCAGCCTCTGCTAATATACGCCTCTCCAAACCGGCCTCGAGTAAGACTTCTCGGTTCATAAAAATGCAAAAGAAAAAGACTTTGGCCAATATCCATCCTTATTATATGGCTGAATCCACGAGCGGGTAAGATGATGCGAATTCTGTGTTCTGACTGGCTACACGACCATCTTGCCCGCTCAAAGAATATATTAAAACTGACGGATTTTCCTACACGGCATTTTCAAACGACAGCCACGAGAAATTATTTGACTACAGTGGAACCTTTCCTTTGGGACACTTTTATACAACGGTCACCTCCATTCAAGGGGCACAAACTTCGGTCCCGGAAAAACGTTCACATGATCTTTGTATTTGTTACCTCTATTGAAAGGACACCTCTATTCAGGGCAAAAAGACACTTTTTCTGGGTCCCAAAACCCAGGTTTAACCACACCTTGGCACTGACCACAAAAATCGTCGATAAGTTCAAGTGTTTACTGGTCAAAATGGCGACAGCTTTCAAAACATGAACTATGTCAGTTAAAATCAGTTCACTGCTCTTGTGGAAATTCAGTACACAACATCGCAGATAAGTCAATCAAGAATTTTTTTATACACTATTTAGCTGCTTGAAACAATGGCTGCAGCAGATTCCGAGGCAGAAATCAGTGAAAGAAAAATATTTTATTCGTTGGTTAGTTATTAACGAACCCCAGCCCAACCTCCATTCAGGAGACACCTCTATTCAAGAGACACTTGCCTTGGTCCCGAGGGTGTCCCCTGTATAGAGGTTCCACTGTAAGTTGTTACGCGACACAATTCTGGCGCTATGACAGAACGTCATTATTATTAACATTATCATTGTTGTTCATATTTCCTTGTTCCACGTTCTTTTGAGTTTGTCCGTTGCGTTTTTGCCCTGCTTGCTTTCTGACCACAGCATTTGCTGCACCAGATAACTCACTCTCAATCTGTTCAGCCTCGGCAATGTTCCCAGTTCTACAAATATACTCGATGAACGCTACGCGGAACTCTCTTAGTCTGGCTGCATATATAATAGGATTGAAAAACGCGTTCAATAACGTCATCAAGGTTGCCAAAAAGAAAGATATGCAAAGCACCTCAAAAGACATTTCACTTCGATCACTCATTAAGACAGCTCTATGGATGATCAAAGGTGTGTAACACAACATCAGTACTACAATGATGACAAATGTCACTTTGAAAGCCTTTTTATCCTTTTGAAATTGTTTCCTTGCTTCCACGGTCACTTGCTGAGCTGCAATTTGCTTTTCGTGTCGGCGGATCTCCCGGTAAACCGTAACATGGCAGAAGATGATAAAGGCGAGACATAGACCAAAGAATATATTCCTAATGGGCAAAAAGACAGATTTAAAAGTGACTAGAATAATGTGCAAAGTTATAGACAGTAGCCATGCCAAGATAGAGGCAGCAAGTAAACGAGCTTCAGTTACGAGGGCAAAGTGCGCAAACGAGTGTCTGATGGCGAGGTATCGCTCCCCGCTAATCAAAGCCGTGTGGAGTATGGAGGAGGAGACACTGACGCCTGACATGGCATTTGTAAGAGCTTGCAACGTGCACGTTGCACTGGAAATGTCACCAAGTAAGACTGTTATAATCAGCACGATGAAAAAGGGTTGTACAAGGATCCCCACAACGAAGTCCGTTGAAGCTAGTAAAGCGAGTGCAACATTCGACTTGTGACTTCTCAGCCGTGACTTCATTTTGACGGCGATCATAACAAGCGCGTTCAAGGCAGCGGTGACAGGAAATGTAAAAATGTGGACAACAATGATAATAATATGGAAAGCTTGAGTTAGTGTCGAAGGTTGATTCAGTCTTCCTCCCATAATAACGTAGAACTCACACCCGGAGGGAAAGAAGTCTTTGCTTGAAAGGTTCGAATTCATCTTTGTAAATCCTTTTCCGGGTTCTCTGCAGTTCTGGATACCCTTTCCTCAGTGAAATTGTCCCAGTTTGAAACAATCATTATCTGTTTAATAGTAATTAACAATAATGTCCATCACTTCTTACTCTAAAGTAACATACAATATATGATTAAATGCGTGTATCTGTCACAACAAGACCTTCAGATAAGGGGGAGTGGAGGTGGGGGTGCGGTCATTCAGACCCTGAGAAAAGGGGGGGGGGGACCCAGCCTAAAAAAAATTGTTTTCGGCCCAAAAAAAAAGGAGGGGGGGCTAGCGCCTCCCCTGTTATTTGTTTCAGGCATTTGCTCGGCCCCACTAGTGTTAGTGCTATAACTACTGCCGAGGGTAAAATTAATAACAAAAAGGAAAGAATTCCATTACGGCCAGTAAACATAGTTAGTAGAGGAGACTGGTTATGAAAGCCGGCAAATATCAAAGATAAAAACAACGATGCCGCAGTTTTATGTTGGGTGCTCCCTTACGGTACACAGTCCTTTGATTTATGTTTGTAAATTGTGACTTAATAAATTAATGCGACGTGTTTATTGGTCAATAAGATAGAAATGAGAGGAATGCTATTGAACGTTGTGCATCGTCAAGTCCAAAAAGCTAACAAATACTTTTTAAAGAACTCTGGTGGCCTACATACAGAAAAACTAACAAGTTAAAACTAATAGTATCACTGACAGGTGATTTGTTACTTGGTAATAGTATCATTGATGGGTATTCGTTTCTCATGAATGTACAGAAATAACTATGAACACTTGCATAAATGATTTGGTACTTTTTACAAGGATTTAGTGCTAATGAAGGCCCACATATTCAATAATCACAAGCCATGATCACTTTCATAATTCTCATGAACAGCATCGTTAATGACACAATCTTCTCCAATTATCTCCCGCCATCCCATCCAACACGTTTTATGTTACTGTTACTGTTACCCAACCAATCACTCACCCATCCACCTACTCTTAGTCATCTCACTCACCCAACTACCCTACACTCATCTACCTAGTCACCGACACAACCACTCCGTCCCCCCCGCCCCACAAACCCACTTACTCACCCATTCTGGTGAGGCTCGCCATCACCCACTGATTAACTTCAAGTTAATCAGTTACACTCACCCAATTACCTACTTCTGCTTTACCAAATAAGTTATCGTTGGCATTTACCTGGGCTAACTGGACAATTTTAAAATCTATGATTATGATAAGTTTATTACGTGGTTTGCCTTATCGTAATCGGTCAGAGGGGGTTTGTTTTACGACTCTTACTGTAAAGCGTTTTTTGCAGATCGTGTTTCCGAATGGTTCTATCGATCCATGGCATGCACTTGGAATAGTGAAGAATGTGTCTTCCACAGAACAAGCCATCTTCATTGAAGGTAATTTTCGAGATATACAATATATACCAAAAAATCTTTTTAAATAGCAGAGAATATGACAGGACGTCAGGGTGGAAATTCTATAGTTATGAAGCAAGTAAGTTCTTAAGTGAAGAAGATTTAAGTTCTTTCGAGTGATGTTTTAGTGTTCTAGTCATGTCAACGTATTCCATTTTGGTCCTGTTTCTATAATTTGGGTCTCTTCAAATCTTCGAAATGCACGCGTGATCATCTTTAGTGTCTTTAATTTTACTAATTCATATTTCAAGTGACGGTTATCTGGGTCAAGCAGCACTTAGGCGTTATTTTCCGCTAAATGTTGTCGATTCCGAGCAAATCATTGTTCACTCTAAAGAGGAAAGAGTTTGAGCTTCTCAACAATTTGCATACTCAGCACAGATGGAAGTACTATACAACAGTGCTAACGTTTCCTCTACAATATAAATTTGTTAGTAGGGCTTAGAAGACTTTTTTCAATTTGTTCGAAAACTAAGCCGTTAGGATTCTTAAATCACGGAAAGAACCTTTTTTTTTTTCAGTTTGCCTACCCTTACTCTGAATTGTATTGCGCCCTTTTAACACTACTTCCAGTCCTTTTATCACCCTGTTACCTACCTAACTACCTATCGACTCCCTCCTTTTCTACCAACCTAGCGACTTACCTACCTACCTACGTACCTAGTTATTATATCGAACGCCCTAAAGAACAATTTAGCTGTTAATTAACTCCCCTAGGAATCCCACGTGCGCCTAGCCCTTACTTGCATTTTATTTTAACTTGAATCGCCTTCTAGCATTTTGAGTTCAGTTTCATTTCAACGTTGTTTCTTCAAGAGCACTAAGTAGTAGTTTCCTGTCGAACTATCCCTTTTGCGGTCACACGTTTGGCGTCAAAACAATATAAGTGCGTTGTCCTTTCGTTTGCTGTATTTCTTTTGCACTCGTAGTATTTCTGAAGTTTTATTTTCAGCTTGTATTTCATTTTAAACCACACCAAATACAACACATTACGGTACATTGCATCTAATGTCAGTCGAGTCTATTGCGCCTATGGTCTACCATCTCACCTATTACTGTAACCTTGAGGACTCAAATCGTATTACAATTGTGCGTCAATTTTCAGCGCTGAGCAGCAAAAGAACGCGCCTTATGACAGCTATACTAGTGACTTACACTCTGTGACTGTTTATTAACGAAACTCATTGCAGCAATACATTGTACATATAAGGCTGAATTACAGAGTTACTTGCAATCGTATAATAATATGTACCTGAATATAGATAGTAAATCGCAAAGCTTCTTAAAAATTACCAACTAACAACAACTAATACTTAAAAGTAATAAAATCTTGATTGCGCTTGGTTTTACAAGTTTGGCGCAAGCGGGAGCTAGCTCCTGACCGCAAATGATAATTTGGCTGAACTTCCTCCAGTTTAGGGAAAATAAAGTGTAACGGGTGGTTTTCGTTCTGTAATCTTGCAACGTAGACCTGACATAGGTGGACTCGTCTCTCCAGCTACCTACCTATACGTACCTACCTTGCGACTCCCTTCTTACCTACCTCCTCCTTACCTACCTACCTACCTGTCTAACTATCTACCTACCTACTTAGCGACTTTCTTCTTACCTACCTACATGTACCTATCTACCTACTTTCCTACCTACCTACCTACCTACCTAACGACTTCCTTCTTACCTACCTACCTACCTACCTATCTACAAACATACCTTCCTACCTATCTTAGTGACTTCCTCCTCATCTACCTACCTTCTTACCTACCTACCAACATTGTAGCTACCTACTTACTTAAATATCCCGTGCGAAACAAAATAATTACAAATTGGTGTTTATTTAGGTACCGCTCATTGTGCAAATATGTACCCGGCAAGACCGTCAGACCCACCACAGTTAGTAGAGGCACGGCAACGAATTCAGGAACACATCAAAATGTGGCTGAACGGAGACTCCTCCATCGCCAGCTGAATGTATTTATCAAGCTTTTTCTCTTTTTTGTGATACGGTCTGAAGGCCAACGGCTTTCAATAAAAATTTCATTCATTTCAGTGGCGGATAATGACCTTAAGATTGGGGGTGGGGGTGGTCATCCAGACCCTGAGATAAGGGGGCCCCCCTCCCCTGGATCCCCCACTGCCTTTTATGAAGAAATTCATAGCTTGAGTTTTTGCACTTTTGTCCTCGCGAGAGATTAAAGACGTTGAAGGTTATTATTACGTTTGAGAATTCTTTATATTTTTACATTTTTTTAAAGCCGAATCGCCCGATACTGCTCATTTATAACTACGTTTCGCGTTTTAGCGTTTCCCCGAAAACGCTCCCCGGTAGCGAAGTTTGGTAAAAGACCGCAAAAGGAAAAAATGGGGAAAAGAAGCGAAAAGAACGGGGGGAGAAGACATAAAGTGGTCTTGCGTGTCCGAACCCAAACAGCTGTATTTCTCATCACGACGAAAGAAAGCGAATATAGTTTCCGAATTCGAAACAAAGGTTTGGATAGTTTTGTTTTTTTGTTTGTTTGTTCATTTCGTCGAAGTGATATGCAGTAAACTTTAACTTCGAACAGCAAAACGTGCAACGGGCGAATGGGCTACGTGAAAAATTAAGAAAGGATTTTTTTCAGCTTAGTTACAGTTATGTTATAGCGCAATTTATATTTTTTCAATTTTGTGTGTGTATGTATTATGATGTATGATAATGAGATTAAACAAAGGTAAAAGAAAAGGAAATAATAAACTGAACGGTAACAATTATACTCCGAGAAAATGAGATAATTTGATATGTCTAGGTAAATCTAACAGCGGGGCTCCGATTTCCCTCAGAAGAAACAAGTACTTCCGTAAAAACACATAAAACTAATCCATATTTTTCTTCAATAAGTCAAACATATGATGACGAAATGACAAATAATGAGGGAAAAGAATTCTTCGATAATTTGAACCGCTAAGTTAAATTAACATAATTTTCTTACACATTTTTGGTTATCGAAGATTGCTCAAATAACGAGTTTGAAAGTCAAAAAGGAAAAAAATACCCCAAGAAGTGAATGAGAAAAGGGAGAAAATAAATAAATGGCACAGTGATAATATAGTCGTAGAATATTGTTGCCTCGTACAGGCTAGGTTGTTAATTAAAAAAAAAAAAAGAGTTATGCAAATAATCGTATGTTTTTCTAACACAGCTTTGATATTACACTGTGAATGGATCAGTCTACGCAAGAAAATATTTATTTTTTTTCTATTTTTCTTCCATGTGTATTCTTAAAGGGCGTATCTTTAACCCTTACAAAGCGAAACTATTCTCTTGGAAACCTTAACACTATGAGCGCGACAGTCAGTTTGTCAAAATTGAATTATCTTTTACTTTACTCCCTGGGTTAAAACCTAGTTCAAACCAGAAACGTTTCCCCTAATACTACGACAGGGCAGAAAGTCATGACGTACCTGAATTACTTGCATCGATGTCTCCTGAAACGTGTTATGAAATACTTCTTTTCTTCTCTCTGCTGGCCAAATCCTTTAGCAGCCTGCACCTTTTCACTCTCGTATCGCTCGCTTCTTTTCAAAGCTAAGTATTCTTAGATTGAAGAATATCAGAGGCAACATAAACGGCAAATTTCCCAACCAAGAAAAAAGATCAAAGGTTAAGCGACAGCGAAAAAACAATGTTAAAAAGGTTGCTACAATTAACTAAATCTTGCTAATGTACCACCTGGACGTGTAAATGACAACAGCGATTTGGCGGTACGGATATTTGGTAATGTACTGTTATAAAATCAAACGAGGTAAAAACCGAGTCAAATGAAAAGGCCGGCAAACCAGATGAAAGCTTTAAAAGCAAGGTACTCATCTGTCGTACAAGCAATACCTACAATTTTTGCCGTCGTCTTTACATTACTTTTTCCGCGTTGGGTTGCCGGGTTAAAGGAAATAAAGATATTCGCCAAATTGAATATTCTTATATTAATATCTTTGACGAAATGGCAAATAATGAGTGAAGGGAATTTGCCTTTTCTTTTTTTTATTTCATCTATTTTTTTTAAAATCAGATTATTCGATTTCATTGCTAGTTTTGGAGTATCGAAAATAACGCAGGAAACAGTCGGTAGATGAAACTGAAAGAAATACACTTATTTATTATATGAAAGAAGGGCTTAACCCTTATCTTGAAAATTTTCAGGTATCATCCACCCTTCAAGATCGTCCTCTCACGGATCGCGCCAGTATCAGTGAAACTGTGAAGAACGCTCGAGATGGCCAGATTTCTTGGGCGCTTGACCCCCTTCGCACGTTTAGGGAAAGTACCATAAACAAAGTTTCCATTTCGGATCATACGCTTAACTTTTTTCCTGTTGTGCCAACAAATTTGTTTCTTTATGAACGTTGCCGGTTAATATCCCACATTCTGGGATGTTCCATCTCTTTCCAGTTAATTTCCTTATCGAGTAGTCGTTTTCTGTAAATTTAAGTCGTGTTGATTTTCAATACCTTAATTTTATGGAGCGTTAATTTCCTATAATAAGGAATTTGACAGTAAGATGGCCAAATTTCAGCCAGATTGGTTCACGGGTTACCGACTTTTCGCTAAATAAGTGCATGTACGCTCAACTTGGCCCGATTTTCATTTCGAGAAAAAAAGAAAAATGATATATTTTTGGCGGCGTCTTTCCCGCAACAAAAGAAATCTTTTTTGCTCCACAAGTCCAAGTCTAAGCAGTTGAAATTATTTTTTTTGCTAGAATTTTCTTTTTAGCGGAGCTCCACGCGCGCGAAGCGGAGCACCATGGGCAAGAAAATTTGGTAATCTACCTATCCGAGAAATTTTGGTAATCACGAGACGTACGCCCGACCTACCGCGCCGTCCATCCGCACCACAGGCATACCAATGTAAAATAACTCGTCCAACTGTTATGAGGCATGATTAGTCCTGGAGCGTGGCCAAAAACTTGACCAAGTTGCATCCTTAAAACTGTATAGATTATCATAGTTCTTTTGTCGTAAATCAAACAAACGAAATTCAAGATCTTCACTGGAAAAACTCTATTGGCTGCCTCTCGTTGAACTGGTTAACGTTTCGCCAAGACACTGAAACGGCTTTCGTTACTTTTAGGGGACCGTCGCTTTGTAGAGGAAAAAACTTACTGGATGCACGAGCTAAATGACTAGTTTACGCGACAACATGAATGTATAAACCAAATATAGAATGTAGAACGAGAAAAAAACATTAATCCTTCTTAGTTATTTTCTGTATTATAATATTATTATATTAATATATTGTAATTTTTTTCGGTCTTTGTCGTTGAACATACGACGTTATTATTTTCGTCGCATTAAACTGGTCACTTTGCTCGCCCATGACTTATATGTTTTCCTCTATAGAACGACGGTCTCCTAAAAGTAACGAACTGCAGACAAACGTCAGCTGTAAGTCTTGGATTCCCCTTTCCCACCCTACAGAATCTACTTAGTACCTCACTGCCAGTCCTTACGGGCGTGCGTGCGCACGCTGACGTTTTAAAAAAATTTTCTCGCATCGATAAATTTCCATTTTCTGCAATGGAGGCTCCGCCGCCTGCACGCGGAGGCTACGCTAAAATATTTTCTGGCAAGAAAGTGACTGTCATAGAAAATTCCGATGCGTGTACTTTATTTGACTGTACTTAGATTGATTTATTAAACGACAGAATTCGATACTCGTGCTATGGCAGAACATTATTGATAACATTATCATTGTTGTTCGCACTAATTTGTTCCACGCTCTGTTGAGGACTTCGTGTTCTTGCGCATGCCCTGCCGGCAGCGTTTTGTGCTCCAAAGAAGTGAATCTAAACCTGCTCAGCCTCGACAATGTTCACTACTGTTAAAGATTAACTTAATAAATGCTAAGCGAAACTGTCTTAGTCGGAATGAGTAAATAACAGGATTTAACAAAGAGTTCAAAAACGCCATCAATGTGGCCAAAAACAAGTATATGTACAACAATTCGGAAGAAATTTTAGTTCGATACCTTATTAAGACAGGTCTAAAGATTAGAATCGGAAAATAACACAACATCAGCGCTACAATGACGATAAATGTCGCTTTGAAAGCCTTCTTATCTTTTTCAAATTGTTGTCTTGCTTTCACGGTCACTTGCTGAGCTGCAATTTGGTTTTCGTGTCGGCGGATCTCCCGGTAAACTGCAATATGGCAGAAGAAGATAAAGGCGATGCATAGACCAACGAAAGTATTCTTAATGGGAAAAATGCAGATTTGTTAACGGCAAGTGGAATGTGAAGAGTTATGGAAAGTAGCCACGCCAAGACTGAGGCAGCAAGTAAACTCGAGTCGGTGACGAGGGTCAAGAGCGCGAACGGGCGTCTCATGGCGAGGAACCACTCCCCACTGATCAAAGCCATGTGGATCAAAGAGGCAGAGACGCCAACGCTGCACAAGACTCTTGTTAAAACTTGCAAAGCGCACGACGCACTTGAGGTTCAATCAAGTAAGATTGTTCTCATCAAAGCGACGTATAAGGGATGTACAAGGACCCCGACAGTTAAATATGTTGAGGCTAGCAAAGCGAGTGCAATGTTTGACTTGTGAACTCTCAGCCGAGCTTTCATTTTGACGGCGATCATCACAAGCGAGTTCATGGCAGCAGTGACAGGAGATGTAAGAATGATAACGACAATGATTAGAGTTAGAATCGAAGGTTGATGGAGTCTTCCTCCCATAACCTCGTAGACCTCACATCCATGGGGGATAAACTCACTGCTTGGTAGACTCGAATTCATCTTTTGTCCTGTGTCTTGGTAGTCGTTCCTTCTGGTTTCCTCTGCTTATGTTCCCACGGTAGAAAATACCTTGTCTTGCCTTTATACAACAGGCAATTACCATTTTGCAACAATCTGTTTTATTTTAGATGGTTGCAGAAATTTTCTAGTTCAACTAATAATCGTTGTGTCCGCCAAAAGTGACTCTGATAGCGCCACGGCAATTTATGAACTCACTAATTGATTCTTCAACGTCTGTTGTGTTGTACTCACCAAGGTCGTTTATGTTAGCTCAGGGAAGTTGAAATACCTTACCTTGTTGGTCGGGATCAAGACATTGAAATATATCATCAGACTGGAAAATTGTTATCTGGGGAACCGCATAGTATGGAAGCCTGTCAGAAGTCAGCATTTGGACACACGAGGAAGGATGCTGATCAGTGATTTGTTAAAAAAAATAATACAAAGAAAAGTAATAGTTAATATCTATCAGGTAGATTCATTTAGAATTTAAGGCTAGAGATATAGTCTCGAGAAAAAGGAATTCCTTTTCAGCTTATTGTGCCTTGAGTGAAAAAAATACTTTATAAACAGATTGCTGAGCTACAGACACCCTGCTACTCAACCACTAAACCCAGTGACCCATTTACCCCCCCTACCTACTTACCCTCCTCATTTACTGAGTCACCCGCGGACTCCCTTACTCACTTGTTCTCTCGCTCGCTTACAGCTATATAAAGTAAATTACTGTTTGCAATTATTTGATTGGCGCGTTGGCAAGCGCCTGCTGCGCAGGCTACCGTCGGGTCCAATTGTTTTTAAACATTTAAGTCAAAAGGAGACTTCTCAAGCACCACATTAAACCCGATAATATCCATACGTCGATATCTTCGCACCTCCATTCGCGAATCGGCAAAAATTGTTGACTTAGTAGAACAGCCAAACACATAAAAATCCCTTGTCTTCCTCGGGATTCATCACTTAATCGTTCATGACCTCGATGAAGTTATTTTGATAGTCAAATAAAGAAATTCAAAAAAATATAAACAAGCAATCACTAAAAACGCAGGCCTAGTTTATCATCTGCTTACACTCTGGAAATTTACTCGGATAAGGGCTTTCCCTGTTTATACGTGTACATAACAAATACACGGAAATAACATATTTTTCTTTTAAAAAGGCTTACCCACCCTAATTCCCTGGGGCCATTTTCATTAAAAATTATTTATTTTATTTTATTTATTTTATTAGCTTTGCCCTCATGAAGAATACAAAAAAAAAACACTGTAGATATGCAAACATTAGTATTAAGAACGTAACAATACACTAATAATAACTTAAATATTAGGGCAGGGACACCGCAACAGGTAAAGCCAATAACTGCGGACCCAAAAAATAAAAAGATATAAAAGTATCAATTTAAATCACATGCAGCAGCTAATTTCCTGGTCTAAGAACCTGGCTGTGTTACATTTCAGGCAAATACTTTTGAAGCTCCTTGGAGAGTACGGGTCATAGTTTATTGCTAGAGCCCGCGAGTAATAGCCGTAAAGAACAGATTTAAAGTTCTCAAAAGTAACATTATCTAGGTCAAGTCTAGTAATAAGCAGGTTCCAGATTCTAGTGGTTCTAATGAAAAAAGATTTCTGAAAGGTAGAAGTCCTGCATTTTTTAGGCACAAAAGATTGATTGATTGCATTTGTTTCTTCACTCTATTTATTTTCAGACTGTATTCTCTATATTTTCTTCCAGCTCTGGCGCCAGCACTTACTTTCAAATTGAAACTCCGAGTAATTCACTTAGAAAATATGATAATAGAGAGTTTAATCTTCACGTATAAGGCAAACGGCAAACATCAGATTCAAGTTGATAATTTTTTTAAAATAAAAACTGAGTAGATAAAAACAGCTCAAAGCAAATCGTATGGATAACAATTTGCGGGAAACTACTCTTTTATTTGTAGAAATAATGAACAGTAAACGACAATTAAGTAAAGGGGAAACTTTGTCACGTACAAATTCGCGTTGGCCGTTTGACGTAAACGTGATGCTTAACCTCTCTAACTTTAAATGTCAGGCAAACCTAAAAGCTTAGCTCCAATTTTGATTATTTACTTATTTATTTCTTTAATTATTTACTCAATTCTCAATTACACAGATCATCAAAATAATATCGTTGATATATAAGTAGTAATTAAAAATTAATATCAATTAATATTCACTGAAGTGGAGGTGGCTTGAAGGCATTTGTTTAGCTATTGAGGGGAAATCTCTTCAAAATGAGTTATGAATTCTTTTTGTTTTTGAACCATTCTGTAAAAACTATTTAATTTAGTTTTAAGCTTATTTATGAACACGTCAGCTCAATAAAGTAACGCAAGACTTGTTAACAAAAAAACTTTCTCACCAGTTTCATCGATAAATTCAAGTCAAACAGACAAAACTTTACCTGTTAAAACCTCCACACCGAATTTCGTCACCTTTTTTATGTATTTCAGGAACAGCTTGTTCGAATATTTGTGAAATTTCTTTGTTTGTTACGGCAGCAAACTGGGAAACCATTTTGCTCATAACTAACGTGAGTTTGGCGTCGCTCGCTCGGAGGAGCTGGAGGTGAATCAGTGAACAGCACTGGATATCCGGAGTTTGAGTAGCCAATCAGAGCATGCGTAAAACACTATCCACTGTTGTAGTGTATACTAACATATAATACAAGTATAAATATGGACAGTTTATACAGAACATGGAGATTCCTTATTAAAAATAAACTACCTGGAATAAAATATAGAGAATTATTAAGATACTATATATCGAAGAGTGACATTCTGATTAGAAGTTATGCATATTCAAATTACAACTCTAAATTATCTCTAAGACTGTGAACATTTATCTTTATTTAAATGAACCTTGTGATAAAACTCATAATTCGCGTCGTTAACTGCGATGATCTCCTTTGCATTTATATATTACATGTATTTCTTCACTCCGCTGTTCCAACACATAACATTTCTATATTCATCGCTTCATCTATATCTTTTCCGCGTACATTACGCACGAATTCAGGTGGCGTTCTAGTTCACTTGATTAGAGGTCTGCACAGCTATCACAGCGGTCGGGGTTCGAATCCCGCTAAGCCAAGCCAGCTTAGCTTTCTTTACGCAACTGCGTCGTTAACTGCAATGATCGTCCATGCATTTATTCAAAACTCATTTCACTTTCTTACTAAACAATGATAATTGTTTCTAATTGTTCTGATGGCTACAGGCAGGTCATTCCATAAATGCATGATACCATTAAGAAATGAACATTTGAAAACATGTTCAGTTTTAAAAAGTGACTTCTGTATTTTTAATATCCTATAATTTAAAGGTCCATTAAACCAAAAGTTTGACATTACTTTTTTCAGTCCAATTTTAGTGAAATGTGTTTGAAATGAACCAAATAAACATAATATGAAGTTTCAGCTCAATTGAAGCAAGCATCCTCGAGATATTGCTGTTTTATTGCCTCTTTTCTTCGTAGAGCGGTTGGAGATTGTACGATATAACAGAGTAAAATTGCCTTGAAACTCGAGAGGCAAAAGACCTATAGGTTAGCTAAACTTGTAGGATAAGAAGAAACGACTGTTTAAAAAGCCGCCGTTCAAAGTTGATACCGGCAGAATAATGGACTCCTTCGATGGAGGAAATTCTTGTTTTCCTAGGCGGAGATGAGAATGTTTTTTGGATCTTAAGCAAGAGATGGGACTTCTTTTCTCTAATGAAAACAAATTCGCCATTACACCTCATTAACTCAAGAATAGAATGAGGAAATGACAAAGTGCCACTGAATGAATCCGCCGACAACTTGAATCATCACTTCAAACAATTTTTTTGAATGTTGTTTGCTGTTAAAAACGGACTTGAAAACTCACAAATGATTGGGAGAGAAGGAAAATGAAACAACGTCAGAGTGATGGTCTTAGGACGTTGTTGCCAAACGAGCTATTCCGTTTAAAGCAAAAATAAAGGGCAGCGGATGCGCTTAAAACAAGAATTATGCAAAATAAGCGGTTCCTTTTTCCAGCTTGTATATCAACGTGATGGATCAGTCTACTCAACAAAATCGGCCTTCCCTATATTTTTCTCTCCATTTGTGTCTTTCATTTAAGCGCGCATTTTTAACCCTTGTAAATCTAAACTATTCTCTCCATAAACCCTCTCACAATGTCACAGTGGTAGTTACTAGTGACTAGTATTCAATTTACTGTCTTCGCTAACAGGCAGTCCATGAATTATCAAAGTTTTCGCGAATTCTCCGAAAAGGCAGAAATTTAGACTTACCCATGCAGTAAATTATCTGGAACTACTGATGTCTCGCACCGCTAAATGTGATATATCAACCCTAAAATTTGTAATAAATTCTAACGTTAAATGAAATTAATGGACTCTAATGAATGTAATAACATACACTATTATAGTCGCAATAACAAATAGTATGATTGTTCTTCAAATGTCTCTTTCCTCCGTTTTGACGAACCTTTATCAGTTTCTGGCCAAACAGTAATTTTTTGAGCTGGCAACTCCTTTAAGCAGCCTTTATCTTTTCATCCCCAAAATCGCTTCTTTTCAAAGCCGAGTTTTATTTCCTGATTGAACTAAAATATCGGCGGCAACGGAAGACCCAAGACTGAAAAAAAGATCAAAAGGTAAGCGGCAGCATAAAAGGAATGTAGTTAAAACACAGGTAACCCAGGCTCTGTGATAGTACCACAGTACTGTTCGAGTAAAATTACAGTGTTTGTATGGGATAAAAATACCATCCTAAAATTTCTAGGAAATACTAAATAAAGATCAATGAAACTTACTCTGCAGTTAACTGTTGTTGTCCTTATTGCTCCAACGAAGTTTCGTGATAATTTGCAGTAATTTGTTCAAATTCACTCTATATACAATAATAATATACAAGGTAGGAAACACGAGATGCCATTTTCGCCGACATGCTCTCATTCAACACAGCTTTTTCCACGAAATTCGAACTCCAACGGAAAATAAACATGCCAGGATCGTAGAAATAGGATAGCAGCAGATATAGAAACCAATGAAGCTTTCCCAGATAGAGAAACGAATCCCACAGACTTTGACAAACTCGAAGGATATAATCCAAACAGACCGAGAATATGCTCGCCGAAGCAGCCGGGCCAGATCAACGCGCGGCCAAGAAAATGAGGCCTGGGCACTGTACAAAAAAAATCCATCCCGGGAGTCCTGAGGTGACCTTTCTGGGGACCGATACATCATTTGCCCAAAGCCACCCTACCCCGCTGAAAAAAATACTTGATAGAAGGCAATTGTTCTTCCTAGCCTTACCACCCTGGCCTGTTATAAAGATATTATGTCCCTCTCGAACTATATTCAGCGCCTGGCACTGGTCCTCAGAAAGTCTATCAAACATAAAAAGGGCAAGGTTATAAGGGCAAAGGAAATAACAACGAAGGGGATTTACAAAACTTAAAACGAGCAAAAGTTATCAGTGAATTTTGGCTCTTACCGCGGCATTTGTACAACAGGACCAAATTCAAAGAGAGGTGTCACGATGGTTCACATGTTTAACTGATAGAAAGTCCAGTTGTATTGACAAGAAGTCGGCGTGTTACGACTGCATTAATCGCTAAATATGTTAATCGTGCTAGTTCTTTGTTTCACATTCGTCTCAGTCACCGCAATTCATATTCTTTTGGAATTTTCTGTATAATTTTTGACATTATTTTGTAAGCTTCACCGTTTATTTACGATCGTTTCTCTCGAGAGTTCACAGCAACAGTATCTCAGTCATCATCTACCTCTTGTTCAACCTCGTTTTTAGCCCGCCTTGTAATTATTTCGCATTATAATTTGATAGTTTCATTACTGTTGTTTGCGTTCCTTAGTAAAAGAAATAGGGCGTCTTGTAACTCGGCAGACTATCTTGGTTTTATTTATTTTTTTAGCCATTTAAATTTAGGCGCGTGTGCGGGGTTTGCTCTGGCGAATTGTGATTGGCTAGGAAGAACAATTGCCTTCTATCAAGTATTTTTTCAGCGGGCAGGGTGGCTTTGGGCAAACGATGTATTGGTCTCCAGAAAGGTCACCCCAGGACTCCCGGGATGGATTTTTTTGTACAGTGCCCAGGCCTCATTGTCTTGGCCGCGCGTTGATCTGGCCCGGCTGCTTCGGCGAGCATATTCTTGGCCTGTTTGGATTACATCCTTCGAGTTTGTTAAAGTCTGTGGGATTCATTTCTCTATCTGGCAAAGCTTCATTGGTTTTTATATCTGCTGCCATCCTATTTCTACGATCCTGGCATGTTTATTTTCCGTTGGAGTTCGAATTTCGTGGAAAAAGTTGTGTTGAATGAGAGCATGTCGGCGAAAATGGCATCTCGTGTCTCCTACCTTGTATATTATTATTGTATATAGAGTGAATTTGAACAAATTACTGCAAATTATCACGCAACTTCGTTGGAGCAATAAGGACAACAACAATTAACTGCAGAGTAAGTTTCATTGATCTTTATTTAGTATTTCCTAGAAATTTAAGAATCGTATTTTTACCCCATACAAACACTGTAATTTTACTGGAACTGTTCTGTGGTACTATCACAGAGCCTGGGTTACCTGTGGCAGAACATTTTTATTAACCACCAAAATAGTAATTTTATTTTATTACCTGTGAAATTCAGCAAAACCACGAACAGGTGATATATTTCAAGAAGTTTCATTGCATGTAGTGGCCATATCACAACAAAGACTGACCACAGACCACGTAGAGGAGACCAAAGAGCCACAAACTTATTAACCAAGCTGTTTACATTTATCATGTAGATTTCTCACCCTTGATAGACTTTTTCTTTGCAACACAATTTGTACTTAAAAAATTTTGGATGTTCACAGTTGTTTGAGTTTGACAGTGACTTGTTTTCTTATTTTCTTTCTTTTTAAATTACTTTTCATAGCAGGTTCTCCCAGCATCTTGATGCGAGCCCCTTTCTCAGGCGAACTATCCACTTTCTCCCATGCTTATTTGCCTCATCCTAAAAAGACATATTTTGTAAAGAACACATGATAATGGAGGGCAACTTTAATATTCAACTCTTAACGAATCCAGAATTTAATTTTGTTCCATTTTTGTATGTTACATTCCTATGCATTGCTTAGGGTAACATTTTCATGTGTTGTCAGTACTGTATCTCGTAGTAAGTATTATGTAACCTCACGTTGCATGTTCTTAGACAAGAAGACCATGCTTGAAATTTGGCTTAATCCTGGGTTAAACTTTACCATCTTTCAAGGAACCAGACACTGGGCACCTGGGTAATCCCTGCATTAACAATATGTGGGTTGAGTTTATTGCTGGTGCTACTTGCTCCTGCTGGGAGTCCTGTTTTACCCCTCCTCAAAAATGACAGGGCTGTGGTGTAGGAGAGTGGGGTGGTCCCTAGTGCCTCACTTTGGCTCTTGGGTGAGTAGAAAATCTTTCTTTTTTCTTCCTCTGCTGGTTACCCTAGATTTCACAGGTTCAGAGCACTGTGCTCCCTTCAATTTTTCTTAGTTGTATAACAGCTGCTGTGTAGCCATGTAACTATAAAAACAGAGTACTTTTTGGTGGTAAATTATAAAATATTACATTGTACAGTTCTGGCTCCTCAGGAAGGTGCTCCATCTTTTTGAAGAATTCAAAAAGATAACCTACCTACCACATAGGTTTGATGCCATCCTTAAACAAGTGAATGTCGCTGTGTCCAGTTAAGTCACCAGGCCTGACCAGGTAGCTGTAAAAACCCTAAAACTGTTCTACCTGGGTGGTGAACAAAAAAAAAGAAAAAATCCCATTACACTCTTCTAATTATTAGAATAAGGCAATCCAGGGATCTATTCAAAGAAAAACTTACTGATGCAAATTTTCCAACAAGCTTAATGTTGTCAGCATAGTTATTGGATGCCTAAGGCTTGCCTTGAGGTCTTCGTGAAAACCAAAATGCATGCGGACATTGCAATGGATGTTCTCCTTCACCTACAGTCACAACTTTCTTAAGCTGAAAGAAAAAAACACAAAAAATTATGTTATTTTTTTCTGTAACCAACAATGGCCTTTGAAGGCAGTAATAAAAATAAACTGATTTTACATGTATCATATTGATTAAAGTGTATCATGCTAATGGGTGCAAAAAATCTACTGATCTAGGTGTTGGACAAGGCGTCCTTTGCCACTGATGTAATACAACGTAATAACATACAGCTGTAGTAAAAATGTGGAAATTACAGACACTTTTAAGAACGAAAAGCAAACTTTAAAACATGTAACATGTACCTCAGCCCGGAACTTCATTTCCTCTGTCATCTCACCTCTATTCATTCCTTCACCATTTCTTTCCTTTTAAAGTTAAAATATGAAATTGATGAAAAAGGCATGTTAAACACTTTGATTCTAGTCATGCTGATATGACTAAACAATGGCCTGCTCTCCAGTTGGCTTGATTAGCTTAATGGATAGAGCACTGTATCTGGTCATTGTAAAGGTCAGGGTTCGATTCCCCATCAAGGCTGAATTTTTATCAGGTTCTTTTTCTACCACTTAAGCTGTTTACTGAACTGGGAGGATTATTTCCACTTTAATATGTTTTATCTGCAGTTCAAAATATGAGTCACTTCATATATTTCCATTCACTGCAGGATTTGTTTGTTTTGCCATGAGTTGTTGTGCTGGTATCTAGTTCACTAATAGGCTGATTTAGCAACGGAACAGTAATGTCAGTTGACGACGGGAAAGTGCACGGAAAGGACTAAACAAGTCATGAATTCAGGTGCCCAATTTGCTGCTCTTCCATTGGTCAAGCCAGTTGTTTGATTTGCACGTGCCGCCGTCAACTCACGTTCCCGTTCCGCTGCTAAATGAGCCTAATGTCTTATGGACGGTGAGTGTAGATCAATATTGCTAATGTGTTCTTTAACCAGAAAGTGCTAGTCATGGTGCTTTGAGAAGGTCACCAAAATAACTTTAAAGCCTGGTTCAATGACCCAGGCATGAAAAACGGTAGCCTGTGTCACAGATGTAATTTAACCTCAGTTAGTAATGTCTGTGAAGCAGTACCAAGATTTTTGTTCTGAATGACAGGGTAATCTGCATTTAAGCCAGTTCTAGAGATTTTTGTGTTTATGCCGATGTGCTGGCAGTCTTCACTAGCACGAAAGCATCTCATAACAATATCATGTTGGGTTGCTATTGAAGACCAGCATTAAATAAACTAAAGTAGATGCAAAAGTTAAAGACACCAGATTCGTATCCAGTACAATACAGCACTCTTGTTGAGAATCAACTTGAGACTTGCGCATTGCTACTGTACTTTATCCACTAATTAAAACTTAAAACTACCGTATTTCTTGATTCACATTCTTCGTCTTCTTTGTCATCGCTGTTGTCATCATTATTTGAGTCATCAAACTTAAGCCTACGATTTAAAATAAAGAATCATGAGTTACAAAGTTAGAGAAAAACATTTTCATTGTCCAGAAATACGAAGTGAAAATCATGAAACTTACGCTTCGAATTTGTTTATTTTTGCCAATAAATATTTCTAAAAAGTGTCTTATAAAAATATATAACTATTTACAATGATATATAAAGCTTAAATATTTCTTCGAAGTGGCGAAAAGTCCGGGATTTTACGAAAATTTCTTGAATGTTTACACATGTTTTTTGCTTGCTTGAAACTTAGGTTGGAAATCACGCATACTCGTTAAGAAATAACAGTAGCATTGCGAGCTCATTATGCGTGACACATTCAAGACATCTTGTCACTATGGGGGGCCGTTTGTAAAAATATTATTTAGGGCAAATCCATGTTTTTTTTTCTCACTATTTGTAAATAATGGTAAGCCGTCGAAAATTTATTTATTTATAAATAAGGAACAGCTACTTACTTAATGATATGTAAATCGTTATTTCTTGTCATAGCTGATATCTATATAATACCAATCTGTAAAGAAATTATATATACATATTCATCAAACAAGTTTCAGGGGCACCTAACGGCAATTTTCGAGAAAATATCTGTTCGGAAGACGATTTGAGAACTAGAATTTTCGGAACATTTGTTGTAAAATTTCTTGCTTGCCTGCCTCTCCTAGGATTTTCGAACATCTACAAAATGGTATAATCACCCATTTTAAACGGATATTTACCTTAAAAGAGGCCACCTGGAATTTTCAGGAGCCTTTTCCTGGCTGAAATTTTCGAAAAGGTAAGTTTTGATCCCTATAATTTTCGGATCACTAGACTTTCAGCTAGGAATTCCGAACAGTTAAAAAGTTTTTAGGGGATAAAAATATGCCTATATCTAACGTTTAAATACTAAAATACGTTCAACAATGCTATGTTAAGTGGTTTTGAACTATATCCTCGTTTCTTTATTTATAAATCAGGCAGACAACTACTATCTATTATTTATAAATAATGAACTACACCTGCAAAGTAAATTTATTATTTGTAAATATTGAAGTCCACCTTTATGCTGGCAAATCCATTATTTATAAATAATGAAGTTAAACTGGATTGTGAATTCAGTATTTATAAATCACGAAGTTTCATCTCGCCGAGTGTAAATTCATTATTTGAAAATAATGAAGTTAACCACTGTGGTGGCAAATCCATTATTTCCAAATAATGAGGTTAACCTTCATGCTGGCAAATAATGGACTTCCCCTTCTTGTGTAATTTCATTATTTATAAATAATGAAGTTTGATCTCGCCGAGTGTAAATTTATTATTTGTAAAAAATGGATTTTGTCGTGTCGCTGGTCAATTAATTTATGACTCACCAGCGCGCCAAAACTGTAATTTATTCCATGGAAATGGCGGGAATTCTTAGCCTTCCGAGTCGAGTCCGGTGATGGCTGATCAAGACCTTACGCGCTCCCTCTCCGAGGCCGTTTCTCGAGCCGTCAGCGAGACAGTGAGTGCTGTTCATGCTCGGGCAAGGATCTAGCTTGAACTTCAGTCTTTTGAGATTGCTCTGAATGCGCGGGTTACGTCTAATTAATTTTATGCCGTTTTCTCAGAATTCCTAGCAAACCAACATGTCCCGGCACAAGTGACGGATACTTCAACGCCGACATCAACGATTCAACAGGTAAGTTCTGTTGCAAGAAATCTTTGTAAGGAATGGAATACAGATCATTATTTTAACAATGGACAAGACGCTACGGAGCGTACACTTCGGCGTCGTGGTTGTGAAACTTATTAATTGTAAATGGGGAGGAATAGTAAGAAATCAAATATGGTAAGAGTGAGGTCTTAATTTGTGCAATTATGGGAATTGTTAGGATATTCTGAAAAGAGCAACATCCAAGAGGCCTACTTGCCAAAAACTAGCATTTCGGGACAAATTGTCTCCGATATATTAGCCCAGTTATGCTCTGATGACTCCATACAAATCCTTCTAAAAAAACAATTCTCTATTTTTTTTAGTCACATCAGGCTTCAAAAATAGCATAGCAGTCTCATGTATTGATTAAGGATATGTAAGGCATGGGTAAGGAGTCAATTACGTTGAGCATGGAATTTGCTAAAACTCAAAGTCACGAGTTCGAATGTTTTGAGGATAATTATTCACTGACTATCAGCACGCAGGGATGTCGGATTAACACAAGGAAGTTTAACACCAAAGGAACATAGAGCACAGCCTTTATAGAGCTTTAAAACACAGCATCCGCCAACACAAAATTGACTTAAACTTTGAGTAAAACTAAACAGCCTCTACCAATAATAACAAACTCTGACTTGAACTTCAGATATCTTACGGCTTCCGCAAACTTGTAAGCACAGAACCTGAAAATCGACCTTCGTCACACTTGACTAAACACAGCAGTCCAGCTCGTGGGAAACAACTTAGTGAAGTGATATCACGAAGTAGTCCGGTCTCATTTCGTGAAATAGTTGAAGCAAGCCGAAAAGTCACGAACTTGCACGCCCAATGTTGTCCCGAAACTAGTGCATAATTTCATAACTATTTTTCATATCCCAAATTATCTTGGGTCGCAGTGTAGCGCAATCGGCTAATCCCTCAACTTAGAGTCTCCTCTGATCTGACGGGTCACACAGGTGAGTCGGTTCAAACCCCGGGAAAGCCAAAATAATAATTCTTTCTTCCTCGAAAAAGTTAAAGAATAAATCAAAGAAGTCGAAGTGATCTCGAGATATCTCGAACTAATTCGGCTCTCACTTCGTCAAATAGCCGAATAGAACCGAACACCTACAGACTTTGCTTGCTCAATCTTGTCAAAATACATTCCTGAGCGTCGCGAATCCTTTACTTCGCCCTCCGCCGAAGTAAAAATCATCACCATGTAAATTCTTGCAATAGACTATTCATTGTTGCTTAAAGGTCACCTCTGCTATTTAACCTGGCCTGCCGTCCGACGCAAACCGTTGCGTGACTCTTTTGCTTGTTGTACCGGCCTGATATTTAACGAATCAGGGTCGTGAGAAAACGTCTTCTTTGGTAAACAAGTAGCGAAATAAACGGTTTTGTCTTAAAACAGGGTTTGATAGAGTTTGAAGGCCTTGGCGGAATCGGCCGCGGTTAATCTTTCCTTGAGTACATCCTCCAGATCGATTTTGACCTTTTAATAGTCACCTCGGCTAATCTAACTCAAGCTCAAGCCAAGGTAATTTCTCATAGAGCATCTAGGATATTAGCCTTGCTTGAGTTTACAACAACACCACCTATAAAAATTCGTCCTTGTGTGATAACAACGGGATATTTTTTGCTAGATAAGGCCGCATGAGTACGGAAATACCGTAAAATCACCACTTCTTGAAAAGTGGCTTGAGGATATCTTGCTGTGTGTCACATGACATCACACCACATGACATCACATCACATAGTATTTTCAAGAACATTAACTATTCTTCGAAAAAAAAACCTACTATCGTGTACTTTTCTCCTCGGAGTTCATTTGCTTACATCAACGAAATGGGTCAACGACAGATGTAAGAAATTGATGCTATTTTCGTTATACAGTGGAACCTCGACATAGCGAACCTCTGTACAACGAAATCCTCGATATATTAAACGAACAATTTTATTTTCCCCATTAACAGAAAAACATATGAAAAAGAACGAAACATCGTTATTTGGTTATATCGAGGTTCCATTGTATATATATATTTTTTACTTCTTCTTGTAGCGAGCATATTAATTCACGTCAAAGAGAAATGAAGTGATATTCTTATTTTGTTTAGCACTCGACATTATTCATAAATAACTGAGAATCATGTCGTGTTACATTTTAATTTTTCTCTGCTGAATAAGTTTCAATGAATAAGTTTTAACTGGGCTGCAAAGGGGCTATTTTCTCTGAGGGGAGGGGGCGGCTATACACACTCAGGCTACTACAAAACCTTGTCGCTGAGCATTGCATTCGACAGAATCTCATGTGAGACTGAAACATTAACTCATTCAGAACATTGTACCCTTTTGAAAGACTTTTGTAACCAAAAAAAAAGAGTACCGTTTTTAAGTGGGGGCTGTATAATAACTTTTAAATTCCACCATTATGAATAAAAATAAACAAGTTAGCCATTAATTCTAAGCAGGAAACTATTTGCATTATTTTCACGCACCCCTCCCCCAATCCCTCTGTGCCCCAAAATATAGCGTGACAGTATAACGGGACGTAACCGGAAATTCCAAAAATTGTTGTTGTTCTACGAGCATAAAGTGCGACGGACGGAGCTGATTTACACTAGACAGAAATATTGTATTGTATGAAAACCAGAAGTATACTAAAACAGACAGTTAACTGCCCATTGATCCTGCCTGATCCAGGGGCCTCACTTAATGCACGGAGACTTTACTGCGCTTTTCACAAACATGCAACTCTAAAGTTCAAAAGCCACCTTCACAATTGTGTTTATCGCTGCCGTCAATCATAATAGGACAATTGCACGATGACGTCATTTTACTAAAACTACCAGAATCCTTGAGTTTGTTGTTTTCTTGAGCAAATTAAGGCTATTGTTCCTTAATCCTCAGCGGGATTGACAAATTTAAATAACAAAGCAAAACCGAATTGAATTCTGGTAGTTGTAGTCAAATGTCGTCATCGTGCAATTGTCCTATTGCGATCACAAGCAACGAACCTTGAAACAGAGAAACACACAAAACGGATCGAAATCCACAAATCACAAACCATGACCTTTTGAACCCGTGAAGTAAAGTTTTGTTTCCTAAGAGGTCCGTTAAGATGATTGACAGCAGCGAAAAACGCAATCGTCGGTTGGCTTCTGAACTTCAGAATTCGCATGTTTGAGAAAAGTGCGATGCTAATTTGCGGTCCACAGTCTACATGAAAACGCACTATTTTTTCCACAAGATGAAAAATATTCAGTTTTAAGATTTTCCTCATAGTATTTTTCTCTACCTTAAAGGAATAAAATCCTTTGCATTTTGATACCTAAAAAAGTTTAAAGATTTCTCGCTCGCATGTTGCGTTCACCAGCACGCACTTCAAACTATGTAAATAGATGAAACGATCGATAACATATTTTTTACCTGATACCGATGTGAGTTAAAAATTTGCTCCAGTTCTGTTTGTGTCACCCAAGACTAACTTTTTTTCATGGAAGATAACTATGCCGCTTTATAACTCGTCCGAAGTTTTTGTACCAGCTAAACAATATGGAAACACTATTCACAGTGACTCCTTGGATATTAAAAAGACTGAACGTGACGCACTATTATGCCTTTGTTTACTTCTGATCACATCATCAAGCGAAGTCTCTCTTTTCAAGCGATTCATCTCAATGCACAATAATTGACCCTTATATTAGTTAAAATCCTATGGTTCATTTATATCAATGCTGTTTTTGCCCCGCACATTGACTGTGTTCGTTCGTATTCAAAACACCTTTACGAAAATAAAGGTCGTATAAGTCATGTGTGTTGTGTTTCGAGATAAATGGATTATACGCTTTTTTAAGTTTCCATTTTGCGGTGACTTCAGTTTACATCTCCATAAAATGGTAGAAGAAATATCAAGAAACATCACGAGAGCTGAAAATTTTCAAAGGCATGTTTCCGAAACTCGCTAATGCTGACATCAATATAGCGTGCTTGCTGAATGGGCGAAAACACAGAATTGTGATCACAAGATCTTGTACAAATTTAATGATAAAAGCTTAGCAAGATACAGATACAAACAAAAGCAAACCCCCTGAAACCTCGACGTGGGCTACACTTGTATGCTCTACTCAGTCACCAAACCTTGTCAGTAATAGCTCCTATTTTCCCCAAGTCGCTCTCTGTGAAGCTCCCGGATGGGATGTCCCGGTGAAGCTTTAAACTTGTGTGCAAAATTCTCAGAGTTCCTATTTTTGTCCGTGTCTTCTTTATCCTCAGTATCCGAAATTTAGACCTCCAAAGTGGCGTGTTTTGCATTAAATAGAAGGAAATATTTAAAGGAAAAGCCAGTCTTCTAACATGGCAAAGTTGTCACGTCCCTCGCTCATGGACTTGCGTCACATCAGGATTCATCTGCCATTCATCGGCAACTGAGTTGTTCGCTTCACTGACTATGACGGTTTACAATCAAGTCTTCAGCCATAGTGTCGTCAACTGGTTAAATACTTTGCTCATAAATTGTGCTTCTTAATTGCTCATGTACTACATTGATCGATAGTTCACGAAGCGGCCACGGCGTTCCAAACCTGACGCTTACAGTCATCTTTTGCTGTGAACCTACCGTGAAAGGCGTGTCGGTTTGTATGCAACGTGAGCATTTCTGTGAGTTTCCCAGCGCCAACATCATCTAACTGACTTAAATTCGAACAATAAAAAAATTATAGTGTGACTCCTATGATCGAATCGCTTCGAACAACGCAAATAGCCTTCTTCAGGTTCGCAACGCCTTGTGGGTTTTTCAGGGGGAGCGGAGACGAGGTACAAAAAGTATCCGTGCAAGGGTTCGTGCAAGAGAAAATCATATGAAACCATTTGTGAGAACATTGTTTCTCGGTACCAGACCCTCGTGTCTTCCCTCCCCCGGGAGACCACTTTTCGACACCGACGACCGAAAGCCGAATTTATGACTGGGCCGCACAGGCAGCCCAGTAAAAAGTTTAAAGATTTCTCGCTCGCATGTTGCTTTCATCAGCACGCACTTCAAACAATGTAAATAGATGAAATGATCGACAACATATTTTTTACCTGATACCGATATGAGTTAAAAATTCGCTCGAGTTCATTGTTTGTCTCACCCACGACTAACTTTTCTTCATGGACGATAACTATGCCGCTTTATAACTTCTCCGAAGTTTTTGTGCCAGCTAAACAATATGAAATCACTATTCACAGTCCTTGGACATTAAAAAGACTGAACATGACGCACTATTGTGACTTTGTTTACTTCTGATCACATTCTTCAAGCGAAGTCTCTCTCTTCAAGCGATTCATCTCAATGCACAATAATTGACCCTTATGTTAGTTAAAACCCTATGGTTCATTTACTGAGTATATTAATGCTGTTTTTGCCCCTCACATTGACTGTGTTCTTTCATATTCAAAACACCTTTAGGAAAATAAAGGTCATATAAGTCATGTGTATTATGTTTCGAGATAAATGGATTATACGCTTTTTTAAGTTTCCATTTTGCGGTGACTTCAGTTTACATCTCCATAAAATGGTAGAAGAAATATCAAGAAACATCACGAGAGCTGAAAATTTTCAAAGGCATGTTTCTGGAACTCGCTAATGCTGACATCAATATAGCGTGCTTGCTGAATGGGCGAAAACACAGAATTGTGATCACAAGATCAGGTTCAAATTTAATGATAAAAGCTTAGCAAGATACAGATACAAACAGGCAGGTACAAAAGTCGGACCGGATCAACTCGGACCGCCAGTCCGGGTCGGATCAACTCGATCAACTCGGATCGACTCGGACCAACTCGGATCGAATAAAAAAATAAAAATGCAATAAAATTGGACTCGGATAAACTCGGATCATAAAAAGAAAAATAAAATCAGTCGGTATCACTTACCTTTCACCCGCCATTTTGTTTTTTTCTCACGAACTCGTGGTTGCGTAAATAAATTTTACTTTTATTTTTATTAATTTTAATGACACACTAGTGAGCAGCACACATACACTTCCACTGAACATTTTCAACTTGGAAGGAGGAGAAACCATGCTCGCCGGGAAAACGAAAAATTTCGTAACCACGGCGAGAATTGAACTCACGACCCTCCGAATACTATATCGGACGTCGACTTTCATTGTAGCAAGTCTATATCGGACGTTCCAACCACTCAACTAGAGGGTTGCGAGTTCGATTCTGGATCAGGGCTTGGAAATTTCGTTTGTCTCGGGCGAGCATGGTTTCTCCTCCTTCCAAGTTGAAAATGTTCACGGGAAATGTATGTGTGCTGCTCACTAGTGTATCATTGAAATTAAGTTTTAGAATTCCTGCAGAAAAAAACAAACAGGAACAAACAAACCAACACTCTTCGGTAACTATCTAAATGCGATCAACAGACCAGTCTTTTGATGCTTTTCTCATAAATAATTCAGTACACTAAAAAAGAAGCAAATATATACATTCTAGGCGACTGAAACTATCATTTTCTTTGGAATGAATAAATGGTCGAGATTTTGCCTTCCTCGAGGACATCCATATCTGTGTCCTTGAAACAGAACGCGCGCGTCGTGTATTCGTAACATGATCCGAGAGGAACTGGCACTAGTAAAACAAAATGGCGGCTGAACTCTCCAAATGGGTTAAATTTTCAGTTTTGCTAATTTAATTAAAGTAAAGGATTCGCGACGCTCAGGAATGTATCAAAGTTGCAATTTTTTGACAAGATCGGGCAAGCAAAGTCTGTAGGTTTTCGGTTCTATTCGGCTATTTGACGAAGTGAGAGCCGAATTAGTTCGAGATATCTCGAGATCACTTCGATTTCTTTGATTTATTCTTTAACTTTTTCGAGGAAGAAAGAATTATTATTTTGGCTTTCCCGGGGTTTGAACCGACTCACCTGTGTGACCCGTCGGATCAGAGGAGACTCTAAGTTGGGGGATCAGCCGATTGCGCTACTGCGACCCGAGGTAGTTTGGGATACGAAAAATAGTTATGAAATGATGCACTAGTTTCGGGGCAAGATTGGGCGTGCAAGTTCGTGACTTTTCGGCTTGTTTCAACTACTTCGCGAAATGAGACCGGACTACTTCGTGATATCTTGAGATCACTTCGAGTTTAGTCTTTAATTACTTGAGGAATAAATAGAGGATATTTCGTGGCCGCGCAGACACGAAATTTCTCTTCGAGTGTTGAAAATCATTTCACGAGTGAGCCCTCCTTTCGAACTGTTTTATGATGAATTTAAAGTTACATATGCTGCACAAAGACATTTTCTCTTTGTTGAGTGTTACGAAGTAAAAGTGCTTGCGTGACTTTCTCGAACGTTCTCTTCGTTTTTGGATTATCCATGAATAATTAATTAGGGCATGTTAACATTTCAGCACGAGTCAGCAGATTTGCATCAGTTACTGAAATCATAAAATATGTCGAAAAGCTACAACTATTCGCCTGTTTAGTATTTTCTAGAACCTTATGTCAAACGGTATACAAGTTCCAAGCGAGTTCTTTTGACGAACTAAGTTTCTTCCCACGAGCTGGACTGCTGTGTTTAGTCAAGTGTGACGAAGGTCGAGTTTACAAGTTCGCGGAAGCCGTAAGATATCTGAAGTTCAAGTGAGGGTTTGATATTATTGGTAGAGGCTGTTTAGTTTTACTCAAAGTTCAAGTCAAGTTTGAGTTGGTGGATGCTGTGTTTTAAAGCTCTGTAAAGGCTATGTTCCTTTGGTGTTAAACTTCCTTGTGTTAATCCGACATCCCTGCGTGCTGATAGTCAGTGAATAATTATCCTCAAAACATTCGAACTCGTGACTTTGAGTTTTAGCCAATTCCATGCTCAACGTAATTGATTCCTTAGCTATGCCTTACATATCTTTAATCAGTACATGAGACCGCTATGCTGTTTTTGAAGCCTGATGTGACTAAGAAAATAGAGAATTGTTTTTTTAGAAGGATTTGTATGGAGTCATCAGAGCATAACTGGGTTAATATCTCGGAGACAATTTGTCCCGAAATGCTAGTTTTTGGCAAGGAGGCCTCTTGGATGTTGCTCTTTTCAGAATATCCTGACAAATCCCATAATTTCACAAATTAACACCTTACTCTTACCATATTTGATTTCTTACTATTCCTCCGAATTAACAATTAATTAGTTCCACAACCACGACGCCGAAGTGTACGCTCCGTAGCGTCTTGTTAATTTATTTTTTGTTGATCCGAGTTGATCCAAGTCCAATTTTATTTTATTTTTGTTTTTTTTTGAGTTGGTCCGAGTCGATCCGAGTTGATCCGACCCGGACTGGCGGTCCGAGTTGATCCGGTCCGACTCTTGTACCTGCCTGATACAAAAAAAAACCTCGACGTAGGCTACACTTGTATGCTCTACTCAGTCACCAAACCTTGTCAGTAATAGCTCCTATTTTCCTCAAGTCAAGCCTTGAACTTGTGTGAGAAGTTCTCAGAGTTCCCATTTTTGTCCGTGTCTTCTTTATCCTCAGTATCCGAAATTTAGACCTCCAAATTAAATAGAAGGAAATATTTAAAGGAAAAGCCAGTCTTCTAACATGGCAAAGTTGTCACGTCCCTCGCACATGGACGTGCGTAACATCAGGATTCAACTGACATTCATCGGCAACTGAGTTGTTCGCTTCACTGACTACGACAGCTTACAATCAAGTCTTGAACCATAGTGTCGTCAACTGGTGAAAAACTTTGGTCATAAATTGTGCTTCTTAATTGCTCATGTACTACATCGATCGATAATTCTCTCTTTGAGTTCACGAAGCGGTCCCGGCGTTCCAAACCTGACGCTCACAGTCATCTTTTGGTGTGAACCTACCGTGAACGGCCAGTAAATAGTATCGATTTCTTACATCTGTCGTTGACCCATTTCGTTGATGTAAGCAAATGAACTCCGAGGAGAAAAGTACACGATAGTAGGTTTTTTTTCGAAGAATAGTTAATGTTTTTGAAAATACTATGTGATGTGATGTGATGTGATGTGATGTGGTGTGAAGTCATGCATCATGTGACACACACAGCAAGATATCCTCAAGCCACTTTTCAAGAAGTGGTGATTTTACGGTATTTCCGTACTCATGCGGCTTTATCCAGCAAAAAATATCCCGTTGTTATCACACAAGGACGAATTTTTATAGGTGGTGTTGTTGTAAACTCAAGCAAGGCTAATATCCTAGATGCTCTATGGGAAATTACCTTGGCTTGAGCTTGAGTTAGATTAGCCGAGGTCAAAATCGATCTGGGGGATGTACTCAAGGAAAGATTAACCGCGGCCGATTCCGCCAAGGCCTTCAAACTTTGTCAAATCCTGTTTTAAGACAAAACCGTTTATTTCGCTCCTTGTTTACCAAAGGAGATATTTTCTCACGACCCTGATTCGTTAAATATCAGGCCGGTACAACAAGCAAAAGAGTCACGCAACGGTTTGCGTCGGACGGCAGGCCAGGTTAAATAGCAGAGCTGACCTTTAGGTAACAATGAATAGTCATTGCAAGAATTTACATGGTGATGATTTTCCATTGTTAAATGATCTGTATTCCCTTCATTACAAAGATTTCTTGCAACAGAACTTACCTGTTGAATCGTTGATGTCGGCGTTGAAGTATCCGTCACATGTGCCGGGACATGTTGGTTTGCTAGGAATTCTGAGAAAACGGCATAAAATTAATTAGACGTAACCCGCGCATTCAAAGCAATCGCAAAAGACTGAAGTTCAAGCTAGATGCTTACCCGGGCAAGAACAGCACTCACTGTCTCGCTGACGGCTTGAGAAACGGCCTCGGAGTGGGAGCGCTTAAGGTCTTGATCAGCCATCACCGGACTCGACTCGGAAGGCTAAGAATTCCCGCCATTTCCATGGAATAAATTACAGTTTTGGCGCGCTGGTGAGTCATAAATTAATTGACCAGCGACGCGACAAAATCCATTTTTTACAAATAATAAATTTACACTCGGCGAGATCAAACTTCATTATTTATAAATAATGAAATTACACAAGAAGGGGAAGTTCATTATTTGCCAGCATGAAGGTTAACCTCATTATTTGCAAATAATGGATTTGCCACCACAGAGGTTAACTTCATTATATACAAATAATGGATTTACACTCGGCGAGATGAAACTTCGTGATTTATAAATACTGAATTCACAATCCAGTTTAACTTCATTATTTATAAATAATGGATTTGCCAGCATAAAGATGGACTTCAATATTTACAAATAATGAATTTACCCTGCAGGTGTAGTTCATTATTTATAAATAATGGATTGTAGTTGTCTGCCTGATTTATAAATAAAGAAACTTGTTTGATGAATATTTACCGGGGCCTAGCCGAAGGCTGGCACCGGTCATAAAATGCAACGCGTTTCTGTGTTTTCAAAGTTACATTGTTTGGGATGTATCGCTGACTGAGATATAACGCTGGCTCGTTACTTTTGAGAGTGTTCGCTGAGATATATCGCTGGTTCAGAAATTTGAAGTAAGGAGCAACAACTGTAACCATGTAAATATTAATTCGATTAGTTTGCACACGGAATGGGTTAATGCGACTATATTTACCACTTATTAATAAATGAGATCCCTGTTTATTGCAAAATATTGTTACAGTATTCATCTTAGCGATGACAAAGCTTGGTCGACTTAGAACTGTGTACACTTAACGACAAAACAAAAATCTTAACTTATCATTGCATGTGCCAAGCTTTGTTTATGCGTTTCAATACCCTACAATTCGCACTCCCTACAGGAAACTTCGTCAAATATTTTCCGACAAACAATTAAAACTCATTAGAAGTCTATCACTGCTTTGACTTATGAAGCAACAAAACAAAATATTTTCAAATAACCTTTATCACGCAATATTCAAAATGCGGGATTCCCTAACATTTTGTCTTTTCACATTATTCATTAGACGTTGATGTAGAATTTTTATGTTTTTCTCCTTGGTATTCTTAGCTACTTTGGATTCTTGTTGCTAAGAAATATCTTATTATTATGTAATCGATCTAAACACGTGAGAAAAACTGCGTAACTTGACAGCCTAGGATTGACATGTGACCTTTGCTGCAACGCAGTCATTCGTTCTAACACACTCGCCATGCGAACAAATTACTTTTTCCCTCCTCCTCCCCTTGCCCTTTCCTCTTTCCTTATTTGCATTAAACCATTGCTAGGACGTTTTTATGCCCTCACCTTTTAATACTGGACATAATTGTTTACCTTTGTGATTTAGAAGTATATTGAAATAATTCAAAGAAAATTAATTATTCATTAAATAGGCTTAGGCCAAATATTAATTCGATTAGTTTTGGAACGGAATGGTTAATGCGACTATATTTGCTACTTATCAATAAATGAGATCCCTGTGTATTGAAAAATATTGTTACAGTATTCATCCTAACGATGACAAAGCTTAGTCGCTGTTGAACTGTGTACACTACGACAAAACAAAAATCGTAACTTATTAAACTTGCATGCGCGAAACTTTGTTTGTGCGTTTCAATACCTTACAATTCGCACTCGCTACAGGAAACTTTGTCAAATATTGGCCGACAAATAATTAAGACTCATTACAAGAAAGTCTATCACTGCTTTAACTAATGAAATACCAAAAAAGACTGTTTCACATAACCTTTGTCACGCAATATTAAAGTTAGCGACATGAAAAAATTCTCAACTGTTCAAAATGGGAGGTTCCCTAACATTTTCTATAAAAAAGATTTTCATGTCGCCCGACAAACATGTTGATGAAAACGACCCTTCCTCGTGGGTTGCCAAGACAAAAGTAGCCCCGGTAAAATTCACCAAGTGATTCTTGTTATATATAATTTCTTTACAGATTGGTATTATATAGATATAAGGTTTGACAAAAAATAACGATTTACATATCATTAAGTAAGTAGCTGTTCCTTATTTATAAATAAATTTTCGACGGCTGACCATTATTTACAAATAGTGAAAAAACGACATGGATTTGCTCTAAATAATATTTTTACAAACGGCGCCCCATATGTCACGTGCTGCAAGACTCACATGACTGTCAAGATAGCCTGCGAAAACATCCGTTTCTCCTCGCTCTTCGTCGCTGGGGACGTTTCGCACGGAAGAACGCACGTCTGCCACTCAGCGATAGAAATTCCATACTGATGACGTAAAATCTGTCCGGAATCCGGTCAGAAGCGCTGATTGGTCGACGCAGCAGTTACATCGTTTTAGCTATTGTTTATGAATGACAGACAAAAGACAAAAGGCCACAAAGGTCAAATGTAAACGCGAAGAATCTCTAACAAAACCGTCAATATTTGTGGAATATTGCCTTCTCTAGAAGAAGCATTGGAGTTTTGCTAGAGCTCGTGGGCAGTTCAACACAACACTTTACCAAAAATCGACCAGAAGACACGCAACATTAGACAAATTTATATTTTAGCCTGAGTATCAGGCCTTCCTAAGGGGATAGGGGAGAGGAGATTTTTCCATCTTTCCCCTTTTCCCCCAGAAACGCCTGATACTCAGGCTATTTATATTTGGAACCCTATGACTACCGGATTTATTATGTAAACATTGATTTGCGTCATCAGTATGGAATTTCTTCCGCTGAGTCGCAGAAGTTCCTCCTTGCGATACGTCCCCAGCGACGAAGAGCGAGGAGAAACGGATTTTTTCGCAGGCTACTGTCAAGAGTGTTTTTTCGTTGTTGTATTTCGCTTTCGGCTGAGACAATTCTGCACCTTTCCGGCGTAAAATAATGACGCTTCTAAGCCGTTCCCCTCAGATTGTACTATTATTTGCTGGATTTGTTAATTTATGCCATGGTTCACTTCATTTTCTGCGTGGAAGGCCGCGTGGAGGAATGCTTCCTGCTCCTTCTGCTGATGCCATTCACGTCAAAGATCTTTCCCAAGATCAGTGGTTCACACAGAGGCTTGATCATTTTGATGATTTCAACACCAAAACATGGCAGCAAAGATACTTTTATAATGACAAATTTTTCAGAAAGCCAGACGGGCCTGTTTTTCTCTCCATCGGTGGCGAAGGTGAAGCCAACCCGATATGGTTGAAAGTTGGTGACATGATGAAAAATGCACAAGTGTTTGGTGCTTTCACTTTCCTCCTAGAACACCGCTTCTATGGCAAAAGTCATCCAACTAGGTATTTTAAATTGAGTTAAATGTCTGTAACTACCAGGACAAACCCCGCTTTATGGACACCCACAAAATACAGAAGATAGCAAAGGGTTTATGCGTGACGCGTAATAAGGCTCAAATTTAGCGCGTGACCCGTGACCAGTTATGCATGTGAAGCGTGATTTGTCTTCTAAGATGTGCAGGACTCGTGAATTATTTGTCACATTTCGTGAAAATCAACGGTAAAGGAAAGATAGATTTAACAGCGCCGTTGGTTTAGGCCCAGTTGTTCGAAGGTCGATTACTGCTTAACCCGGGGTTAAGTTTAACCCCGGTTTCTTTATCTTGTATTCAAAAGCATTTTCTTGGATAATTTTCTCTGTTATTTTTAGAGCTTCCAATCATCAACTTGTAGACGAAAAGAATTCAAACTGAAATGCTTTTTAAGTTTCAAATCTGATTTCTAATCTCGCACTAACCCTGGGTTATCTTAACCGAGCTTTGAACAACTCGGCCCAGGTTAATAATTATTATTACCTTAAGACTAGCCCTAAAAACCGTATGTTACCAGTGATTTTTGGGATCAATTTGTCCACTACATCAATTCTCGTGTTGCTTTGTTGCCACGAAGGCTACCGTCGCGAGGGTAAAAAGAAATCACATTAGGGGTGTTGTTGAATTTGAATGTAAGATGCCTGGAAACACGAATTTCCCACATTCAATTCGTGGCTGCTCGTTGATCGCCCCACTGACATTCTAATGAAAAGAGAAGTGGGGACACCCCGTTAATATAGACACTTATTGTGGCCCCCTCGGTGTCTGTGTTATTAGGGTCTGACTGTGTACCTTTTAAAGCTGTCACCTGAGAAAAAAATTGAGGTGTACTACTTAATGTTGCTGTACTTTTTGTGGTCAAGAAATGGATCCCGGAGGGTGACTCTTATACTGAAGTGAGGGTGGGATGCTCATCTTCTTGCTTAAGGGTAGAAATTGCAGATTGTAGTCTCTCTGAGGGTGTTAAGGATGGAAAGACAAACATGTTTTTACCCCAAAAGTTATAGCTGAGGGTCCTGTCTATCTATCTATCTATTTTGGTGCACCCGCACTGATTTTATAGGTCTGTCCCATTTCTGTCTGTTGGCCATGATAGGTGCAAGATCCTGTCTCGAAAGACCGCTGTCACGTCTCTCTAGTTGGTCAATAAATGTTGTTGCTTGGCACCCCCTTGAGTGTCTGCCGTGTTTTAGATCCCAAAATAGGGCTGTGTATAAGGTAAAGAAATACAGTGGAACCTTCACATGCAACCCCCTCTTGTGCGACCACCTATCCAAAAGACCAAAATTTTCCCAGTCAAAGCCAAGCAAGCAAGTAAGCTTGCGAATTAAGTTACTTTCCCAGGAAGAAAATCTACTCATCCCAGACCAACAGATAGGACTTTTTTTAGACTTTTGATTTAAACCACCATGTCCTCCTGTGTTTTGTTTAGTGATATGAGTGATGCAAGCCTCAGGTATCTTAACAGTGAACAAGCTCTTGCTGACCTGGCAGCCTTCCGTAATGCCATGACTAAGAAGTTTAACTTGACATCTAGCAAGTGGATTTCCTTTGGTGGATCCTATCCTGGGTCTCTTTCTGCTTGGTTTAGACTGAAATATCCTCATTTAGTGAATGGTTTGTATCAAGTTATTAGCCCTTTTATTCCCAATAGTGTCAAATGTAAATATTCAAGAGAAACTATCAGTTCTGCTGTTTTATTAGGCGGTAAATAAAAAAAAAAACCATTGAATTCACGGAAAGCCTTGCAAAAGTTCTGCTATTTTTCATTTGAATGGTCACATCATTGAGTTTTGTCCACAGACTCAGGAGGCCCTCTTAGAATGGGTCATAGTTAATTTTTTTTATCTCAGCCAATATTTCTTTTTCTTTAATTTTGTTTCTGGGTATGTTAATGTATGCTAATGCATTTGAAACAAAAGAAAAATAAAAAATTACCCAAGATAAAAAATTAACTACAACAGGTACCCATGCTCTTAGGCTGGATTTCAAAACCTGTTGTTTCATAAACTGAGGAGGAAGTAATATCCCTGTCGGCATTTCATTAATTCTTTTTGCACTTGTCTTCATCGCTGTCACAGTTTCAACCCATATTTATGTCCTTTGTCACCATCTCATTATTTGTCTTATGTCACTGTTTCAAGGCCATCTTGCCTGTTCTGTCAGAATTTTACCCCAACAAAGCCTCACCCAGGCAAGGTAACAGTTGAGGAGGGGAAATTGTATATGACAGGGAGGTATCCTGGAGGACAATTTTGTCTGTAGTCGCATTCAGTTTTGATGCTAGTTCTTTCAGGTAACAATTTTTAATCATTTACAGGTGCTGTTGCTTCCAGTGCTCCTGTTTTTGCCAAGCTTGACTTCACTAAATACATGGAGGTTGTAACAGCATCCCTTGGTACAACAGGACAAGACTGTGTTAAAAATGTGGCCAATGCTACTGAGAAACTCAAATCATTGCTGTCCTCTGAGCAGGGCGCAAAACAGTTGACAGAGCTGTTCTCGTGAGTATTTTTACACCCCAAGGTTTCATCTCCATCATCACTTCTTGTCGTGCCAGTAGGTGTATAAGGTCATCACGCTTTCTGACCAACACTTTCTGTCCCATTCCACCACTTTGGCTACTTCCCAGCTCTCCCCAGCCTTGTTTCTCTTTCTCTCAACAGTCCTTCTCCAAGTAGTCTTTGAACTTTGTCTCACCCTTTGACCTTCTGGTGTCCAGCCTAATGCTGAAAAACAGTTGTTGTTCACACGCTCTCTCCTGAGAATGTGAACCAACCAGTTCCGTCTTTGTCATACCTTGCAGCTTGTGTCATTGATATCTGCCATCACATCCACTCTCTTGTTTTCTTATTCTTCTCCCAGTGTTGCACTTCATCATCTCTTACATACACTGCTTCACCACTCTGCAGTGTTACTGATCCCATTCCTTTCCACCTGTCCCTACTCATCCCTAGCCCTTCAATTCCATATTCTATCATTTTCTTGGCTACTTGTCCCGCCTGTGGTACCTCCACCATGGCACCCATGTTCCAACAACCAATAGTTGTCTGTCACAAGGGGGCTACTATTGGGCTTATCAGCCTTTAAGCTTCGCACTGGATTTGTCTGAAAAGCGTCATTACACCCCCAACAGTGACACCCCCAGTTAGTGTTGTCTGATTATCAATGCTTCTACTTTCTGTAACTGTTTGTCTTTTTTTATTAGGCCGGGTTGCTAGCCCTACACCCAAATTCCAGCCTGGAGGACCATGGGGTCACTCTTTGTCTGGTCTCTACCCTTTAAACTTTTTGGCATGGGTGGCCCTACCAGGAGTACAAGACTCCTGCTGACATAGCTCTAGGGGTCATTAAGACATACAGACTGTCCCACCATGTTAAGTCGGTGACCCCATTTGCATTTCAATGTTTTTTCCATCTGACCACCTTTGCCATACTAACCCCAACACGTAGTTTTAACTCATACTTTTATATCTCATGTTAAATTAACATACTTATAAGTTTCTACTTGGTGTGGTTAAGTGCTTTGACCCTGAGGGACACCTCGACTGCCAGAGAGACAACACACCCAGTCTAGGTGGCCATAACATCCACTCTCTATCCTTGCATGCACCACTACCTTAAGCAAATATGTTTTAAGTATGTTGTAATAGCGGAGCTCCACACACGCACAAAGCATGCGCGAGCGGAGCCCCATACCTAAGAAAATTTGGTAATCTATCCATCCCAGAAATTTTGATAATCACGTGACCATACGTCCGTTTGTCCGCTTATCCGCTGAAAAGTGATTTATCCGGTGGATAAACAACCAGGCCAGGTGTACACAGAGTCAGGGTTTCAAACATCCAGCAGCACATCTATACCCAAACGTCGGTCAAGTACCTCCCTCCCACGCCTTTACCAGCTAAATTAACCCTTCCGTAGTGTAGCGAACTTATGAATAAAGCATTAACTATGATCGATGTTCTTATGACCTCAGCCTTTGTGAACCACTTGATAAAGACAATGGTGATGATGTAGCTACATTTGCACATGACTTATCTGGGAACTTTGCTGTTGTTGTTCAATACAACAAAGATAACATCGCGGTAAGTGTGATGAAATTTACAAAGACAACAACTCTTATGCACCGATCAATTCGAAACTTCAACATCCTCCAGGCGGGTGGGTAAACCCCAGGCATTTGACCATCAATAAGTACACGTAGCCAATAAAACCCTGAATTTTGGACGTCGGAAACCCAGGATGGTGGGATTTTAAGGAAACTAAAAATAGTGCTCTTGTTGTCGTTGTTGTTGTTGTTGTTGTGGTACATGTTGTCATTGTTGTTGTATTTTATTTTTCAAAGGGTGCAGTAGGAACAAAAATAACAATCGATACTTTGTGCAGTATCATGAATAACGAAGACATTGGAGATCCGTTGGCTCGTTATGCTAAAATCAACTCGCTGTTACTTCAAACATATGGACTCAAGTGTCTTGATTCGAGCTACAAGAACATGATAACAAGTTTACAAAAGACGTCTTGGACCAGCAGTGCTTCTGAAGGAGGTAAAGGAGAAAATAATTAATTATTAAATTGACAAACAGAAAACATTGATTTGATTGATTTTTTTGTTTTCTTTTTTCCCCCAGGTCGACAGTGGATGTATCAAACATGCACAGAGTTTGGGTTTTATCACACCTCAGATTCTGCTAATCAGCCATTTGGAAAGTTGTTCCCTTTAAAGTACGTAGTCAGCAAAACAAAGCCAGAGGCTTTCATAACAAAATTATTTTTTTTTATTTTTTTATGTTTTATTTTATTTTTTATTTTTTTTTATATTATATTTTATATTTTTTTATAACAAAATTATTGATTAATTAACTTTTTAAAAAAACTGGGATGAGTGTTTCTGGATTTTTTTTCCAAAGGTGCTTTGCTGTCATCCTACAACCCAGGTCAAAACATCCTGGGACTCTTGAGGAAATAGGCGTTTTAAGACGCACTTTGCTAAATCAACCCATATTCTACCCCTTGAAAAAGCTTGGGGATGTTGTTATGTGAGCCTGTTTCTACTGTTTCCCCCCCAAGCAAGCAGTGTTGATTGTGTTGAAAGAAACTTGAATGTATAACGTCAACACTACGCCGGGGGCGGAGGGGGGAGGGAAAATGCCTTATTTTGACGAGCTGTTGCGTTAGTCGCGAAAGGGTTTTGACCAGGGTTGTAGTTCCAGTTCATTTGCGCAATTTTCTCACGAAACTCGACCAGAAAACCATTTAAGTGCGAACTCGTGACGGATTTTGTTTGTTTTCTTGTTCTATAGAAACTGAAACGGATAAGTATAACACAGGGTTCGAACTTAATATTTTAGTCCACCAGAAAAGCTTTGCAGGCAAGAATTAGTAGCAAAATAAAAGTATAAAAATTTATTGAGTTCGAGCTAAAATGCGGCTCGAAAAACTTGAAGTCATTCTCCGCGCTTAAACAATGGAGTACAAACTTGCAGTTAAAATGTGCAGCAAAATTTCATCTTCCTTTTGAAATTGTTATTTGAAAAATGCTGACTCATAAATTCTTGCCAGAGGATATTCTTTTGACTCGCAAATTCTAAAAACCAGTCGCTTTTAGCGAGTTTGGGTTCATCCTCGGTGTAAAAACCTGTGAAGTTCTTCTTTGTTTTCTAGCTATTATTTTCCTTGCCTCTATAGTGTTGACTTCTTAGTGGCTTCTTTGTATTAATTGTTTTATGTCACTCGTGAGTTTCACAGGTTTTTAAACCGAAGATGATTCCGAGTCTGCGAGTTTTAAGTTTGAGCCATGACGCATTAACTTGAATAAGTTTCGACTTATCCGAATTCGCAAGAGTGAGCCTGCTCGCCGGCTAGTTTCGAGTTTAAAATGTGCCTGCTCCGTTTCCACACTAGGGACTTTGTGATCCGACGACTCGATGGCCGCGAAAACTTCGCTTAAAAAAGTGAATTTACGTTCTTCCAGTCTCGTCGCGATTATTCCCACCCATTTACTTTACCAAAAGTAGGCGAAACCCTCGCGCTGAAGTTGAATGCCAAGGATCCCTACCTAAGTGCCGAAAGAGAAATAAGATTTTGTCGTCACTTGTTTACGTCCTCTATAAAATGCAAAATTATGCAATTTCACGTCGAAATCGTGCGAAAACAGCACAGAAATATACAAAAAAGTGTAATGCACTTCCAAAGTTGCCGTTTTCCTTCTAAACCGATTGTTGTTGTTGTTTTTTTTTTTTGACGTTCTCGTTGCCATCGCGTCGTCTCATCGTTAAGTCCCTGCCTGTACGGAAAGCTCGTCACAGATGAAAAACCCGTTTTGGTTGGAATTCTGGTCTCTGGTGTGACTTCAGCCATTTACTTGATATATTCTTGCAGTGGGCTTTGTTCTGTGTCCCGTGAAAATCTAGCTACCTTTGAAAAAGACTAATGCTTTGTTTTAAATTTCATCATAGCTTTTCTATTCAACAATGTATGGATATCTTTGGACCTCAGTTTAATGCAGCGAACATTCAACGCGGCATTGATCAAACAAACACCAACTATGGAGGATACGGAATAGCTTCAAGCAAGGTGATTCATGTTAAGATTTAACTTACTCCTAGATCAAGTAATGGTGAGATTATTTGTGAAGACTTTGATGTTACTATTCAAGTGAAACGTCTTTAACAGTTCTTTCACTTGGTGCTATCTATTTAGTATGTAGTTCTAACTTTTGAGACTGTGAATGAAATCCTATGTTGTTACCATTCAAATGAAACCTCTTCAGCAGTACTTTCACGTGTTACTATTTATTTAGTATGTAGTTCTAACTTTTGTGTCTGTGGATGAAACCCTATGATGTTACCATTCAAATGAAACCTCTTCAGCAGTACTTTCACATGCTAATATTTATTTAGTCTGTAGTTCTAACATTTGAGTCTGTAGATGAAATCCTATGGTGTTACCATTTGAATGAAACCTCTTCAGCAGTACTTTCACGTGGTACTATTTGTTATTTGGGCGTCGCCCAAATAGAGTAATCGAGATGGCTTGTTTTGATTCAAAGTTGCAATAGGCAACAATACGTGCGAACTTAAAAAAGCCAAGTAAACAAGCCAAACGACGCGAATGTCTACTAAGCGATGTGTCACGACACAGCATTTATCCTCGTTACGTACGTCCCACAGATAACGCACGGCAAACAAATTTGCAATAGAAAACAAAAGTATTGAAAAAACAAGGTAGACTCACTGAAACAAACTATTAAAGAATTTAAATTTTTCCTTTGGAAAATAATTGTCCTCGCAGCACACGGCGTGAACGTTTTTTTTCTCGTACCATAGGTACCGGTCATTGCCCTTTTTCACTGTGCAGACTATTCATTGCCAGTAAAGACGTCTCGGCTCATGTAATCAGGCCCTTAGTTTTATTGCCAGATTTTACGTCCTCCCCCTTGACCTTACCGATTTTTCAAAGTCCCCCAAACATACACACAAATTTTCAGCCCCCTCCCCTCAAAATCATACCCACTTCTCTATATTAAATGAATTTTTATTATCCACGTTCTCCCCATACAAATATTATCAAAAATAATTGAAAAACAATCCTAAACAGAAGGCCTAACAACGTTCAAAAATACAAGTGTGTTTTCGACTATTGATAAGATCTTTTACAACCACCACTTCATTTCAACAGAGTATAACTACACTATCCCTTCATAACCAAATCAGCACTCCCCCAACTACCTCACTGCGACACCCCAAATCACTTTTACCTTTAAAAAATCATTTTTTGTTACTTCATATTAAATTCTAGGAGAAACCAGTTTTGCTGATTAACAAACTACAGCCATTATCTTACCAAATCCACTTGCAATATAACTCCACTCCTTCCACTTCACACATCTCAACCAACCCCTAAAATATACAACGCTACTGCACTACTCACACCCACC
>CALNXK010000017.1:1930000-1990000 GCA_942486035.1 Porites lobata | reverse complement strand
CAGAAGAAACAAGTACTTCCGTAAAAACACATAAAACTAATTCCATATTTTCCTTCAATAAGTCAAACATATGATGACGAAATGACAAATAATGAGGCAAAAGAATTCTTCGATAATTTGAACCGCTAAATTAAATTAACATAATTTTCTTACACATTTTTGGTTATCGAAGATTGCTCAAATAACGAGTTTGAAAGTCAAAAAGGGAAAAAATACGCCAAGAAGTGAATGAGAAAAGGGAGAAAATAAATAAATGGCACAGTGATAATATAGTCGTAGAATATTGTTGCCTCGCACAGGCTAGGTTGTTAATAAAATATAAAGGACACAGAAGTCACTCAGAAAAAAGAGTTATGCAAATAATCGTATGTTTTTCTAACAAACCTTTGATATTACACTGTGAATGGATCAGTCTACGCGAGAAAATATTTATTTTTTTCTATTTTTCTTCCATGTGTATTCTTAAAGGGCGTATCTTTAACCCTTACAAAGCGAAACTATTCTCTTGAAAACCTTAACACTATGAGCGCGACAGTCAGTTTGTCAAAATTGAATTATCTTTTACTTTACTACCTGGGTTAAAACCTAGTTCAAACCAGAAACGTTTCCCCTAATACTACGACAGGGCAGAAAGTCATGACGTACCTGAATTACTTGCATCGATGTCTCCTGAAACCTGTTACGAAATACTTCTTTTCTTCTCTCTGCTGTCCAAACCCTTTAGCAGCCTGTGCTTTTTCACTCTCATATCGCTCGCTTCTTTTCAAAGCTAAGTATTCTTAGATTGAAGAATATCAGAGGCAACATAAACGGCAAATTTCCCAACCAAGAAAAAAGATCAAAGGTTAAGCGACAGCGAAAAAACAATGTTAAAAAGGTTGCTACAATTAACTAAATCTTGCTAATGTACCACCTGGACGTGTAAATGACAACAGCGATTTGGCGGTACGGATATTTGGTAATGTACTGTTATAAAATCAAACGAGGTAAAAACCGAGTCAAATGAAAAGGCCGGCAAACCAGATGAAAGCTTTAAAAGCAAGGTACTCATCTGTCGTACAAGCAGTACCCACAATTTTTGCCGTCGTCTTTACATTACTTTTCCGCGTGGGGTTGCCAGGTTAAAGGAAATAACCATATTCGCCAAATTGAATATACTTATATTGATATCTTTGACGAAATGGCAAATAGTGAATGAAGGGAATTTGCCTTTTCTTTTTTTATTTCATCTATTTTTTTTTTAAATCAGATTATTCGATTTCATTGCTAGTTTTGAAGTATCGAAAATAACGTAGGAAACAGTCGGTAGATGAAACTGAAAGAAATACAGTTATTTATTATATGAAAGAAGGGCTTAACCCTTATCTTGAAAATTTTCATTTATCATCCACCCTTCACGATCGTCCTCTCGAGGATCGCGCCAGTATCAGTGAAACTGTGAAGAACGCTCGAGATAGCCAGATTTCTTGGGCGCTTGACCCCCTTCGCACGTTTTGGGAAAGTACCATAAACAAAGTTTCCATTTCGGATCATACGCTTAACTTTTTTCCTGTTGTGCCAACAAATTTGTTTCTTTATGAACGTTGCCGGTTAATCTCCCACATTCTGGGATGTTACCCTCTCTTTCCAGTTAATTTCCTTATCGAGTGTCGTGTTGATTTCCAATACCTTAATTTTATGGAGCGTTATTTTCCTATAATAAGGAATTTGACAGTAAGATGGCCAAATTTCAGCCAGATTGGTTCACGGGTTACCGACTTTTCGCTAAATATGTGCATGTACGCTCAACTTGGCCCGATTTTCATTTCGAGAAAAAAAGAAAAATGATATATTTTTGGCGGCGTCTTTCCCGCAACAAAAGAAATCTTTTTTGCTCCACAAGTCCAAGTCTAAGCAGTTGAAATTATTTTTTTTGCTAGAATTTTCTTTTTAGCGGAGCTCCACGCGCGCGAAGCGGAGCACCATGGGCAAGAAAATTTGGTAATCTACCTATCCGAGAAATTTTGGTAATCACGTGACGTACGCCCGACCTACCGCGCCGTCCATCCGCACCACAGACATACCAATGTAAAATAACTCGTCCAACTGTTATGAGGCAAGATTAGTCCTGGAGCGTGGCCAAAAACGTGACCAAGTTGCATCCTTAAAACTGTATAGATTATCATAGTTCTTTTGTCGTAAATCAAGCAAACGAAATTCAAGATCTTCACTGGAAAAACTCCATTGGCTGCCTCTCGTTGAACTGGTTAACGTTTCGCCAAGACACTGAAACGGCTTTCGTTACTTTTAGGGGACCGTCGCTTTGTAGAGGAAAAAACTTACTGGATGCACGAGCTAAATGACTGGTTTACGCGACAACATGACGAATGTATAAACCAAATATAGAATGTACAACGAGAAAAAAAAACATTAATCCTTCTTAGTTATTTTCTGTATTATAATATTATTATATTAATATATTGTAATTTTTTTTCGGTCTTTGTCGTTGAACATACGACGTTATTATTTTCGTCGCATTAAACTTGTCACTTTACTCGCCCATGACTTATATGTTTTCCTGTATAGAACGACGGTCCCCTAAAAGTAACGAAAGCCAGACAAACGTCAGCTGTAAGTCTTGGATTCCCCTTTCCCACCCTACAGAATCTACTTAGTACCTCACTGCCAGTCCTTACGGGCGGACGGGCGTGCCTGCGCACGCTGATGTTTTAAACAAATTTTCTCGCATCGATAAATTTCCATTTTCTGCAATGAAGGCTCCGCCGCTTGCACGCGGAGGCTACGCTAAAATATTTTCTGTCAAGAAATTGACTGTCATAGAAAATTCCGATGCGTGTACTTTATTTGACTGTACTTAGATTGATTTATTAAACGACAGAATTCGATACTCGTGCTATGGCGGAACAGTATTGATAACATTATCATTGTTGTTCGCACTAATTTGTTCCACGCTCTGTTGAGGACTTCGTGTTCTTGCGCATGCCCTGCCGGCAGCGTTTTGTGCTCCAAAGAAGTGAATCTAAACCTGCTCAGCCTCGGCAATGTTCACTACTGTTAAAAATTAACTTAATAAATGCTAAGCGAAACTCTCTTAGTCGGAATGAGTAAATAACAGGATTTAACAAAGAGTTCAAAAACGCCATCAATGTGGCCAAAAACAAGTATATGTACAACACTTCAGAAGAAATTTTAGTTCGATATCTTATTAAGACAGCTCTAAAGATTAGAATCGGAAAATAACACAACATCAGCACTACAATGACGATAAATGTCGCTTTGAAAGCCTTCTTATCTTTTTCAAATTGTTGTCTTGCTTTCACGGTCACTTGCTGAACTGCAATTTGGTTTTCGTGTCGGCGGATCTCCCGGTAAACTGCAATATGGCAGAAGAGGATAAAGGCGGTGCATAGACCAACGAAAGTATTCTTAAGGGGAAAAATGCAGATTTGTTAACGGCAAGTGGAATGTGAAGAGTTATGGAAAGTAGCCACGCCAAGACTGAGGCAGCAAGTAAACTCTAGTCGGCGACGAGGGTCAAGTGCGCGAACGGGCGTCTCATGGCGAGGAACCGCTCCCCACTGATCAAAGCCATGTGGATCAAAGAGGCAGAGACGCCTACGCTACACAAGACTCTTGTTAAAACTTGCAAAGCGTACGACGCACTTGAGGTTCCATCAAGTAAGATTGTTCTCATCAAAGCGACGTATAAGGGCTGTACAAGGACCCCGACAGTTAAATCTGTAGAGGCTAGCAAAGCGAGTGCAATGTTTGACTTGTGAACTCTCAGCCGAGCTTTCATTTTGACGGCGATCATCACCAGGCGCGGAGTTCATGGTTGCAGTGACAGGAGATGTAAGAATGATAACGACAATGATGATATTAAGAAAATCTTGAGTTAGAATCGAAGGTTGATGGAGTCTTCCTCCCATAACCTGGTAGACCTCAGATCCATGGGAAAGCGAAAGATCCATGGGGGATAAACTCACTGCTTGGTAGACTCGAATTCATCTTTTGTCCTGTGTCTTGTTCGTCTTTACTTCTGGTTTCCTCTACTTATGTTCCCACGGTAGAAAAATACCTTGTCTTGCCTTTATACAACAGGCAATTACCATTTTGCAACAATCTGTTTTATTTTAGTTGGTTCCAGAAATTTTCTGGTTCAACTAATAATCGTTGTGTCCGCCAAAAGTGACTCTGATAGCGCAATTTATGAACTCACTAATTGATTCTTCAACGTCTGTTGTGTTGTACTCGAGGTCGTTTATGTTAGCTCAAGGAAGCTGAAATACCTCACCTTGTTGGTTGCGATCAAGGCATTGAAGTATATCATCAGACTGGAAGATTGCCTTCTGGGGAACCGCACAGTATGGAAGCCTGTCAGAAGTCAGCATTTGGGCACACGAGGAAGGATGCTGATCAGTGATTTGTTAAAAAAATAATAAAAAGAAAAGTAATAGGTAATTGATATCTATCAGGTAGAGTCATTTAGAATTTAAGGCTAGAGATAGCCTTGAGTGAAACAAATACTTTTTAAACAGATTACTGAGCTACAGACACCCTGCTACTCAACCACTAAACCCAGTGACCCACTTACTCCCCTACCTACTTACCCTCCTCACTTACTGAATCACCCGCGGACTCCCTTACTCACTCGTTGTCTCGCTCGCTTACAGCTATATAAAGTAAATTACTGTTTGCAATTATTTGATTGGCGCGTTGGCAAGCGCCTGCTGCGCAGGCTACCGTCGGGTCCAACTGTTTTTAAACATTAAAGTCAAAAGGAAACTTCTCAAGCAACACGTTAAACCCGACAATATCCGTGCGTCGATATCTTCGCACCTCCATTCGCCAATCGGCAAAAATTGTTGACACAGTAGAACAGCCAAACACATAAAAATCTCTTGTCTTCCTCGGGATTCATCACTTAATCGTTCATGACCTCGATGAAGTTATTTTGATACGCAAATAAAGAAATCCAAAAAAATATATAAACAAACAATTACTTAAAACGCAGGCCTCGTTTATCATCTGCTTACACTCTGGAAATTTACTCAAATAAGGGCTTTCCCTGTTTATACGTGTACATAACAAATACACATTTTTCTTTTATTATAAAAAGGCTTGCCCACCCTAATTCCCTGAGGCCATTTTCATTTTCTTCACTTTATTTATTTTCAAACTGTATTCTCTACACTTTCACAAAACAAAACAAATTATTATTAATTATTAATTATTGACGATTATTTCATGGTTGATGTATTTTTAGCTGTGCTTGGACCTGAACTGCGTATATCAGTTTTTTGGGGGACGTGATTGTCTGATACCCAACGTTAGGAAACGCGAAGAACTGAGCCCTAGGAAAAATCTTGAGAGGGCTTCAAGTTTTTCTTGCGTCAGCAATATCGTTTTTAAGTGATGTTTTCGTTGCAGTCACCGTAGTGGTTGTTTAAGCTCTCTTGCAAGTAGTTGCGGATCGGCGAAAGTTTTCCGTGTACTGTGGCGATGACCTCCTTCGGCATGTCATTTAATGGTCTTGAGAAGAGAGGCCGAAAATGTCGTCTGAAGAAAGCCGTCACCTTGATAAGGGAATTAAACCTTCATCATTTACTAGAAATGCGTATGTCGCAACCTCTCGCGAAACCCGGTGTTGCGCACAAGTTGTTAAGGCAAACTCTTCTGCGAAGTTGGACGCGAAACTCGGTGTGCTCCGCCATTAAAGTTAACGGGAACCTTAATCAACGACGACGAAAACGAAAACATCACTGAAAAAATGAGTTTGCGTCCTTTCAAACTTTATCGCGTCTATTTGGAACCGCCCAATTCGTCAAATGTAGGCGACTTTTTCTGGAGTTGAATTCTTAAGGGCTTTATCCATATTCAAATAGAGAAGGGAAAATTTGTCGTAAAACGTCGCATTGGGAGGTTTCACGTCGTAGTCGTGCAGTGGACGTCAAAGAAATGTACTAAAAAGCGTGATGCACGTGCAGAGCTGTTGTTTTGCTCATAAAACCGATTGTTTTTTGACGTTGTTGTTGTCGCCGTCGTGCGTCGTCGTTGCTTAAGTTCCCTAATATCCCTGCCAGACGGGGTTGGAAACTGGATGGGTGACCAGGCGCGAATATCCCGTCGTGAGGACTCTTACTTCTTTCTCTTATATGTTGTTTATTTCTGTTTTCCTTGTCCTATTTGACTACTAAATGTGGATTGGAAAGCATATGTAGCAATACTTCGGTCGGCGGATGAAAAAAGGGAAAAAAAGGAATACAGTACACGCATTGAAGTCGGGTTCAACGGCCGGTCTATCAGAGCTGAATTGTTCCGCCGGCGGGAAAAGAGCCGAGGTAATCGTGGATTTGTCTCGGTGTAACACAAATTCGTCCCTCGAATAATCGCCCCGCTTTGAAGGAAATGTTCATGCCCATGTTCAGTATAATTTTATTTGATGTTATATTTTTTTGATTTAATGGGATAATAAAACAAAATATTTAGGGCTCGACTTCCAGTGAGCAGTATTTGAAATAATCGCCTCCCTCGAATAATCGTCGGGAAGAGAGAATGCCCTCGGCTATTATTCGAGGAACAACGGTGTATAAAGAGAAAAGTCGCGCGTGTTGCAATCGATGCATGACCTTCGGCCTTGCCCACCACGCACTTTTAATCATCATTATCATTATTATTATTATTATTATTATTATTATGATTATGGTTATGATTATGATTATTATTTGACTATGAAAAAATTCTCCCAGCAAGCTAAAAGTCGCATTTTTTCCGGAAAAAATCACTATGCGTCCCATTTGCGAAGTTATAGGTCTCTCCAACAGCAGCAGTTTACAGGGTTACGATTTCAAGGGTCAGTATTTTAGACCGACTTAGGGACTTTAGTGCTCCTGTCAGCTCATTATGATTTTTTTTAAAGCGGACCCGGATGCACAGTTATTTGTAGCCTTTACATTTACACCTCACAATATCTAATAGAACGTTTTACTGTAAGGTGCATGTTTATTTTCTTTGAGAACAGACATAAGAAAGCAAATAATAATCCTTTTCGATACTAATAACTATTAATAATTCGACTTTAACCTGCACAAACTGTGCGGTACGTGTTCAGGTGTTGTGTAGTGCATGTACTGCAAATTATAAACGTTACGACAACTTAGAACTTTTTTTAAAAAAAGGAAAACTTGGGCTAGAAAAGACGACGACTCTGTCGTTTGAAGAAAGGAGAACTCTTTCATATTAAGATAAGCTCAAGCTTACTTTTTTCAACAAAAATAGAAAGTGTAAACAAACGCATAACTTCATTTAAGCGGTATTCAGGGCACGAGTTATGGAAAAAGAGTAACTCAATGCAAAATTCTTGAATGACAAGTATTAAATACAAGGAAATGAATAGCAATTCAATGGAACATGCACAAAAATAACACTTCGGTTTTAATTCAAGAAAAGCGAGTAGCCCGTCTGAACTGTTTCTGAACTGTTTCTTGAGCTAATGTCATGAATGAACAATAGACAGATAAATTATTTCTTGAAAATTTTTATTCAGAAAGCCATTTTGCGTAACACTAACTGGATCGTGGATCCGTTCACGCAAGTAAAATCGCTCGAGAATACGTCAAAATTCAACAGAAAATCAGTTTCAAATCGGGGCACATTTTGTAGTTTTTCTTTCACCCCTATGTCAAAATGTACAAAACATTTATGAAACCTTTATAAATACAAAAATTTCCTTTTAAAAAAGTATTTTCCTTGATTATAGAGTAAAGAATGTACCTAAAATTTCTACAAAAACTTTGGTGCCTTGGTTCGCTTGGTCCAAAACAAGCCAAGTGCTCCGCCGTGAAGAAAACAAGGTGGAATTCCTCGAAGGACAATTTCGAAACGAAAAGCTTTCGTTTGTCCACAAAAACAAAACTGAGTACTCTTTTGAACTTTCCCTTTCCATTTGTGTCTTTTTTCTTTGCAATGGGGCTGCGCCGCGCTCGCGGAGGCTCCGCTATTATCAACACTATCATTATTTTTCTTATTTCATTGTTCCACGTTTTGTCGAGCTTCTCCTTCGGTTTCTTGTCCTGCCTCAATTCTGACCACAGCGTTTGGTGTTCCAAATATCTTCATCTCTCTCTGTTCAGCCTCGGCAATGTTCGCAGTTTTACAAATTAACTCAATGAACGCTACGCGAAATTCTCTTAGTCTAAATGAGTAAATAATAGGATTGAAAAAAGAGTTCAAGAACGCCATCAGTGTGGTCAAAAAGAAGCATATATACAACACTTCTAAAGAAATTTTACTTCGAAACCTTTCTAAGACAGCACTAAAGATTAGTATCGGAACATAACACAACATCAGCACTATAATGATGATAAATGTCACTTTGAATGCCTTTTTATCTTTTTCAAATTGTTTCCTTGCTTCCACGGTCACTTGCTGAGCTGCAATTTGCTTTTCGTGTCGGCGGATCTCCCGGTAAACCGTAACATGACAGAAGAGTATAAAGGCGAGGCATAGACCATAAAATGTATTATTAATGGGCATAAATACAGATCTGTTGGCGGCAAAATTGATGTAAAGAATTATGGAAAGTAGCCACGCCAAGACAGAGGCAACAAGTAGACGAGTTTCAGTTAAGAGTGCAAAGTGCGCAAAAGAATGTCTCATGGCCAGGTACCGCTCCCCGCTGATCAAAACCATATGAAAGAAAGAGGCAGAGACAACAACTCTTGACAAGGTTCTTGTGAAAACTTACAACGCGCACTTCTCACCAGAAATATCATCAGTTAAAATTGTTATCATAAGAGCGACATTTACGGGCTGTACAATGACCCCGACCACGAAATCTGTCGAAGCTAGTAAGGCGAGTGCAATTTTTGACTTGTGTTCTCTTAGGCGAGGTTTCTTTTTGACGGCGATCATTACCAGTGCGTTCAAGGCAGCAGTGAGAGGAAATGTTAGAGTGTTAACGACAATGATGATAATAAGAAAAGCTTGAGTTAGAATCGAAGGTTGATGGAGTCTTCCTCCTACAACCGCGTAGATCTCACATCCAGAGGGGATGAAATCACTGCTTGATAGACTCGAATTCATCGCTATTCCTCTGTTTCTCAGTTTCCAAGGGTTTAGGTAATACTTTCTTTCTGTCCTGTCCGTGTTAAATGTCTTTTCTTAATGATTTCCTAGCTTTATAAAAAGCAACTGGCACTTTTGGACCAGATTTGTTAATTGTTTTGAATCGTGAATTCAAAGTTTTATTTTTAATTGGTTTATCCGGGATAATATTCAGTTTAAAGCGATCGTCATCTGCGCAATTCTCTGGGTAACATAAAAAATTATCTACCCCAGTTTTTAAAGAGCATGATAACTTCCACAGCGAGCAGCTCGAGAGTTGGCCGTCGTTTTGGTAACTGCGCATTTAACTCATACAGATAGTAACCAGTAAAACCACGAAAATAAAAACTGAGTAATGTAGGAGAAATTTGTGGTTTTCTATCTGCCTATAACATAAGCTTTTCTTAAAATTTTTCTCAAGTGTGTTATTTGCCACACATTTTGCTCAATACATAGTCTGAAACAGTTGTTCCCACGTTCTTGAATGCAGTCATTTTCCCTACAATAAATGACATCCGAAATTCATTTGAAAAGGAGGAAAACTCATTTAGTTTCCTGTAGGTTATATTTCCTTTTAAATTAACGGGGAAAAATAAGGTTTACCTCATAAAATTTCTAATTTAGATCAAAAGTTCTTGGATAGAAATATCAAATTGAATTATTTGGAATGCACTGTACTTTAAACAAACGCCAACGAGACCTTTACAGACAACACAGTGTCCACACTTGTAATATTTACTTACTTCTATTTATGGAAACAAAATATGTTCAGAGACAATTAAACATATTAAGTCTGGTAAAACTACGAAGTTTATTGAAATTCCCTTTCAAACTCTCGTAAACTATGAGAGAAAATTGCCAACAAAAACACGGTACGCCAGCGGGGTGACGGCAATTCGCGTGCTTGTCCCTTTCGCATGTTACGTACATTTCTTTGGAGTTTTTGGCCTTCGAATTTTTAAGAATTTAAAGCCAGTTTTAACTTGATTCAGAATGACGAATTGACTAGTGTAAAGAAATGGTTCTTTTCTATCAAAAAAAAGCAAGAATTGCAATTTTAATTGCCATCGGTAACTGGTCCAATTAAACAGAGTTAATCCCTTAAGCCCAGCCACCTATACGCACTCTAGTGAAAAAGACTAGTACATTCACCTGTTATATTTTCACTGAAGCGATTAAAAATATATTTTCTCTTTTTTCTTTCCGTGTCTAAAGTAGGATTTTCCAAGTTCTGAATATTGGAGAAATTTAGAATCACGTTTACGGCAAACAGAACGTCAGATTTATTAACAATTTTTTTCGGATTACGAAATGAGCAGCGTTTTGAATTATCCTCATGGATAAAAAAAGGCCTGAATCTTCTTGTTCTTGTTCTTTTTATTACTATTGTCATTATTATTTTTATAATTATTATTATTAATGAACATTAGACGGCATAGAGTAGTCTATGCATCGAATTGAGTGATTAGAAGGTATGCATAATCATCGTTTACGGCAAAATGAACGTCAGATTTATTAACAATTTTTTCAGATTACGAAATGAGCAGATAAAAACCGTCTAGAATTAATGTCATGGATAAAAATGGCATAAATCTTTTTATTGTTTGGACTTCGCCTAAATAGAGCAATCGAGATGGCTTGTTTCGATTCAAAGTTACAATAGACACACAAAACGTAAAAATAAAACAGCAAGAACTGCAATTTTAAGTGCCATCGGTAAAATGGTCCAATTAAACAGAGTTAATCCCTTAAGCCCAGCAACTTATTCACTCTAGTGAAAAAGACTAGTACATTCACCAGGTATATTTTCCCTAAAGCGATTAAAAATACATTTCTTTTTTTTTATTATTTTCGTGTCTAAAGTAGGATTTTCAAAGTTCTGAATATTGGAGAAATTTAGAATCACGTTTACGGCAAACAGAACGTCAGATTTAGTAATAATTTTTTTCAGATTACGAAATGAGCAGCGTCTTATATTATCCTCATCGATAAAAATGGCATGAATCTTCTTCTTACTCTTCTTCTTAATTATTATCATTATTGTTGTTATTATCAGTATTATTGTCATTATTATTATCATTATTATTATTATTATTATTATTATTATTAATGAACATTAGACGACAAAGAGTAGTCTATACATCGAAGAGTGATTAGAAGGTATGCATAATCATCGTTTAGGGCAAACAGAACGTCAGATTTAGTAACAATGTTTTCAGATTACGAAACGAGCTGCTAAAAACCGTCTAGAATTATTGTCATGGATAAAAATGGCACGAATCTTCTTATTATTTGGGCGTCGCCCAAATAGAGAAATCAAGATGGCTTGTTTTGATTCAAAAATTGCAATAGGCACACAATACGTGCGGAGGTAAACAAGCCAAGCGACTCGAATGTCAGCTGCGCGATGAGTCACGACACAACATTTATCCTCGTTACAATACGCCCAACAGCTAACACACAGCAAACAAATCGGCACTAGAAAAGCAAAGTATTAAAAAAAGAGGTACACCGAGTGAAACAAAATGTTATATAATTTAAAATTTCCCAGCAGCACACGGCGTGGATGTTTTTACCCCGGACCATAGGTACCCCGGGTCATTGCCCTTTTTATTGTTCAGAGTATTCATTGCCAGCAGTGGCGTATTGCCAAGAGTTTGACAATATTATTGCCCTCAGTTGTCGACAGCCAAAGAAGACTGAATTCACGCAAAATTCCCTGATCGTGCACGAGGAGGGTAAATAAGGGTAAGGTTGAATGAAGTGTAATTTCATTGCAGATTTTCGGAAAGGAGGTGATTTCTTAAAACCTTATTGAGCCAAATGATCTCGTAAACAAGTTGCAATCTTTCACGTTCGAACCCTAATTCATACAAGGAATTTGATAACGAAAAAAAAATTCCTGAGGCTCGAAAACTCCCCTCCCCCCTCCTATAACTTTTCTAGTGGTCCGTCCCTTTTCTAAAGTGGTCCGTCCCGCGTGAAAAACAACTCACCGAAAGCCTGGGGCCCGTTTCTCGAAAGCAAATTCTCAAATATTCAAATCGAAATTAAAGAATAAGAGCGCGGGTCCTGGCCAGCAAACTACAAAACCAGTTTTATCATGTTAGATGCAAAAATTGAAACTCACCTTTAATGTAAACGGGCCTGGTCACATTAATTATCGCCGGGCCCCTGGTCACATGAGCCGGGCTGGCTAGCTTTGCCAAGATGACTTTTATCCTGGTATTACATGAAAAGGGCCAGTCCGGAGCCGCTATTTTTATGTAGAGATTGGAAGCAATGTGCATGAGTAGTGTGTCACCCGCTGTCCTGTTTCTTGCTTGGTTCATTCTCCAGGCTACCCGGCATGTGTGATAGGTTGGAAACTTTCCACTCGGGATCACGGCATCACAATGCTGGAATCCCAGCTAACCGGGCTGGCTCGGTTGTCATATAATTGCAAAGTTGATTTATGTTGCGTATAACTTAGGTGCCGGGTTTTCTGCAAAGCGAGACATCCCGACTCATGTAATCAGGCCCTTAGTTTTATTGCCAGATTTTACGTCCTCCCCCTTGAACTTACCGATTTTTTAAAGCCCCCGAACACACACACAAAATTTCAGCCCCACCCCCTCAACATCTTCATACCCCCTTCTCTATATTAATTAAAATGAACTTTCCTTTATCCACTTTCTCTCCATACAAATATTATCCAAAATAACCGAAAAACAATTTAAACAGAAAGTATTTTGTGTAGCAAGAAAAAAGCCAATCAGGGGTGAGAAAACTAAACTGCAAGCAACAACATTAATTAGTTTGTGGTTTTGTGGCTACAATCGGCGACAAAATTGTTGAGACATTGTACTTAAATAGGGTGACTTCGGAGAACAAAAGAATCCGCACCCCTCCCCTGTCCCCTCCATTCAAAGTTGGGGTGTTTGTTGTTTTCTATAGGTAGCTAGAACAAGGGCCCAACATTGTACGGAGGGGATGGGGGAGGAAAGCTATATTTCCTCCTTTTGAAGTTCATAAAACGTAAAAAAGCCTACTTTTGGGCGAAGTGTCTCAACTCATTTTGTCGCCGATCGGCGATTGTAGCTCTTCGGAGAACAAAAGAATCCGCACCCCCTGTCCCCTCCATTCAAAGCTCTGATTGGTTTTCATAACCAGGACCCAACATTGTATTAACATTCCTGAAATTTCTCCAGCGTTCACGGTTTTGTTGGTTTGTAGCTCACTGTCCCTGTCTTTGATGATTGGTCAAACCAGGAGCACAAAACATTCCTGAAATTTCTCCAAAAATATTTTGTTGGTTTGAATTTATTGATTTTGTATTAAACATGAAATAACAAGACGCTCTTTACTTACTGATAGATTTGCATATTAAGAACGAACCCACATTCTACGAAAAGTAAGCCCAAGGGAGGATAAAATTGTTGAGCCGGATTCCTAAAGAACCTGGTACTTTCCCGGAAATATGTCATGGTAACAATAATAATATTTACTAAGAGAGAATGAGCTCATTATCTCTTGTATTTACATAGCCTGCGCAGCGGACGTCAAAAGGGGTTGGGGATAGGGAAGAAAAAGGAGGGGATTTCCTTTTCCCCTCTTTCGCACTTTTCTCCGTCCCCCCTGCCCCTCCCCCTCCCCTTTTCCTCAATGTGACACCTTGGAAATAGAACAATTCCCCACAAAAATTCTAAAAAAAAGCATTGCTTGCAAATAGCATTTATTTAGCTTACATGGGACGAGGTTTTAAAACCCACCTTCCCCAGTTACACAATTTACTCTGTTTTTTTTCCACCCTCTTATCCCTAACATTTTACGGGCCACCCTCCCCCATGGCCAAGTGATACAGGTGTTGCGATACACGTATTTCTAATTACGAGGTGAAACGACCTGAAAAAGACAAGAAAGAGCTGTTTCCAATGAAACTTTATTTAAATGTATTATGCAACAATCTGGAGCTAGTATTCGCCAAACATTCCCCCTCGAGAAAACCATAGCTCGATACTCCTGTTTCTATGGCAAAACATCATTATTGTTAACATTATTGTTGTTCATAATCCTTAGGCCGGCTTGTTCAACGTTCCCTTGAGCTTGTCCTTGGTGTCCTTGTCCTTCTTCAATTCTGACCACAGCGTTTGGTGCGCCAAATATCTTCATCTCAATCTGTTCAGCTTCGGCAATGTTCACGGTTCTACAAATTAGGCCAATTAAAGCTACGCGAAACTCTCTTAGCCTGAAAGTATAAATAAGAGGATTGAAGAAAGAGTTCAAGGACGCCATCAATGTGGCCAAAAAGAAAGATATATAAAATACCCCCAAAGATAATTTTCCTCGATATCTTCGAAGGACTTCTGTAAAGGTAACTATGGGAAAAGAACACAACATCAGCACTACAATGACGATAAATGTCACTTTGAAAGCCTTTTTATCTTTTTGAAATTGTTCCTTTGCTTCCTCGGTCACCTGCTGAGCTGCAATTTGCTTTTGGTGTCGGCGAATTTCCAGGTAAACCGTAACATGGCAGAAGATGATTAAGACGACGCATAGACCATAGAGTGTATTCTTTATAGGCAAAAATACAGATTCGTTAACGGCGACAGGAATGTGCAAAGTTATGGATAGCAGCCACGCCAAGACAGAGGCAACAAGTAAACGAGCTTCGGTGACGAGGGAAAAGTATGCGAACGAGTGTCTGATGGCTAGATACCGTTCGCCGCTTATTAAAACCGTGTGAACTAAGGAGACGGAGACGCCAATTCTTGACACGGCAATTGTGAAATTCGGCAATGTGCACGACCTACTGGAATCATCATCAACTAAGAGTGATATAATCAAGGCGATGAAGGCAGGCTGCGCAAGGACCCCAACAAAGAAGTCTGTCAAAGCTAGTAAGGCGAGTCCAATGTTGGACTTGTGGGCTCTCAGACGAGAATTCATTTTAACGGCGAACATAACAAGCGCGTTCAAGGCAGCGGTGAGAGGAAATGTAAGAATGTGAACGACAGTGATGATAATGAGGAAAGCTTGGGTGAGAGTCGAAGGTTGATGAAGTCTTCCCCCAATAGCCTCATAGAACGGGCATCCATAGGCGATGATCTCTTTGCCTGGTAGACTCGAATTCATCTCTGTCCAGTTTTATCTCGGTTGTGTCTAAACTGCTTTGAGCGGACCTTCCTTCTTTCTTGTCTGCCCATAAATGACCTCTCTTAATACGGTGGTTAGCTTTCATAAGAAGCAACTAGCAATTTCGGTCGATTCTTTTATTGTTATCACGCTTTTTAAATTAAAGTTTATTTCAAGTTGGTTCCGGGAATATTGTTAAGTATGAAACAATCGCCCTACATTCGTAAACTGTGGGTTGGCCTGTGAAATGGTTCCCTCGTTAAAAAATATGTTAATTTCTATCGTAATAATTCCAATAACTTCTGCATCAGTGATCTGAATACATGCATGCATGAGAGGTTGAACGTCTTTAAATATTTATAGATACAAACAGGCGAACTGTTCCCAGTAATTGAAAATTACCGATTTAGAAGAAATGTTAGTTTTTTTTTCTGCCCAAAAAACACTAATTAATGGGACTATATTCTTTTAAGATTTAATTCACACTTATTGATTAAAGAGTATCTTGTGTTGCAAGTTTTTCTTAGTCATGTGTGTACCTAAGTAGTATTTCCCAGGATATTAAATGGCTCTTTTCCTCACAATGCAGACACCTGAAATTCGTTCAAAAAGGACGAAATATCATTCAATCGCCCATAGTAAATATTACTTCCATCCCAAAATACAATCACTAAATTTAAAATGGATATTTATAAAAAAAGTCACTTTGACAAAATTATCAGATTGATTTATTTATCTTTCTGTGTATAAGTCTTCTAAGTAGAGAGAATTTAATGATTAGGAGAAAATAGCACTGTCCTATGCAGCAAAGAAAATAAAGAGAGAAAGAGACACTTCCGCTCATCACTGAATCATTCATGACATTCATCGGTAACAAGTTTACCTCATTAACTGAAAAAATAAAAAATAACTGAGTAAAGGTTAATGAGAAAAAAATTCTTCGTTGTTCCCAATACTTAAAGAGGAATTGAACAACACACAGCCTAGTTGCTGCGGGGTGTTGTAAAAAAAAATACTTAAAATGAAATATTTTAAAATTAAGGCCTTGCTGCACGGGCTTTTCAATACTGAACAAGCAACCTCTAAAGTCAAACTTTTAGCCAACAGAACTGTTATGTTTTTCGCTTACGTCGATAGAAATTTTCGAAGAAAAGAAAACAAACAAAATGAATCGAAACATACAAATAAACAACTTACAGACGTAGTTTTTTCGAATCCGTTGAGGAAAAACAATGTTTCTTAAGAGAATCGTGTGAATGACGCCAGCATGGATAATAGAAGACGTAAGCGAATAACGTAAACGTTGGTTAAAGTTTGCACTTTAGAGAACGAAGGTTATTGAAAAGCGCAGGAGCTAAAAAAGCTCAAGGTTTTCCAGGAGTTTTCAGCTGGGCAACCCGCTATAAATGAATCCCAAGGGGAGATGGGAAGGGGGGGGAGCTAAGGGGCACTCCCATATTTGGGGTAGTTAGGTATGTGGCTGGGGCTACTCCCTATAATGGCCTTCACGGAGAGGCTCCGCCCAGACGAGGTACCTTTTTCAGGCTTCAGGGATATGAAAGGGTAGGGTGAAGTATAAGAAAGAATGGGGAAATCTATCACTGCGGTTTGTGAGAGGACCTAAAAGGGCTGACAGGCGCATTTTATTGCTGTGAAAACCACAGGGAAACTTCCTGGTTTTGTGTGATTTATTTATATTTAAAAGACGGTGCATTTACAGCAGTTAAGAGGGATGTAACGTTCTAAACAAGGTACGTGGAAGGGGTACCATTTGTCATTTAAAGATGCGAAAGGGGTGCCTTTCCTGTGAAAAACGATATATAATGGCATTGCGTTCCTGGTGTGATCCTTAGAAAGGTTACCTAAATTGCATCATCCAAAGTTCAAATGCGAAAATGCCCAGCTACACGAGAAAAAAAATTATCAGTTTAAACTAAAGTACTGCTTTGAGTACTAGGAATGCAATTAATAAAGGTTTATGTATTAATTAGTGTTTGTTTTCCCCTTTAATATGGTGTCATGCTTCGGGTTTGGACCTTAAATAGAGCATCAAGTTTCAAGCCATTACTACCAAACTAAAGCGATTTCTCCTAAGAATTAAAAAATTTTAAAACTGTCGAGACGCGTACGTCAACATCAAAGTTTCCATGGCGTCACATTACGTCATTGTGTAAATGTGGGGCGCCTCCCCGCCACAGTCACAGGAAGCCCTAGCAAGCCCGGTCTGATTCTATATCTAAAACAAGACGCTCTAACGGCGTTAAGTCGAGATTACTTGGTTAGATTGATTCGATAAAAAATGAGGAGATTTATTAGGTGATTAATTCTTAAGGACAATACCAATTTTAGCACTGAAGCACACTTACCAACCCCGCAGTATGGCCAGTACCTTACGCATGCGCACAACCATATCACCCCGGCAGTGGCAGCTATGGACAGCTGTTTTGTTCTAATTCGGACTCATCAGCATGGTATAGCTCCAGGCGAGATAGACGTCTTCAAAAGGAACGCACCCTAGAGCTTGGGTCAACTGAAGGAATAACGTTGACATGGTGCTCGACCTCCTTTTCCCTTTTCCTCCTAATGTTGGCCTCGAACTTGGACAAGCCCACCGAAAAACAATTACAAACCAACATTGGAAGAGAGAAAGGCAGGTATCAGAGCAGTATGACCCAAGGTGAGTGTCCTTGATTGTCTCTCTTTGCCAGTGGCACGCAGTTCAGTCTGGGTTAACACAGGTTAACCATTCCTTATTCCCGTACATATTACAATCAACATGTAGTGAATCAAATGTTTATTTTATTAGAACCCAAGAAACGTTTTTAACGTGGACAATTTTAGTTGGAAAAAATAGCTTTCTCGTTATGGGAAAAAAAATATTTCGTGGTTGACCGTCGTATAAAAATGAAGTCATCTGACTGTTTTAATTCCGCTCAATGGTTAACCGTTGCTGAAAAACATTCCTGGCCGGATAAAATTCTCCAACGCAGCAGCTGACGGTAGATACTTGCGGCGTGTTATGACTGCCTTTTGCAGTGTCAACAAAACTACCTTGAAAAATTTCAGGCGTCAGTATCGGTGAGATTTTACCCCAACGGCGTTCTTGAACTTTGGCAGCGTCAAAGTCAAAAGGAAATTTGTGGTTCAAAGAGTGTAGAATGGCGCGAAATGGAAAGCAGACACTCAGAAAGAAAAAATGGAAGAGAGAGAGAGGGAGAGACATACAAGACATATGTCCCTGTAACATGTCTCGACGTGTCTTTCTGTCTTTGCGTATATTTTATATGGCATGGGGGCGTTAAATTGCAGTATGTCTAACATTTTGTCTGTAAATTATATATGCTTTTCCTTTAACAAGCCCCTTAGGCATTTAATTAAAAAGATCTAAAAATTGCCAATGAACACAAGACTCAGGCTTTTTTCAGCGTTGTTTATTGTTTACCAGTCAATTACAAAGTCTATGGCCTATTCTGATCTCCAGCGAGAATAATTTACCTTAAGCAATTATCCTTCTGTAGACAGTTTTTCCGACTGTCAAAGAGCACTTAAGAATATGTCCGCTGGGCTTGATAGATTACGACTTCCGTATTAAAGCAAAGTTTTTAAATTTCTGCTAAGAAAGGTCGTCTTTTATGTTATATGAAGGAGTTTATTTTTGACGCCATGGTATTTTTGATGATGTGGAATAATTTTCCCCAGAACAGTTCGCTAAATGGCCGTTATATACAGAGCTTCACAGGCGGAGTAACTCCATCTTTGCTTTTGGCATGCGTGGCTTTCATTGGACTTGTTATGTTGTTGGTTGTATGCAAGCACGCTTATGGTTTTCAAAAGAACCCTGCTAACGTCGCTCAAGACTTGGACGTGGAATCTAGCAGTGACGAATCAATCTGCCTTGACTCGGTTCCACTGAGGACTTTTAATTCTTAAAATTCAACCTAATATATCTTCGTCTACGTATACAGCTTAGTACTACGGGAACTTCGCTACACGACAAACAAGACAAGTTTTAAAAACTGGAAGCATTTGTTCATGTTGCATAAAAAAGATATTTAATTTTCTTGTACATATCCAGCCGTTCGGTTTTGGAAAAGAGAGAAACAGGGGAATTTTTAATCCGTGACATTTCGAAATCGACATTTCGTGTTACGCTCATGTGGAAGACAGTTCTCATTTTTTTTGTTTTGGGTGAAAAATATATGAAACGATTGCCGCCGGAAAGATTTACTGTGGCTGTACGATATGGCCAGTGAAAAAGGCGTTTTCTGGCAAAATTTAGAACCGATTATTTCACTCTTTTTAACTTTGCATTTAGAAATGAACACCTTATATCAGAAATTACAAGTCAGTCTTGAAATGAATGAGTTGTCGTAGGGAGTTTTAATTTTCCGGGTATAAACAGGATTTTTAGTCAGCAAAATCGCGTCGTTCTACCTTAGCTAGCCTGCGACTCTGCCCATCGGATCAAGTCCTGCGTTCGCCCAGTTGTAGTAAATAAAAAAGAGCAATTTCATAACCGATAAATAATGAATATGATAATGTAACTGTAGACCTCAGTAAGATCCTTTAAACATAGACATTAAACGTACTTCAAAGCTAGACAAAAAAATTGAAACTGAATTTTAATCAACGACACTCGGTAAATAATTACTCAGGAGCCCGGGATTGCAGTCTGACTCGATAAACTTTAAGTGGTTGTTATAATTTCACTTCCGCAGGCCGGGGACGTTTTAATTCTAAGCTGCTGAGAAAGCTACACTGTAGGTGAGTGCGATCGAAGACTGACTTCCGTACACGTATGTCATGGTCAATCTATTGTGCCTTATTGACACTAAATCTTCATTAAACCACAGGTTTTAAAAAACAGACACGGAAAATTGGAACACAGATTTTTCACATAGGATTCAAGTGAAGTTCAACATGCTTTTGTAATTTGCACTAAATTTGCAATCACCTTAAGTCAGTAAGCTACGGAAGCCCAGGGGGGCCGCATGGTGATTTCGTTTTTATTTTTCACTTTATTTTTGTTTGAACGTTTTGATTTTCACTTCGCCATTTTGCTTTTCGGTTGAGATTTCGGTTTTTATTTTTTACTTTTCCGTTTTTGTTTCTTATTGACTTTTTTTATTTCTACCGATCTATTTCGTTTTACTAGATCTTTTTCGTTTCACTTTTCAGTTTTGCTTTGACTTCTCAATTTTCGTTTTCTTTTTTTTTTTCATTTATTTTCAGTTTTAGTTTTACTTTTAAATTATATAGTGAAAACAAAAAACAAAAGACAAAACAAAACCTAATTATAAACATTTAAACAAAAACCAGGAAAACAAAAAACCAAAACCGACAGAGTAGACCATCATGCTTTGCTGGAGGATCAATATGGCGGATCAAGGTGTCCATCCAGCGGAGTGCGGCTTTGTTAACCATGTTTGTCTAGGCAAAATTTTCAAATTTTACCTCCATTGATTGCTCTGAATCATAAACTGTATTTCTTTTCAACGTACCTTCTAATTCTTCTATTTAAGCTATGGAAATCGCGTTAATCGACTGGATGTGCTGTAAGCTACCGCACATTTGTTAAGTTTTCACTTCTAGATCGTAATCGCATAGACTGTGAATATTGAGGGGAATATATTCTTTGAACATATTAAATGAAACGATCTAAGTATGAACATTAAGTTTTTAACACGTGTCGGCTGTCAAGATCATATGGATTTGGAGTCACGTTTATAACTGACGGCGAAACGTCAGATTCACCCAACGTCTGTCTTCTAGGATATCACGTGTTCGAATGAGCAAATATGGAATATTTGGTTTTTAATGATCATAATTAGGTTTTGGTTTTCATTACATAATTTAAAAGCAAAAACAAAAACTGGAAAGTAAAACGAAATAGATCAGTAAAAATAAAAAAGTTAGAAACAAAAATGGAAAAGTAATAAAATATAAACCCAAATCTCAACCGATAAGCAAAATGACGAAGTGAAAATCGAAGTGTTAAAAACGAAACGGAAAAGTAAAAAATAAAAACCGAAATCTCAACCCAAAAGCAAAATGACGAAGTGAAAATCAAAACGTTAAAAACGAAAACGGAAAAGTAAAAAATAAAAACCGAAATCTCAACAGAAAAGCAAAATGGCGAAGTGAAAATCAAAAAGTTAAAAACATAAAGGGAAAAGTGACAAATAAAAACGAAATCACTATGTGGCCCCCCTAGGCTTCCGTAGTAATAAGCAGCTGTTATGATGAAAACAATTTTAACCCATGTTTGACTAAACAGCCTTATAACATGTTTAAGCTTTGGTGTGAAAACAATCGTGGTTATAAACTAGTGGTAAACAAGTATATGGATTAGCATCATAACTTGTAAAGTCTTTCAAAACGCGCGCTTTAACCTATATAAGTAGAGAACTTAAAGCCCTATTACAAAATGCAGCTTTCGGTTCTGTTATATAGGTAAGGGTTTTGAAAGGCCTTGCAAGTTATGATGCTAATCCATATACCAATTTACCACTAGTGTACACCATGATTGTTTTCACATTATGCTATATTTGGCTTATTCTTCTTATTTTTTGGTAGACACAACTGGGGATATTGGATTTATCGCTGTCTGATTAGTTGTTAAACAAAGCGGAAGCAAATAAGTCAAGAATTAATAACAACAAGTTCAAACTTGGAAAAAAGGAAAAAAGACTGAGAAGGGAAAAAGGCTGCAGCTGAAAAAGGACAATCGTCTGTTAGCTCTTATTCGTCTCCGCTTTACCTTCTTCCAGACAAGTTCTTTTTGAATACAAAATGCAATGGTTTTTTTTCGATTTTGTAAATGCATCTCATACACACGAAAAAATGGTAGCCAAGCCCGGCACTACTGCAGAACACTGTCCTATAGCTTTGATAACTTAACTGCACTGATAGAAAGGCAAAACAGGGAATAGCACAGCCAGTAAGAGCACGGCTTTCTGTGTTTAAAAAAATACAGCTCTGTTTGAAAAAAAACCTTGCAACAGATTTTTCCTTGTTCATCAGGCAATATTAGCATAAGTATAACCATTAATAAGAGAAAATAACCTGATCTTTAATTTTCTGCGCCTTCGGTTTTCCTCCGGAGTATAATTCCGTACATATTTCTCAAAGCTCCGGGACGAGATGTCAGTCAGTGTGCGTCCCTTTTTTCGGGTCAACCTATTTAAATTTTTTTAATATATATATTAAATATACCGTGGTAAAATCTTCAGTTTGATATAAAAATGCAGTAATTTAGCAATTAATAGCCGACGTCTGATGAAATGCAATTAAAAGAAAAATATAAACCGCAAGCAAAAATAAAATTGATTGAGAACTGATAAACTAAAAGTTTGACTGATTGAATTTTGTAAACTAAAGAACAGATTGTGCAAGGATGTAGTTTCTCACCGAGTTGATGTTGTTGATTGAAAAGGTGACCAGCTGCCAGGTAGTCTAAAAAACATGGAAATGCTTTGTTCTTTAGTATTTTCTCTTAGGTAAAACCTTACCATCGACATTCAAACTTACTCTTTTAACAATGACTGGTTAATTAACACTGCATTGTAGACCAAGCTAAGGGTTTTCTAGCTTCTAAATGCAACTTTTTGACATCACAATCTTTTTGCTGTAGTAAAATATCAACCTAGTTGCAAGGCTATGTTCTAAACAGCTCTGACTGTTAAAAAAAAATTGTTTCAGATTTTTCCTTGTTCATTAGGGAATATTAGTATCAATATAAGTAATGACTATTATTAAGGAGTGCGTATTTTCTACGCCTTCGATTTTAGCTTTTCCTGGCGGATTATACTATGAGTGTGCGCTGAGTAAATATTTTTCTTCGGGTTAATTTTTTTAATTTATTCAATTTACTTAATTTATTTTTATCTATACTTAAAGTGGTAAAATCCCCAGTTCGATGTAAAAAGAGACGGTAACCAGTAGCAATTCCTAGGGGATATCTGATAAAGGAAACAGACTTCTCTTCTCTTTTGGCTGAAATCTAAGAGAGGATTGATAAAATTTTAGCCGGCTGCTAAGCTTAAGGAGTTTATTTGGTATACTTTAATCAGTTCACGCCTTAACCAAATAACATGATAAAAAACGACAATTTAATTTGCCGACACCCAAAGCCTACACTTAGAGGTGAGGATACGTTTCTGTGAATTTAGGAAACCTGGCAATCTGCATCAGATTCTTCTTTGGAAAACGTCATTTCCATTAAACTGTTTCGGCAGATCAAAGAGGACTACAACTGTCAGTAGACAATGGAATAGTGCGGCGAGACTTTTCAGGGTCACGGAATATATATGTCCGATTTTAAAGCAATTTTGTTGGTAAACGATTGAAAACCAGCATCTATTTTATGACTACATTATTATTTAAAAAAACTATAAACCAATAGTCAATTTCTAAGTATCGGTTTGCCAGATTCGTAGCTGCTCGCTGGCCCTTTAATTTCTAGCTCTTTCTAAACGAAAACGGAAATTTTCCTCAGACAAAATGGAAAAAATGAAATTCTCCATCAACTGAACAAAACGACTTCCAAAGAAATAAAATAGAAAGAGGAAAAAAATGATATTCTATTTTCAAGTACGTCAAACCATCTGGAGCAGTTCTCAGAGTTCGACACACTCGTGTCTGTTTCAAAAATCACTTGTCGTAAAATTAGCTCATAAGCAAATACTTCTTCGTCCAAACGGAGACGAATGTTCTTGTTTGGAGAAAATGGCTTTTTTCTGACAGAAGGTACGTACGTACAACTATCACTTCTAATTGCACGCAATTGCATGCACTAGCTCTTCAGGAAGCAATTGAGTGTTACTCGAAAACGGAGTAAAACTTTCTGATCAAATCGCAAATAACAGTATAAAACAGTGGGTGAGATAAGTCAGTCTTTCAAGTGCACCACCACAAAAAGAAAATTATTTTCACGAAACAAACCAATGAAAATCAATCACTCTTTTGTATCAATGGAAAACAAGTCTTTCCAGTAAAAAAATAAAGTAAAATAAAATGACTGAAAAATTTAGCTGTGATTCAAAACCGTCTTGAGGTTGTTGACGTCGCGTCTTTTCTTGAGTCTCTGTACTAGCACATCTACTCACAAAAACTAACATGACGAATAATTCTTCGTCCAACGAATTCTATAAACCAGAGAAATGTCCTTATTTGGAGGAAGCGGCTTGGCGAGATGAGTTCCTGTTGACAGAAGGTACCTACAACCATCTGGTTGCTATAATCAGCATCAATTCCATCTCAGTTTTACCAACTGTGCTGTCGAATGCTCTGGTGATTTTTGCTGTCGTAACAAGGAAACGTTTGCGAAATAAAGCGACAATCCTTCTAGCGTGCCTGGCCGGGGCGGATCTTTTGACAGGGCTGCTGGGACAGCCAATACGAATAGCGACAGAAGTGCAGCGAATATTGAAAAAGGGGACATTTTGTAGCACTTTGGAAAGAGTAAGCACGTTATCTTTAATATGGCATAAGTTCGCGACCTTAACTCATCTTGTGTTAATAACTGTTGATAGGTACATTGCTATTAAAAAACCATTAAGGTATCGAGATATTGTTACAACACGGCGAGTAACCGTCGCTGTGCTTTCAGTGTGGACTTTTGCAATATTTGTGGTAATATCAGAAGTTATCCTTTCTGGAGTGAATAGTGGCGCAGACATGTACAATATTTATTTAACCATATGGGACTTAGTGCTCATCACTGTTACCTCGATTTCCATAATTTCCATCATAAGAATGTACTCGTACATTTTCTCGGAAACTCGGCGACAACAAAGATCTCAGACTGAGCATTTAAGCGCGGAAGAAATTGCTACAATCAGGAGAAACAACCGAGCGGCAAAAACCCCTCGGAATCGTCCTTGGTACGTTACTTGCGACATACCTGCCAACAATAATATTCATTATAATGTATTATTCAGTGAATCTAGAACGGCGTGTTTTAAACTGCATCGCGAGTTGGGTGGCAACGTTGGTGATGTTGGGTTCCCTGTGCAATCCTCTTGTTTACTGTTGGCGCAAGGAGGAATTGCGCCAGGCCTTTTTGGAGATTCTTAATTTAAGAAATCCAGAAAACAACCAGTCACAAGAAGCGATAGAGATGCAAGTAGTTCAACCAGCTCGCTAACATAAAAAGCAAAACAAAATGACTTTTTTGTTGACTAATTTCCTCTTTTTAATTGAATACGCGGACAGGAGACGGAGACGCGAACTATTTTAATCCGTCAGTCTATCAACAACTTAATTTAGTGAACACTGATGCTTTGTAGACGAAGGTTTTTTCTTCTAAATACAACTTTTTAAAAGCAAAATCTATTTGTTGTTGTAAAATATTAGCCTGTGAACGAGGACTCTCTGTTTGGGGAAGGGGTGAAAAAAATCCCTAGGAGAGGGAAGGGAAAGGGTCCTCGCGATTTTTCCACCCTTCTTTCCCAAACAGAGAGCCTGTTCACAGGCCAATAAAATACCGACCTATTTGTAAGTCTGAGAGCTAAACGCATCGCTGTTAAGAGACAAACTTGTTACAATTTTTTCCTTGCAATTGTTCATCACACTGTTACCGTGAACCTAAGTAAGTCCGAGCAATAAAATAAAACAAAACGGCTTATACTTCGATTTTCTTCCGTGTATTTAAATCCAGTTCATGTCTATCGGAGCTCCTGGGCGAGTTGTCAATGAATGTTTGCTGAATTTATCGTCAATCTTTGAAGCGTAGGGTAGTAATGCACAAAACGCCCGGCCGTCTATCTAGCAGTTGTTCTTTAAATCGAAGTTGAGGTGAAAAGGAAATACCAGATGTTGAGTTTGTAGTAGCCAAAAAAGACCGCCTTATCCACTGGGTTAGCGGGTACTGTATACTGAGGGAAAAAGCCAAATTCGTTATAAATATACATATAGCAACTAATGGAAGAGTTCCAATGAAATACAATTGAAAGAAAAAGATACCACAAGGGGAAGACCAAATAAGGCGATTCAACTTTCCGGCGAACAAAACTAAATTTAGTGTTTCAAAAAGTTTGAATTGTATTTTTCCAACCAAGGAACACATTGTGCGATAACAAAAGTACAAGGAAAATCAAGTGGCATTATTTCGCCCGCTGATTCAACCTCGTACACATGCAAACTCTGCTGGCTTTTTGGTCAGCGGGAAAAAAAAAGCCATAAGACTATGGGTACGAGATTGCCGCTGATTATGCTGCAGGTCTGAAAAGGTAAAAAATATTCTCTTTTTTGACCAGCTGCCAGGCATTCTAAAAAAGGGGCAAAAAATTTGTCTTTTCTTATAAGGAGCTGTAATCGATAATGGCTCCTGTTATTATTAATTTTTTCAGTACATTATAAAATCGTATAAGCTTTGTCAAGCATTTTTAAGAAGATCGCCTTAAATCAATAAACTAATTACATACAAACGAGATGGCGCTAGAGTGAGACTCACACTGGACAGGAGTAGTATTTCTTAGATTGCCAAAGTTTTACTCTCTATAGTTAAATCATACAATTGGCAATCAGCATTAGAACCGATAGATAGGCGGATAGTCATAACAGGCTACCCAAGGGTTATGACAGATAAAGGGGATGACGAATTCCTTCTCAATTGGATCTTCATTCCCCACCACGCACTTAACAAAAAAGACTTGGTAGTGACACTAAGGACAAGGTAGCGCTAGAACACTGGAAGCAATGTAATCAAAATTTATTCGAAGTGTATGTTGAGTAAGTAAAATCATTTTACAAAGCTCCGTTTTATCTTTCTGACCATCTGGGTCTTGCGTTGTTTTAACACACGCACTCGTACCCAACCCTCCTGAGTTTGAAATTAGGCCGTTTCTGCAAGAACGAACGTCTGGAAAAGCCGAAGAGGTCTGGTACGTAGTCATACATCCAAGCGCAATATGACAATGTGAAGCATTAAATAATCTACGAAACCAGCAAAAGAATGGAAAAAAAATTGTCCAATTGCAAGGAACTTGAATAGAAGAATATGACTTGAGGGTTGGATTGTCCGCCCTTTGAGGACATGAAATATCAATTTCAGCCTGTCACAAGCCTGGCAGCATTTAAAATGTAAATTGTCCTGACAGTTTCTTCTTTGAGGTCGAATAGCGTTAACAACTTCTTAATGGACAGACCTCCATAAAATAGGCATTTAGAATTGTTGCCTTTCATCTCCTCATTTTCATTGAAATAGTGTTTGCACCTATGATGCCCGATTTTGAGAGAAACTGAACGGCTCACTCTTCCAGCCTGTATTAAAGACCCCAAAAAAGCAGAGGGAAGCTATAGGCTAAAACCACTTTCTCTGTCTCCGAGATTTTAAAGTCAAATTACACATTATATGTTTGTTTCAACATTGTTCAAGTTATCCAAGACTTCCCTCAAGCGGTCCGTTTCTATACATAAATATTTTTCAGCCGCGTCAAAAATGTTAGAGTCTCCATGGACATCGGTCCATTTCTCTCTGGCCGCATCTTTTGAGGACTTACTAAGTTGATATCTGAAATGAGGTTTCTCATCAATTAAAACTTCCCGTAAGAGCTCAGCAACTTTCTTTAAATCAAGTTTTTTCACTGATCCCTGCCGTCGCATTTTCCCAGAGCAGGAATCTTGGTATTTTTTGGTTTCGTCATCTGCGTTTTCCATTTTCGAGCGGATCGAAACTTGAATGGTCTGCGCTGTCTTTTCTTCGCCTTTGATCATACTTGTTTCGATAATGGAACAGCTGTGGAGAGAAAGGTAAGTTACACTAGAATCATTGCTAGGCCAATGCGTATAGTACCTGTACATTTCACAGCAGAGCGTAACCACCAAAACTACTCAGCGAGTAAGGACCTACATTTTCCCAAGTTGGCCTGAACAGGTTCTTACAAAAATGGTATTAGCACAAAAAAACTGATTTAATATTGCTATAATAAGAACAAGTAAGGTACTGATCACATGAATTTCAAAGTTCTCCTTCAAAGTCACACATTTATGTTTTACATAAAAATAAGAGCCTGTTCCAAACTTTGGGCTAAACAGGTTCTCGTATAGAGGGGGACTAAATGGCAAATCTTAGCCTAACAGGTTCTCAAAAAGTAGGTTCTTAATTGCGGGGTAGTACCGTATTGCTTTAGCCAATCAGAACAAAACAAAAACAGGCCGGGGATGACTGAACCAATCAGAGGTGGTAGTAACACATAATTATCCGGGAGCCAAGCACATGAAAGCACGTGCAACCAAGTGGCTTTGGTTGTCATTTGTGATTGGTCGATAAAGGAGAAAAAGGTTAGATTTAGTCAACAACCCTTTGGTCATGAAACTTCGTCTTAACCAGGCTCTTCCCTCAGAAATAAATTCGGAGGATTGTCGGCTCACTGCTCCAAAGCCCTCGAAACGAGGCTGCGTGATACCAAATTCTGGGCGTCAAAGGTTTCGTCAACCAGACGAGGCCTTTTCCCTTTTAATATGCCTCGATGCTACCAAATGTTTAATTGATAAGTCTTTTTTTCTAATCTTTTATAGCAAATTGGGCAAAACCACTGCCCAAGAATGCGGAAACCCACATCCGGTTGACGTACTGTGCAGCGAACACACCTTTGTTTAAGATCAAATAAAATCCTTGGGAGGAGGGAGAGGGACTTTAAAATTTCAAGTTTACATTAGCCTGTGTACAGACACCCCCAGGGGAGAGGGGCGTCTGTACACAGGCTAGTTTACATCGCCAAAGGCAGTTAAGACACGACGAGGTTTTTCATGTGCATGTTTAAATGACCCTGGAATGACTGACTGGGAATGACTGAGAACGAAGCTCTCAGGGGCCAGCGTTAATCTTTTGATCAACTCGGCTCAAAACTATCTCTCTCATTCAGAAGGTACTTCATTATTATAACGTAGGCAAAGAACATGAAAACGCGGTTATGAGGTCACAAAATGAGTGTATCTAACCCGACTTGTCCGACAGGAAGCTAGATGGGGTCCACGAACGGGATATTCATCAGCGAGAGCCTCAATGCACTTACCGTTCGAAACACCCCCAGAAACATTTCAATTCGGTTGTTCTGATTGGCCAAAAGTTCAAATGTCAGAAGCAGGAAATCAAAATGCTTCCTAAACTGGCCGGTTAGGATTAGTTGCTCAACGGATTTCCCGTTCTCCCTTATATAAACTATACCGAATAATAATAAGCGCCGGTCAAGGGGGCGTTTTCGAAAGCCCCGTTACCTTTAATTTTCGGGCTCGAAATCAAACTTAGAATGAGTGCTAGCTGTTGCTAGCTCACAAAAAACTAAATTGTTTAAGGTATAAGTTGTTCTGTTGCTTTCAAATCTATCAAAAGACTTTCAAAAGACTCATTTTTAATGTACCAGGTTAGCAAAGATTGAACAGCTCCCCGCGACCATCCTCTTCCCTGGGGAGCTATAGGGAGCTTAAGCAACGACGACACGGCGACGGCAACGAGAACGGGTGAAAGCAATAGGTTTAGATTGGCAAATTAACAACTCTGCACGTGCATCACGCGTTTTTGTACATTTCTTTGCCGCCACTGCACGACTACGACGTTAAAATGACTAATTTCACGTTTTGTCGGGGACGTAAACACAAGAGAACGACTTTCTTTTTCTTTTCCTGAACAGTCTGATACAGTCTTTTAGAACTAAACTCCAGAAAAATCAGTTGGCAACATTTGACGAATTGAACGAGATGAGATAAGTGCAATAAAGCTTGAAGCAGGGCGAGTTTTCTTTTAAAGTGACGTTAATTTTTGTACCCTTCGCCGCCCTTAATATTTATGCTCCCTAAAGCCTTGGTAACTGAAATACCGAGACCTGTATTTCGATTCAGTTACCAGAAAGTTCGAGAAACGGTTCAGGGGTCTCCGTGGGTAGAAACTGCCTATAACTGAGAAATGCGGTCACTTACTAGATGTTAAACGCCAAACATTCTGGTGCAATACACTCCATAAATCCTTCTACTGCAAACTTGGAGGCACTGTAGATTCCGTGGAAAGGAATGCCTTGAATTCCAGCCTGGTTACTCATGATAATGAGGCGGCCATCCCGCTGCTTTTTCATTAAAGGTAGAACAGCTTGAACAAGTTTTATGACCGAAAAAGTGTTCACATCAAATATCGTCTTTGCTTGGTCGACGGTATGTGTTTCTAGCTGGCCATTTAGAAGGACATTTGACGCTAACACTGAAAATAGAAAAAAGAAGAGAGAACCCATTTTTTACAGACAAATGGGATTTTAATTTCAAAAGGAATCTGATGACTCAATTTGTTATTTGCACAACATTGGTATAGTTTCCGTGTGGAAGAAAAAAAAATGACAAGAAAGAGTTGAAGTAAGCAATGAATCAATATTGCAAGCCTTTAAAATTGTTAAAATCATGGCCTAGTCTTAAAAATTCACCAAAAAACCGCAAAATACTCCTTAATGACATCTGTAATCCTACTGTTAATACCCGGTACTCTAACTTGAATTCAAAAGCGAATCATTGAAGTAATAAAACGACAAAATTTTAGAGTTAGAGACACAGTAGTCCATCGACACTATACATTATTACGTGCTGTATGATTCTCATTCTAAGTGAATGACCTAAATCGGGCTTTACCGATCATTACGACAGTTATGAGGGGTTCGAAGAGGTGTAGCGGCGAGCGTATGAAAATCAAACAGGGGCTCAGTTAACCGCAAAATTTGTCAAAGCATTGAAAGTTGCTTACAAACGTCACTAATTTGAATAGCTTTGAAAAATTACCTTCAAATCACGTGTGGAAACACTGTTTATTGACATATCCGAAAAATAAAAACACCGGCCAAACAAATGTCGCGAAAACGAAAACGTGCGCGGGAGATCGAATCGGAACGGAAACGAGGCTGTTTTTGCGTGACCTCGCCCTAATGACCCAGATTAACAGATTACACATTGTAAATAATTCAGAAATAATTCTTTTTAAATATAAATGCGTTGAGCTCTCTAACTGAATAGGTGAAACCGCGATTTGGTGAGTAAATTTGAGTTCAATCACCACTTTAAAATAAATTTTTCAATTTTGCATGATTTTATAAACGGCTTCTGAACAATTCATCAGCCGGAAACTAAAGAATGTAATCTGACTTTCTGGTTGAATGCGTGCCGAAAATATTTTGTCTGCCTTATGTTTTCCTATCTTGCTGCCGAGACTAAAAGAAATGGAACGAAAAACAAATAACTAGAACCTGGAGAATAACTTGATCGAAATGCAGCAATGAGGAAGTAGATTGTTCCACTGGCGAATGGAAAATCCGAGTTGGAGAAGTCAAACTGCTGTCAGACAAAAATGGAAACAATTTCCCAGCAACTTTAATACTGCATGCAGTTAATTACCTCATGCAATTTAGTTGTAACAACAAGACTCTTTATTTATCTACCAAGGGCATATAAATGAAATTCGATTTTGCAAGCACACGGGAAAAAATCGCGCGCGCGAAAATAAGAGCCTTCCGAATGTACAATATTTTAAAAACTCACCCACGGCATCTATGAATCCGTCGTTTTCCATGATCTCTCGGAGAACCCCTTTGACCGATTCATCCGAATCGACGTCCATTTGAAGGACAAACAGGGTCTTGTTCAGAAGATTTAAAACTCTTGAATCAGCCAAGTATTCGCTGCTAGCCAAGGACGGCATTGTAACAAGCACTTTAAATTTGCCAAGAGGGTCTTCCGCCAGGTGAAGGGCAAACGAAAGATTCATTTTGTGTGAATAGCCCGTAAACAGTACAACTTTCGGACCAGACGTTTCTTCTTCCTTCTGGCTATGGATACTCTTCCTTTTGGACTTAACAGAACTTCGCTGTCTTTTAAAACGACTCTTTACACCTCCCATCTTCACTAAACCAGCCTTAAACCGCGGTAAAGCGGTGCTAGTCAGCTTTCTTAGTTATTGTATGCACTTGAGTACAAGACAGATGCCCCCTGCGGAGTTAGGGTGTGATAGAATACAGCTTGTTTTTCTTTTCCTTGACCATCAAAGATAAAAAACACTACGTTTTAAAATGGCCCAATAGCTTTGCTAATGGCCAATTGTGCAAAGCGAGAAATGTCATTGAACAAGGGTTCCGTTCTCTTTATGACTTTTCCGCGCTGAATAGAATTGTTTACAAATACTTTAACTCGTTGACACTGCAAATGCGTCAAAATTAAAATGAATGTAATCAAGAAGTCTTTAATTGGAGAACTGACGGGAAGGAGAGTGAGGGTCAGACTAGTCACGCACTGGTAAGCTCATCTGCATGAAGTGAAAAAGTCCTTCCTCCGATCCGATTCAATATGCCTCGACTTCTCGCGACTTCGTCGCTCGCTTGGCCGCTTCGCAGCCTAAGAAAGCTCGCTTCGCTCGCTACGAAACTCGTGAGGTCGACTTGATACAAGTCTAAAGTGAATTCTGAAGGTCAGAATGCGCGATGACCACCTCATAGCTCAGGAATGGGTCTGGATCGGGTATTCCCGAAACCCGAGATTTGACCAAAATACAGTGCGGGATTCGAGAAACATTAACGGGATACACAATCGGCTCCTGGATACAGGGCTTTCACTGCTATCCGGGAAGCAGGATTCGCCCAAATCTGGGCAAGGATGCGGGAACGGGAAAGAAAACGATATTCGGGATACCCATAAAAAAAGTTCAGGATGCGCGAGAATGCAGGATAGGAATTCCTTTTCAATCTCAGACCCTATTAGGACAAAAGAAAGTGGCCATTGTATAGTGATGTGACAGTTTAATAAAAAAGTGACGGGGCTGCTCGTCGTACCTTTTAGGGGTTTAAATTTGTGGATTGGTAACGCTTATGGTACTAAAACCTAAAATGACTGATTAGGATAAAGATTTATGGCAATACCTTCAAAAAGTCCTTGAGAGAAGTGTTTGAAAGTTATCTTTATTACTATTAAAAGTTGCAGTGCCAGTCAGGTTATATAATTGGTTGTTGTTGAATTGGTACCTCTTAGGGGTGGAAATGACCGAATTTGGGACACGCCCGTAAAACAAGATTCTGATACCGTTAGTATTCCGAAATTTTCCTACAAACACCCCCGTCACTTTTACACGGGAGTACCCCCGGGCTTAACCCGGGACGTGGGACAAATCCAGCCCTTCGGGTCCAGGGGCCCAGTGGGGAATTATTTAAAGTGGTCCTGTACTAGGGGATAGGGGGACCCAGGGAGGGCGGGATGAATCGAAAACTTGATTACTTCCTAGCTTTGAAGAAAAGAAACAGAGTCCTGGCAGTCTCACAGTACGACAAAAAACAACTAAGGCAATCTGCCTTGCTCAAGCAATTTCCCTTGGAAATAACAGTCAAGGAGATGTGAGATAAGGTCTCGTTACCCAAAGCCTGCCAATCGTGTCTATTGCACTGGGTGAGCTCCTTGCTCTTTGTGTGGGTATACCCTTTGTCCCATTTTGTTATAAGATCAAAACCAAAACCCACAGGGCGGAGGAAAATTTTTCAATAGAAGTCCCCTCTTATCCAACCTCGTCCCCAGGGCTTTTCCCTTAAAAAATGGGTGGGGCAGGAAAAGGCCCTGGCATCGGCTGGTCACGTGTCCCCTCGTACACCCTAAAATCCTGGGTGTAATAAATTAGCGCTATGTGAAACGCTAAAATTATGCGTAACCTCACAGCGTGCGATCTTGAGCGGCCTTTTATATCTCTTGACGAGTAACGAAAAGTTCTACAAGATTTCTTTTTTGTCACAGATACTGACTATGGTATAAGTAATTTTTTGCTTTCCTCCGATTTCTATGAAGGAGACAGCGAGCGGTAACATTTATAAAACTTCCTTTATAGAGCGATATAAATGACAAACAAGCTATCCGTAACGTACATGCATAAAGTTTGTACTGGCATGGAAAAGTCCGTTTTCGCGACTCTTTTGATATTTTATTTATCTCTTGCGAAGTGGACCACCGTACACAACCTAGTCTTATTCACCTTGACTCTCAGCCATATCATAGCGACACGCGTTGGTTTAGACTTATCCAGTATGACCAGTATTTTTAAAGAATTCATTGACCTCTGCGAGACTTGACCGAAACCGGAAACCGCGCCTGAAAAGTTACTGGCACCCAAGGTATCAAACGACTGGTAACAAAGAAAGACTTGGGTCCATTTAAAATTGACAGAGCTGTAGTTGATTCCAATCGATCGGTCAATCTTCCCTTTGATATAAGGAAAATCCTTTGTACTTATCCTCGGAAGAGAAAAGATATAAGAGATCTTCAAATGTTTCAGATCGGCGACCTGTCATCGTTCCTTGCATCCGGCGCGGAGATTTGTTTGTTTCATGGTCGGGTTGTAGAGAAGACCAGACTCCATAAAGCATTTTGATGAACAATTCTATTTCAATTAAGTTCAATTTGTTTAACTTCACTGCGGATCCTAGAGGCAAAGGCCCGCATTTTTGTTTGACACTGGAAAAAATCACTTTCTGCTTGATCGTACAGTAATTCCACAGTCACGATGAATTTCAGTCGAAGTACTACTCGATAACAGCTTGTCTCAACTCTGAAGCATTTGACATATTTTGTACGTGACAACGTAGAGCCGGTACGCCCTTTCATAAACTTGTAGCATTTGAATAATACGAAATTAAATGGATCTTAAGCTTTTGAATCGCACAGACGCGAATATTTTCCATTGTTGCTCCGTTCGACTTCTGTCAGCGCAAAACCAGCGGGTTGCATATAAATTAGCTTCTCGGGAATATTTAGGCTGTGCACGTGACCAGCCGATGCCAGGGCCTTTTCCCGCCCCACCCATTTTTTTAAGGGAAAAGCCCTGGGGACGAGGTTGCCCTCTTATCACAAGCTACGGATCAGCGCCTTCCCTCCCCTCCCCTGCCTCTCAGTCTGGAAGAGCCCCACCCACCCCCCCTCTGTCTCTAGGTCTAGATCAGCGCGCTCTCCCCTAGTTTATCGCTAGGTCTGGATCTATAATTGACTCCTGACTGCAAAACCGTGGGTTTGTTTTGGAATGGTTTTCATTCTTAGAACTGGTAATACGTTTTACAAAACGTTTTTCATCGCCGTAATTTGCAGAAGAAAAAGGAGTCAGAAAGTACCATCTTTCAATCCAATGACATCTCTTTGAGGGACACCAATACTTGCTCGTTACTTTCAGGACGAAAATGGCAAGAGTAAGTGGAGTGCTAATTGAATAGAGATGGAAAGCGCCAGGTCCAGTTACGATTTCTATTGACAATTATTTTCCTTTTTTTCAATATGGCCTCACGCCTGCCATCCAGGGCAGGTCCAACCTCGTCCCCATAGGAGGGGCGCCCGCCCACCCCTATTTTCTAAAGGAAACGTCAACGGGGTTGGGGTAGGTCCAGCAGAAATGCTGAAGGAACGGGTCGCCATAATAGAGTAATGCCATTTTTGGTAGCCTGTTCCAGGTTTCCATATGGTTAGAACTAGCTGAATCGTACACGGAGAGCACAATGGAAAAACATGGGAGAAACGAGGGGTGACTGGGGCAAGGGCAAAGCCTTCTTCTCCTTGTCGTCCTAGTCTCCCTTCGCTTTTCTACCTCGTCAGTTTGTCGCCTGTGCTGTACTGTCTGAACGCCTGGAATAGGCTGTCTCTTTGGGGGTGGAATCAGATGGATAACGAAAATTTTTGAGAAAAGGGTAGGGCCAAGGGGTTGGACCCAGGGCGGAACCTTCCCTTCCCCCGGCGACACCGCGGGAAAGGGCGGGTCTTATTCTCCGAAGCCTTTAGTAGGTTCACCCTTACGTGGAATTAAGGTGTCCTGAAATTGCCCCCCTCCTTATTTTTAGACCAAACTGAGGCCTGAAGGGCCGAAAAAAACCTTTTTGAGACCGCCCCCCCCCCCCACCCCACCCCTTATCACAGGGTTTAGATGACCGGGCCCTCCCCTTACCCATGTTATCTGAAGATCTGGGTCCGCCATTATAATGGACTAAACTGCAACAACTATAGCTTTTCAAAGTTGGGCGAGATTCACTTAGCTGGCACTCTTTGAAAAAAGTGAAAGTTAATTTTTTGGCCTTCTCAAAATATTTAGGATGCTAACGGATATGATTAGGAAGCGCTTCTTTAGCGCACTCTTCAAACGGCTCAGGCTCCCAGCCTCAACAATAGATCCTGGTAGACTATTCCAGTCCCGTACGATTCGTATAGGAAAAGAGTATTTATATGGGTTACACTTTGCTGGCTTAACATATAGCTTATACGGCGGATGGTTAGAGCGGCTTTAATTGCACCTGGTAAGTTCAAAAAGGTCGTCAAAGTTTAGTTTGTTCATGCCAAAAACGATCTTATAGCATTCAACTAAAGAAAGAAACAATCTACGTGTTTCGAGTGTAGGCCACTTCAGTTTTCTTAAACGATCTTCGTATTCCATCCCACCATGTTTTTGCCCGAGAGCAAGCCGAGAGGCCCTTTGCTGAACTCTTTCTAACGCTAGCACATATTTAGCCAAATATGGGTTCCAGGCTGAAGCAGCATATTCAAGAACCGGGCGCACGAGAGATTCAATTGTATAACGTAGAGAACCGGCACGGAAACCGGTATGGAAAATCTATCTACCAATCAGAGGTCTCTATTTTGGTCATGTGATTTATCTTAACCAATCAGAAAAGACCACTTGATATGCTTGGCGGGTCTAGTTGGGTAACTCATTTTAGAAGAAATGTATGAAATGTCTATCCGCCAATCGGAGCCCTCTATTTTGGTCACGTGATACATCTTAACTCATCAGAAAAGACTTCTTAATATGCTTGCCGGGCCCTTACAGGTATCCGGCTATTATAACGTGTCACGTGTTGAAAATTGGCCAATCAGAAGGCTGTATTTCCCTTTCTTTGTCCATATATGGTATGCAGGGTCTTCTGGGCCAGAACCCCCAATTTAACACTTCTCAAGTACCACCCACCGGGGGGAGCCGGGGGGCAGGGACCCCGAAGGCTATATTAGCTAATAGAATAATCAGTTGTTATTTACCTATGTTTCCCGAGTCTTTAATTATGAGTCGTTTTTTAAAGGGATTTGAATCCGATCAGAGACAGTATAACATGCACAATGCGGGTCTCAGTCTGTAAATATAGAACGCGCGACCGGAGCCCATAGGGACGCGACGGAGGGGAGGGAAGGTCTGTACACAGGCTACGCGACAGTTGATTATCATCATCATCATCTTTATTCATTTCCATCAATGTAATATAAGGGGAAAAAATACAATACAATATATCTATAAAGACTATGCATACAGATTCAGCATCTATAATATAAAAATGTTACCAACTGGGAAAAGATAACTAAATTAAAGCCTGTTTTCCATGAATGCCGTGTCGGAATTAATTAACAATCGTCGAAAATTAGTCAGAGATGTTGCTTGCCTAACAACTGAAGGCAGACTGTTCCAGAGGACTGCACCAAAGTAGCTAAAGCTATTTTTGTAATACTTAGTTCGTGGTAATGGAATAGCAAACTTATTTTCAGAATTTCGCAAATTATAATTATAAGAAGTAATCATATCACTCAACTGAATGAATTTAGAGGACAAATAACTGGGTGGGAGACCATATCAAGACTTATAGACCATCTTGGTCTTTAGTTTTTGACGTTGAGTTTCTAAATTGTCCCAGCCTAACTTTTTAATTAGTTGGTTGGCATCAGCATCATAACTGGATTGAGTAAGGACGCGGGCTGTGCGATTTTGAAGGCTCTGTAAATTATCAGTTAACGTTTTCGTACAGTTAACTCTCTTCGGAATTGAGGAGAAGATAGGGAAAAAGGGTACGGGATTTAATGGTCCAATCAACTCCCGATATACCCCCCAAGTGTGTTTTGATTACTGCCCGCCACCCCTTATAGCAAAGTTCAACCCCGGTGGAGAAGACGGTTTTTCACAACCCTATGACGTAGGGTTTTAGTGGACGAAGACAAGCCGTTGCTAATAGACCTTTACTTCGGCGGAGCGCAAAGTAAAGGATTCGCGCTGTTCAGGAATACTCAAGTTGCATTCGGATTTCCCGAAGTTGCTTCGGAATTAGTTCGAGATATCTTCGAGTTCTTTGATTTATTCCTCTTCTTATTTATTATTCTGGCAAGAAATATTGATTGCAAAAGTATTTTACAGAAAACATCGAAGCAATTTGGGCTAGTGCTTCAAAATACGAGCGAAAATCGACATACAAGAGCAATTTTCAGTGCGTCTCACTTCGCGGGCGAGTTTGCCTATGTCGCGCGATATGTTTCTCCAAAGTGCATTTCAGTTTGGCTTTTTACCGTCGAAACCTTGACTTTCCCCCCCCGATATATAGCTTGGAATTCGTTTTACATCATGGAAAACCCACATTCATTACTTTGCCGGTTAAATTTCCGCCGATAGATCAAAGTTTCAGTTGTGTACTACGGCCCGAAGTTTAATGTAAATTTTCACGCGAACTGTACTGCCGTGTTTGTGTTTTGTGTTTCTAAATCCAGCGGCCGAATTAATGCTAAATATGCTTTTGAATACACTATTAAAAATAACACCACACAATACGCAAAAAAGAGGAAAAAGAAATGAAAGAACAAAGTCGAGACCCCCAAGACGATATTTTACCCATCCAGTTTCTAACCCGGCCCGACAGGGCGTACAAGCGGAGGGTGGCGGTGGATGCTACCCCCGCAAAGGTTTTTTTGAGTTTTTCCTAGAGGATAAAACATCAGCACCTGACGTTTTCAGTAGCTGTTCGTCCATCCTTTGCGCACATTTTTAGACAAGTTTAGTGATGGTCAGTTGCTATGGTTACGAGATATGACGTCATAAGTACCAGGTGGTCAAGCCATTTTGGGGTGAAAATACATGTTTTTCAACTTCTTTCAACAATAAAAGTAAATTTTGTGGCTAAAATCATGAAAAAGTGTTTATTTAAGTGTTATTTTCATTTAACTCACAAAAAAGGTTTTAACTTGATTTCTAATTCTTGGTAAAATCCAAGATGGCGACCATTATTGAATTTATCGCATCTTTTGAATGTAAAACATTGACAATACTCACACTGAAATGTCCTAGTCATGGATATATGTATGTATTGTCCGCATTAATTTGGAAAAATTAGCATAACGTCAAAACAGTGAATGTTGTAACGCAGATTTTTGACCGGTTCGTAGGATGGGTTTGTCTTGAAATTTCAAGGTGTTGCAGTGAATCAATCTTAATGAAAGTTTCAGACATTTTTATATACATTATGAAGATTATGTGAAGAGATTTTAAAAATTTCGTTCCAGTCATTTCGGAGATATACAAAAAAGCGTTAAAAGTCCAAATTTTGAATGAAGTTGCACTTAGACAGGTGGTGAGAAAACGTGTTAGTTTTCAAGATTGCAAGAGTGAAAGTACACCAAAATTTCCTAGAATCAAAATATGATACTAAGCAGCATTCTGACGCTACTTAAGAATAATTTGAGTCATTTATAACGTTTTTATTAAATAATCTATCACGGCTATTGAAAATTTAAGGTTTGAAATATATTTTCGTTTTAGTCGAATTCAAACATACAGAATTTTTTAGTTCTTACGGAGATTATTTGCTAAAAACCAAACTTAAAGTTCCTAGTGCTGGATTTTAAGTAGCATGTCTAGATCACACAATCAATTTCAAATTTTTTTGTTTATTGTTGTCATAGTAATATCGATTTTACTTAAAACTACATTTTCACAAATTTCAATCCATAGCCAATTACTGGTGAAAATTTTATAGCGATCAGACAAAGAAAAAAACCACTTTTAAGGCGATTGAAAATATCGGTATGGCCTCTGAAAAACTGTATCGAAACACCTTATGTGACCGTTCAAGAAAATGACGAAGCTTTGCTTCTGCAACTTTTATTGATTCTTTCTTGCTCACCTGAGTAACTTATATTAAATTTACTTTGACATACTCTATGGCACAAAAATGCTTCTTGCTATAATACTATAATTTGCAAGTCACTATTTAAGGAGGGAGGGGGGGAGGGTACTCCCTATAATGGCCTATACGGGTAAGCCCCGCCCAAACGAGGTACCTCTTTCAGGTTTTAGGAAAATCAATAGGTAGGAGTTTCATATAAAAGGGTAGGGAAATCAGTCATTACGGCCTGTGAAAGTATTTAAAAGGGATAACAGGCGCATTTTATGGCTTGAAAAACACAAGACAGTGCCGGATCCAGACCTTGAGATATGCGGGGGCCCCGGTCATCATCCCGGTCATAAAAGGGGGCGGGGAGGGCGGTCTCCCAAAAAAATTTGTTTTGGCCTTTTGGGCCTCAGTTTGGTCTAAAAATAAGGGAGGGGGGACGGGCCCCCAGCCCCCTCCCCTGGATCCGCCACTGCAAGAAAACCTTCTGGTTCAGTAATTTATTTAACAATTAATGAATGAGGCTGAGTATCTTTTGAAGAATTATGGAGATCGAGATCCGAGATCTCCATAATTCTTCATATGATACGAAAGCCGAATTCAATAATTGTTTTATTATTCATTCAAAATAATTCCTAGTTTAAAAACATGGCTAAAACATGCTAACCTCCATCGATCCATCGATGTTAAGTTCATCTTCGATAGTGCACGTTTAGGTTTGTCCAGCTCCGCAAATATTCTCCAAACAGCAGATGTCGCCCTTCGAGTTGTCTTCTTGCTGTTCTTGCCATGTTTTTAGCTATGTTTTCGCCTAGTTCTTACTCTTGAAACGAGTGAAATGTCCGCCATTTTTCAAGTTCACAATCAAAACAACTCAACCTCGTCCCCGGGTCTTCTCGGTTAACGGTGCCTTAACCTACACGAACGCTGCATTTTTGACGTCATTTCCTCGTTAAACACAAAATTCATCCAAATTTGGTCATCAGAAACTGGTTATTGTGAATTATGCGTGTGCTTTTAGCCAATCCGAATCGGGGAAATATTTTGAATGAATAATAATCATATTTAATTTCAGACAGCGTTTAAATGGGAAGCAGCATTCCAGTATATGAAAGGGGCACCAATTGTCAATAAAAGGTCTACGAAAGAGGCACTTTTTCTGTCAAAAATGTTATATAAAAGGGTAAGGGGTTGGACCTCGGGGATGAGCCTCCCTGTATAAAACTTTGTTGAGTACCCCCCAGGGATGTATTTTGACCGCTGCTGATCAACAGTGGCCACGAACACGTTTTCCCCATTACCTCTGATTTAACTGAAATAGCGCTGATGCATAAGCTCTATAGGTTTATCGCCAGTGGGGTCGGTTAGTTTGGCTGCTGTTGCAGCTGCATAATTCTTGTTTGTTTGATACCTCAAATGTGGCTGTTCAGCTAGGATTGCTTCTTGAATCACTTGAGCAACTTCATCTGGAGTCTGAACTACTGTGGTAAAGGCTGTGCTTATCTTCTTGGTCAGATTCTCCAGTAGTTGCTTAGTTTCATCATCTATGGGAGGGCTGTCCGCTTCTTTGTCAACTCTGCGCAGATTGGCCCCAAATGAGGTTGCAACTGGTCCTGGCTCAATTAAAGAGCATCTTTTAATTTGAATAAAATGGCAATAGTTAGGGTTATTTTGATAAACAATATTAGTAAAATTCAACTAGTGGTCTATTATCAATGCTGCATTCTGATTGGTAGTGATAGGTTGAGCTACTACTAGGCTATTTTTGGCAGCAAAAAAGGGTTAAAGTCTAGCTTTAACTAGCTAAAAATTTTTTTATTCTCAATATTTTTGACCAACTAGTTGGACTGTACTAAAAAAATTATTCCTCTCACTCTCATGGCCTCTGAGTCAATAGCCCATTCAGCCTTCGGCCTCATGGGCTATCGACTCAGAGCCCATTCTGGCTCCAGGAATAATTGTTAAATAGAGTCTCCCTAGTTCCACTCTGAAACTGGTTCTAAGATATATGGGTAAGTGATTTTTTGGGGGTTGGGGGGAAGGACTTCCACATGAAAGGGGTGGGGATGCTCATTATCTCACTTAGGGGTGTAAATTTTGGATTTTGGTCTCACTTGGGGTATTCTGGGCAAACGCCAATATTATTTAGCTGTAAAGATCTCTTTTAGGGTTTCATGAGAAGAAATATTAAAAATTGTATTTTCAATTCGTTTTATTTAGTACTTGATTCAAGTAATCAAAGTTTAAAATAGTCTCTTTTAGGGATCAAAAGAGGGTTGGGGCTCCATTCAAAAATTCAGATGAGCATCCCTAACTCTTTCATGTGGGAGTCAGATACTTCTTGGCCTTTCTGACTCTTGAGCAGGGTATAACCACTTTGAAGCTCAGGGTCATGTGCCAAAATTGAGAGATAACCCTGAAAATCCCACAAAATAGCTAGTAGATCTTGCAGCAATTTTCAGGCTTTAAACTCACAACAGTACCATTTTATGGTGATTTAAAGTACCAAGAAAATATTTCATATACATGTATCAATAGCTGAGGAAAAGGCATTGGATTGCAAACTTAGTGGTCCAGCATTTCTTTCCATAAAAACCCTTAACGTTTTGCAGACATTCCTGCCGAAAAATTTTAGTATTATTTATGTGCCAATCACCTCAAAATTGGGATTCCAGGTAACTTTCTCACATGCTCTTTCCATCTTTAGTTTTTTTCAAGTTCTGCATTAAGCCAGTCACGTGACTGGTAACTGTAAAAGGGCTATTAAAACTGGCAGCCTTTTGCTTTGATAGAGAGATTTCAGTTATTTTGCTTTAGTTTATATAAAATGGGAAACAGGGGAAATTCTTCCTAGAATCCCTCTTTGATTCAGTTTGGTGTACTGCTGTACTTGCTCTGACACACAACTTCGGAACTTTCTTTTAGTGAAATCCACATTCTTATTGTAATTTTTAATTTAAGCATGTAGGTCTGCAATTTTTGCCTGGCAAAAAGTTGCAAGTTATCATTTAATAATGCTTTGTCTGGAATGGCACTTTCCTTGCAGACTCGGAACTGGCTTTTTTGATTTTCATAACTTCGACCCTTAAAAGGCTTTCTAATAAGCCAACTCTTTCATGTGTCAAGGTGAAGATATAAAGGAGGTTTAAATTCAAACAAAATTTAATCAACTTGCTTCCATATGTTGGCAGGTTTTTTGGCTGCTCAATTATGAATAAATTACATTATCATGAGACTGGAAATAAAACAAAACATATAATACAGTAGCCGAGACCTTGAATGAAAGAAGAAGCTGATTTTAACCTGTAACTGAAAAATTAAAGACTTGGTTGAATCTACCTACTTCACATTAAATGTTTTCAGCATTGGGGCCAGTGACTCAACAAGTCCTTCCACTGCAAACTTTGAAGCACAGTACACACCGTTAAACGGCACTCCACTGATTCCTCCCACACTGGTCACACAGATAATGTGACCATCTCTTTTGGACTTCATACATGGGAGGACAGCTTTAGTGAGCCGTAACACTCCAAAGAAATTAGTTTCGAAAACACTCCTTGACACCTCCATTGTTTGAGTCTCCAAGGGGCCTAGCAAGCCTACTCCGGCATTGTTAACTAGAAAGGACAAGATCAATACTGCTTGCATGAGCTTCTTGCAATAATCAGCGCCAGCTTTGTACTGCTAACAATGGGATAAGAAACTAATTTATTAAAGTTGTGACTGTGAATAAGGCCTTAAGTACCTCCTGATCTAAAATCAAATTCTCCCTTTGATTAATGATATGCAAGTCAAATTGGGAGCCCAGGGGGTACTCAACAAATGTTTGTACAAGGAGGGTCTGCCCCAGGGTCCAACCCCTTACCCTTTTATGTACCATTTTTCATGATAAGGTACCCTTTTGTATACCTTCTAATGACAAATGGTACCCCTTCTATATACCTTGTTTAGAACTTTGCACCCCTTTTAGCTGCTGTAAATGCACTCTCTTAAATAGGAATCAATCACAAAAATATTCTTGATTTTTTTAAAGCCACAAAAGTCATCTGTTAGCCCCTTTGAGCTCTTTTACTGACCCAAATGACAGATTGCCCTACCCTTTTATATATACTTCAACTAGTGAAATCCCTTTATACCCTTTCATATACCTGAAGCCTGAAAAAGGTACCCCTTTCAGGTGAAGCCTCCCCGTACCCGTGTACTGTAGGCCATCATAGGGAGTACCCCCCTCCTCTGGGATTGGGAGGGTAATCTAGTACAAGTTTGGGGTGTCATTACAGGCACCTCTTAAGGGGAGGGACCGCTTATTACAGGCAATCTCTTAGAGGCAGTTTTAAAATTAATAAAAAACCTTGGAGGATATAATTCTCTGTATAGTTTTGGTCATAATTTATACCTTAAGATATGGGTGGATTTACATGTAGCAGGGCAAAGGAGTCGCAGTAGCCTGCAAGTACAGCAGTCTCTCCCAGCTCCTTGTAAAAAGGGACATTTTGCAGGAAATACATCTGCACCTCAGTGACAGTGGACCTGCTTGTGCAGGGCTGTCATTAGTAGCTGGCAGCTGGCTTTTTTAGCCAACTACTGCCATCCATGGCATTACCTTTGGTTGGAAAATGAGTCTAACATGGCAAATATAGGAGAATTTGGGGGATGAATGACTGCTGCTGCCTACTTTCCCTTAAAGACTAGCTCCTTAATAGCAAAGATGTCGCAATATCTCCAAGGTCATTCCCAAGATTTTTGAAGGCATTCTGAAGAGTTTCAAAGTTCTCAAGGAAATGATTATGCTGTTAATTGGACAGAGAGTGCTAGCTAGTGCGACATCAATGTTTCCTATCCTCATGTGTGAGACTCATCCCTACGGCAAAAGATTACGAAGGAGGGATTTGTAAAATCTTGAACCTTGAACAAGCAGGTGATTAAATAACAGGCAACTTGAAATACAAATTTATTTGTGAAGCCTCTTCACGAAACGAATTCGTGTAACTAAGAACTGAATGATGTGGTTGAGGATGGGGGAGGGAGGGATTGGTCACCCTCCGGACACACCCCAAGAACATAATCCACGTACACTGATGATACAGTGTATTTTTGGTCTCAAGCAGAAACGTGGAAATAATCTAGAGTTCATTCGTCATTCTTAATACTTTCAGTTTCAAGACTAAAATTTTTTAATGCCCTCAGTACTTGCTCTGACTCAAGAATTTCTCCATGACTCTGCGGAGAAGGGTTTATTTTGTGTACCATTAATAGAACGTAAAAATTAACTGGAATATAGAAACCTTACTGAGAATATCGATCCGCTCATGTGTGGACAACAAGTCTTGCACCACTCCGTCGACGGACTCATCGGAGCAAACATCCATCGCTTTGATGATGAGTGTGTCACCGAGAAAATCCTTTCCCTTTTCTTCAAGCTCGCCTTTTTTTGCAAGATTTCGAAGGGTTGCATACACTTTGAAGCGCTTTTCTTTGTCGCTAGCTAGCAAGAGAGCTGTATATAGCCCTATGCCTGTGGAACAGCCCGTCACAAGAACAACCTTCGGCGCCATGTTGTGATTTGACACCTTGTCCAGTGGTCGGCATTATATTCTACCCACCAAAACCACATCGATCGAGAGGGACTGAGATTGAATTTTGAATAACTTAAAAGTCGTAACCGAAGAATCTCGGAAAATGTACGGATCAGGGATGATATGCACGAACAACCCGACATCCGAACACTAGATCGGAGGTTCTAACCACTGAACCACCAGGGCTCTAGCGTTAGTGAAGTCGGAATTCTACTATACCAGCAGAGTGTAGTACACTTCTGTACTGGGAGCTGAAAGAAAGCGAAAGGCTCGAGAAAGGCTGCGTCTAGGCATTTGCCGATTGTGCTTGTAAAAGTGGCATATTATGCTAGTGGCAGTGCTCGTTTTTTGCCCAAATTATGCTCAAATTATGCTCGCTTTTCAAAATTATGCTACTTTTTTAAAAAATTATTCTGTGCACAAACTTCACAACTCACAAGACAAGTTTGAAAATGTATTTTATTAACCCTGGCCAGACGTTCTGGGCCCGGTTGTTCAAAACCTGGGTACCTTTATCCGGTGGTTGGGCCTATACGGCGAATAAATCTGCTATCCAGCGGATAGTTATCCAGCGAACAAAAGTAGGTTGCACAAAGCCTGGATAGTGTGGTGGATTCGAGGCGTCTGCAAGTTGTGCAGGCTTTGGTCTATCCTCTCTGTTCTCGCAACCTTGTAAACTATCTGGATGTAAGTTCACTGCACTTGACTGGTTTAGCGTGGCGGCCGCCATTTTGAAACGAGCACTGGGAGAAAGACTAAGGAGTCTGGGACCGAGACACAGACTTCCGGTTCCGTTTCATCGAACTCCCGCGGTATCTCAACACAAGTAAAAAAAAATCGAAAAATAGGAGTGGAAGCAACTGTTAATAGTAATCTATCGTTTTTAGTAGCTGAGATCTTCGTTTTCTTGAATTATTCTAAAATTGTGCTATTAAGACAAGAAAATATACGGATTATGCTAGCAGTGCTACTTTTGGAAAAAGGGCAAAAATTATGCTCAATTCCTCAGATTATGCCAAAAATTATGCTAGCACAATCGGCAAGAGCCTAGCTGCGTCCATTTCACAGTTGTGGGGGTGCAGAAAATATATATCAGGGGGGTACAGTTTCATGCATAATGACTGAGATGTTAGTAAGATGTTGGAAATGAGCAAAGCGGGCGAGAACGAATCGCCAAGCTCGCTGGTAAGTGCTCGTTCTTTCTCACGCGGAGAAAAATCAAGAACAACCTCTGGAACCAGGGTAGCTAGGTGTAAATTGCAGCGAGCTTTATATTCCCCCACCCCGCAAGAAGAGGATTCTTTCCGGCATGGATTTTATCGACTATATTGACTTCCAAAATTATTTATGATTGATTTCCAAAATTCTAAATTTGTAAGACTTATTTCTAAATGTACATTCACAATGGCGATTTTCGCTGCCCCCAATCATAATTACAATCACAAGCAAGGAACCTTGAAACACAGAAACACACAGAACGGATCGAAATCCACCAATTACAAATCACAAACCTTGACCTTTTGAACCCGTTAAAGTAAAGTTTTGTTTCCTAAGAGTTCCGTTAAGATAATTGACGGCAGCGAAAAACGCAATCGTCAGTTGGCTTTTGAACTTCAGAATTCGCATGTTTGTGAAAAGCGCAGTAATAGATGAATCTTAGATACACACCAATGTTCCCAAAATCTTTGTCCACTTTGAAGCAGGAAAACTTGATCGTCTATCTCGTTTCAAACTCTGCGATGAGTTAATAAACCTCTTGGACGGAAGAAACATATCCAAAATTCTCAGCAATATTTTCCTATCGAATGTGGGTTCGCAACTTAAAATTCCCGCCATGATCTTCCTGTTTGTTTCCCGGGAATGATGGGATTTGGAAGGTCGCGAGTTCGATTCTCGCCAGGGACAGGAAAATTTTCGTTGCCCCGGACGAGCATGGGGCGCGATCCATTAAACCAAAATTTCCGGAAATTTCGGTCCAAAACTCAATGGATCGGTTCGGTTCAACCGGAAAAATTTCGAAAAAACGGGTCCACCTTTTGAGGTGGACCACTTTTCCCGGTCGGACCGGTTGGAATTTTGGTTGAATGGATCGCGCCCATGGTTTCTCCTAAGTTCTTCCAAGTGAAAATGTTCACTGGAAGTGTAAGTGTGCTGCTCACAAGTGCACATTAAAAATAATAATAATAATGATAATAATAATATTTATAATAATAACAAGACTTTTAATAATAAAAGTAAAAAAATAAAATATTTTGTATGTGTAAACAATAACAACTTATATAAAAACCATGATTAAAATTTTCATTGTTTCAATAATTATTATGTTTCATGAGTATGGTCTTAAAAAGTCCGTCAGTACTTTGCAGAAGCGTAACTATGCGCCTAAAAAAATTAAAACCCTTGCCTCTTTGGAGATTTAAGAATGGTTATAGGTAAGGGCTCATATGTGCGGTCTGGACAGGTCGAGTGGTTTTGGTGCATGTAGACTTCAACATCCACCAAAACCACCAACAGTGTTCGGGGCTAGATGTGTATCACGTAGCCCCATGAAATATCTGATACATGTTTTAAAAATTCATGTACAATATTTGCCAAAATACAGTTATACTCGTTATATTCATCCTTTGTTGGCGAGAACGCTATCTCCTAAATATAATAAAGCTCAAAGCAAAAGAAACGCGAATCCCCGAGAGGCGAATACATCAAAACATCGTAGGCATCTTTCTTTGGTATAACATGTCACAAGGTGTCCAAAATTCAATCTCAGTCCCTCTCGATCGATGTGTTTTTGGTGGGCAGAATATAATGCCGACCTTGTCCAGTAGTCACGCGACAACCCCGGCAGGTATTGTGGGTAGCTTTAAGTTCGCAGTAGCCACAAGGTGTAGGTGCTCCAAAATTACTTTAAAGTTGCCTGAAGTTGCTGGACTTTTCTCAAAAGCTGCTCAAAAGTTCCTCGTAAATATAAAAACAAATGACTGAAAAGTTCTTAAGAGGATACATTAAACGAGGCTTAAACAGTATGAGAAGACTTTGTAATTTCAATAAGGTGCTAAAAATTTAATCAAGTTACCCCCCAAATCAAAAGTTGTTCCAAATGGCAAAAGTTTCCAGATAGCTTCTCCAAATAGCAAACGTTGCAAAAAGCGGGGGCGAGGAACTTGTGGCTGAGGCTACTCCCCAATCTCCGCCGGGGAGGGGAGCCCGGGAGGGGGGCCGCGGAGGGGACTTAAAAGAAATAAAACGAGGATGCTCGTCGTCTCGCTTAGGGGTAGACCTTGCATAATTTAGTATCGCTTACTGAAAATCTATATTTTTAGCCATTAAGGTATCACTTGAGGTTGTGCCAAATATCCACGTGAAAAAAGGAAAATCACGTCAGTATTTTGTTAGAGGGGGGTCTCCTTTATGCAGGGTCAAATAAAGCCTGGCCCACGTCTTCCTTTAGGACTTGTAGGAGTCTTTTTTTTTTCAAATTTTCGGACGGGGCGGGGCATCCCCGTTTTCTCTCCGACGACCTTTCCGGAAACTGGTTTTCTGCGATTTAAAGTTCTGGTTCCGGTTGTTCAAAAGTTGGACAGCGCTATCCACTGAATAAATCGCTATCCAGTGGATAAGTATTAGGGACATCAATTGCGTTATCCACTGGACAGAGATTTATCAGTGGATAGCCTTATCCACCATTAGAACAACTGGGCCCAGAAGATGAAAGTATAGATAAGTCTCTCAGGAGAGACGCAACACATTTTAAGTAAGGTAGGCTGTTTTTTATTGAAATCCTTCCATTTTCGTAGGTTAAGGAAACGATAGTTTTTTTCCCATACAAATCCTTATATTTCGAATGTTACACAACAATGCCGATGTTCGCCGATGCTCATATTTCGAGCTTGGGCTACCTGTGATGAAACATACTTTAGAAACCATTGTCATTTGCAACATTCAATCAGTTCTGTACAATATGCGTAAACATAAACGTATAAAAAGTTTATTTTTTCATGTATCACTAATAAATAAAAATTAATTGTATTCTTGAAAGAATACAATATATAACGGTCTTTATAATTACTATTACCACGGGTAATTATATTAGAAGTCAGTAAATATATCTCGAGGTATTATATAAGGAGCCGGTTATCGACTCCTGGGGGCCCTTTCTTGAGTGTCCCGGTAACGGTTCGGGTACGGAAAACTGTTTTATGTTTGTCGTGTTTGCATTCAAGATTAAATTTTCACCAATTTTGAAAATGATACAATAAAATTATCATTTATCAGTTAACGAAGCAAAAATGACTAGTTTGTGCGCTAGGAATTGTGCTAATATTCTAGGTTTTGATTTGTTCGGGCCCAGAAAGTTACTGGACCTTTCAAGGAACGGGCCCTGGTTATATCTAGCTTAAAAACAGCCAAAAGAGTTGCTGTCAATAAATAGTATGTGCAATTATTCTTTAGTTTAAGGTACCTTGATATTATTTATCTAAAGCACCACAGTTACACACATCAACAAATTGCAACAGGTTGTTTTCATTGACTTGGTTTTCGAAAAAGGCCAGGACGCAAATTAGATTTGCTACAAGTCGTCCTCACGCTGTAAACCGAGCGGAGCGCACTTTTAATAAGAGGGAAAACTTTTGGGAAAGTCTAGGATCCTGTCAATGTCAGGAAATTCCAGCCGTCAGTATTTTTCCAAGATTATTGACGTATATTTTATGACAAGCACTGTCAGCGTTACGGAACACACTTAAACCATGACGTCCATCCGTAGCAACAGACAACAGGAAACAGTTTCAATGTATAAATACAGTCTTCTGTGACAAAACTGGACCATTTCTTTAAAATTCAATTGATGCAAAGGCACGTTTTAGCTGTTTTCAAAAGTTAGCAAGTAAAGTGATATAGACCCTTTAAGTTACCAGAATCTTTCACTGTGGGCGTGCTCCTAAATGGGACAGAAGGGAGTTGGGATCACTCAGGCAGCTTCGAAAAATCAATGCCACAATGCAAGCTACAATTGAGCAAAACACCACCAACAACAACGACAACAAAACAAGATTTTTATCTTGTTGCGCAGGCGCTGTGCGTGATCTTTCCTCATGGGTGGTTGGAAATGTGCGTCGTAGTAGATTAATGAGAAATCTTCGTTAGATTGACAGTAATGCCGTGCTAAGAATTGAGAGTAGTCATGTTGCTTGTTTCAATGGGTTGTCACAAGTTCCAACGGAACAGAGGTACAGTCGACTCCCGATAACTCGAACTGTGTTCGGTTTCCCTTGAAGGTTCGAGTTATCGGGAGTCGACTGTACGCTCATTAATATGCAGCTTATTAGAATCCACGTTCCTCACATTTTTAAGGACTCTATGTACAATTCACTCTTCATATCGGACGTTATTATATTTAACCGTATGTACTAAGGATTACTGCTTCAATGAGGCGTGCGGTACACTCCTTGTAGATTACCGCGAGATCTTCGTTAGCGTGACAGTACTGTCCTGCTCACAATCCAACATCACGATAGAAACACGAGTCTTCATGTTACTAGTCTCACTGAAGTGTGACACAGTACTCTTCTTGTGTTTGTTCGCCGGAATCCACTCGGCCTTGTAAAAGAAAAACAAGCGTTACAAATTTTACCAAATTAAAACCATGCACGAAAACTGGCTAAACTAAGCAAAGTCTTCTGTAGCGGTTCAAGTTTATCTTTCCCTGTCCCGTTTAAAGATAACTTTATCAGGAGCCGTTCCGTGCCACTCTTTTGTTTAAAAGAATGGTAAAAAAGAGTTTCAGCGAGTAACAAAGAAAACTACAATCTTGGACAAAAAAGCCGTGTAACATTTCGACCGCACGTTCCTCTCCCCAGTTCAAGGTTGGAAAAATGGTGCGTTTAGGTCCTTGCGTGGCTTAATCCCTGATTTTGAGAGGAAGAGGGTGATGGGAGGATTACTTTTTCATTAGGTTTTGTTCAAGATTCCAGTCTTCAAAGTAGACGAAAAATTTTGACTCCTTTGTTTGTTTTTCGAATTTGTTTTTCTTTATCTTCGACACGTTTTCAGGTACGCACATGCGCAGTGGCGTACAGTTAGCTACACGCATGAATTCTGTTGGTTGGAGTCACAGGTCGTCATCGTGAAAATGACTCGTTTCAAACATGGTCCAGGCCCCTTCGCATCAGCCCTTGTTGTTAATTAGTATGTTATTTCAGAGGGGAGAGGGGGGCTGGGACCGGGATGATCACCGAGCTCGATCGCGAGAAGCTAACTACTCATAGGGATATGGTAAGCCCAATAAACTATTTATGAGGACTGGGGGTATTCAAATCGATTATTTTCAGCCATCCAATTAAAATTTCAGGATTGTCCTCATTTCGTACTGTGGTTTTGTTTATGACGCTGTGCAAAGTTCCCTGCAAACGTTTCAATGTCATTTTTGCTTAATATTTTGTGCTGATTGAGTTAAGTGTCTCTCAATAGGGGTCTACTCATGAATAAATATTTTTCTTACTCTTTTATCGCTCATATGAAGAAAATAAATAGACTTTGCTACGGTGCTGCAAGATGGGTGAGTTCCAAAACAGTGCAGTCCACCGAGTCTTACAAGTAGGTGGATTTAACGACCCCACTGACTATGAGTGAGTTCGAATGAGTTATGAAATTATACCGTGCAATGATCTTTTAGTCTACTATCAGAAATATTCTATTTCTTTCCCTAATGTTGACATCGAACAACCCAAAAATAAATTTAAGATTACGAGGAGGGAAAAAGTACGGTGTAATAAAGTAGTTTGGTTTATGTGCGACACAACTCAATAACATCACGCTAAAGGTCAAAATTTTCGTATTTATTAAAAGGGCAGAAGGTGGCTTCGCTAGATTTTTTTGTCAAATTTTACAAAAACAAGTCTATTGTTACTCTTAAAAATTCTACTAATTAACATTATTCCCTGTACCTAATGTCTGAGGCCTTCCAAGGGGTGGAAGCGATAGGCGACATGGCTCCGAAAACTTGCGACAATCTTCTCAGAAACCACCGAAAACCGACAGAAAAGGAGGAAAGAATTCTGACAGCGACAATTCATTTTTTAAATGGCGAAAGCGACATTTGATGTCTTTTACATTTTGGCTGTTTGACAGTTAAATCACAATCTCTCGTCCGTTTTTCCACGCATTTTCTGTTATTTTCTTTGAACCGTTTTCTAATGTTGGCATTATTGAAGAACAGTATATCCAGGGAGGAAGGTTAATAACAATTTTCTTTTCAGGCGCTATATTTAAAACTGAGTATCATAAAAATTTATGCTGAACCGAAGGGACAATTTCTTCTTGGCTAAATTACGACAGCGACATTTTTTCCTAATCTACAAGGCGACAGGCAGTCTCAGAAATGACCAACAAAGTGACAGCCTTCCCCCTCCCCTTCGAAAGGCCTCATGTCTTTGCCAGCAGTTTTCTTTTCGGATGAACTTTTAATAGACAACTATAAATAGAAAAAGACTTCGAAAAACTTTGCTAAGTCATTAAGATCAATAGACTGGCTACAGTCGCGTTCTATGAGTTTTAAGGAATATTCTCGTTTGAAATGAACTTATTCCAACATTATCAAAGGAACAAATTAAAGTGAGTATATCTCAAGACTTTTGTGTTTTGCTTTCATGCAGGAAACCTTTAAACTAGCTGCTACAAAGAGAACTAAAAAAACACTTAACGCAAAACCGTAAGCTCAGTTGCTGGTCACGTTGACAGCGATTTGCATGGTTGTCTTGCTTTTCGTTTACCATCAAAAAGAAGAGATCTTAAAAATAGCTTGGTGTAGCCTAAAAATCCACCGTTGCGAAAGCGTCACCAGTAGCCTACAAAGCAGGCGTTATGTTTTCGCGTTTTTCAGGCGGGCAAAGGCAAGTGCGAAGAAGGCTCGAAGCGCTAGTCACGCGCTATGATGAAAAGCGTGGAAAAATAGCCTTCTCCCGCCTCGCTTGCCTCGCGCTCGCCTGAAAAACGCGTAAAAATAGCGCCTGACGTTCTGCAGGCTGCGCCACTAAAGTTTAACCTGAACGGAGGGAAGGGGCGAAATATCACTCAGTGTGCCCTTTTTTCTCTTTAAAATGACATTTTGAGTCTGGCAAGCACTCAAACGTTGCCTCCTTGACAGTGGTTTCGCGCGGTGCTATGTTTTCTTTTACTTTGGATTTTCTGATATATTTTTCATTTTATTCTTAGTAAAATGGTCTTAGTGCTTCTAGAAGTAAATCTAAGAGCGTCTCAGATGAGAGTAGAATTATCCACAGTGCTACGGCGGAAGAGGAAAACAGGGCAACAAAGATGAGGAATTCCAAAGGGTACCACATGTAAGCCTACAACCATGTGTCCTGCAAACAACTTCCTATCACCTACAAAGAAAGTGAGAGACAGCTTTATTAGAGCGTCGATAATTAAGGACTAAGTGCAGCAGAAGGACAGCAGCTTAATAGTATGGCATTTACAAGTTAAACAGCTCAGCTATTAAGGTGCAGTCAAGTACACAACAGAGAGACAAACTGAACATGCGCAATACTTTAATTATTACGGTGCAGTTAAGGTGCATCAAGGTAGACGAAGGAAAGACAAACTGCACATGCTTACTACTTCAATTATTAAGGTGCAGCCAAGTAGACGAAGTAGAAACATACTGAACATGCGCATTGTTTTTATTATTACGGGGGAGAGAAGTAGACGAAGGAGAAACAAACTGAACATGCGTACTGCTTTAATTATTATAGTGCTGCCTAGTAGACGACGAAAAGACAAACTGAACACGCGTACTATTATTAAGGTGCACCAAGTAGACGAAGTAGAAACAAACTGAACATGCGTACTGTTTTAATTATTATTACAGTGCTGTCTAGTAGACGACGAAGAGATAACTGAACATGCGCACTACTTTGATTAAGTAACTTCCGGAACAAGAATGATTCTGCTATTTCCGAGCAATATTGAAAAACAAACAAACAAACAATTACAAATTTAACTTAATAGGGTGTTGAACCCACGATTAGCGATAGTCTTTCAAGTGTGATTGAAGGCTCGAGTGTACTTCGGGAAAAAATGAATATCCTTGTTGTTATTAAAGACGCTTCCAAGATTTGAGGGTGAAGTCACTTTCAGTGGCATGCAAATTTAAGAGCAGCTGGCATTTTTGTGATACAGATTTACACTTAGTGATTCGTGAAAGTCAGAACGTCACAAATTGTCTTCGGGCTCGCCTTCCTCACTGTCTCGTAACCCACGACGACGCTTGCCGAAGTGTGCCTAACAAATCCCTCAAATAATAAGGAAAAGTACCAATATGACAATGGAAAAGTGCGTTTGATCGCCTCTTATCTTGTCCGTTAAACGTAAAAAGTATTTAAACGTGCAATACTGATTAGATTCCTTCGACTGAATGCTTTATTGAGTTTGCATAAGATTTAGTGATGAGGACAACTCTATTAATGAGTGCAAGCTGTGTACCGGGTTCATCTAAGTGCCGATTATATTAATGGTGTTTCAGTGATAGTACCTGAAATCTGTGCAGCTATTCTCCTCGGGTAAAATTGCATTAAAGACAACACTGCTGCGCCTCGTGCGATGAGCCTTGACAGAAACAACCTCGTATTACAGGCAAGCAGTGACGAAAGGGATTATAAGGTTAAAGTTAAGGAGTTCCGAGCTGGAATTTCATCTTTGTTAGCCATTTAAGAGTGAACCATTTTGAATCACTCGATAAAAGCAGGACACCAAGAATAGGTCGCAAGATTTGATAACAAAAAACTTCATATTTTCATATGGCTGCTGAAAAGAAGTAGCGTTAAAAAAGAAAGATTCAAAGAAAACATCAACAAAAGAGAAACAAAGGCCGCGAAAAAAGAGGAAAGAGAAAGAGAAAGAAAATGAGAACATCCAATAAGCCAACATCATGGCCGTGGATTAAGTTTTCAGGCAGATGTTGATTGTCATCCGAACAAACATTAGTACCTTATGGGTACCTTCTCTAGATTATTAAAAAGCTTAAGGCAACAAGCTATCAGACAAAGGAAGAAGCCATCATTACATCTAATTGATTTATTTCCGTTAGAGAACCGTCATTATTATAAATGTATAGAAAATACAAGATGTATTCAGCTTCCGCTTTAATTATAATGCTTCTTAAAGTGATATTTGATGTGGACAAAGTGTCTAAAATACGAAATATTTGTTTACTCCCTATCAATATTATATTTATATCTCTACAATTCAATTTTAACATAGATACTACTCATTTTAAAACTATCATGTCCTTAAAACGCCAGCCACCACACCAGCTACGTAAATGTCCAAAAATATCCATAAGCCCCAAATGGGACTTGCATTGGGATCTCCCTCAAATGACGTTATAGCTTCTTATTTCTAAATCTACGCTTCACAAGATCAAGTGTAGCTTGAATGGGTGTTTTAACAAAATCACACTCATAAAAGGACTACAAATGCTAGCAGATTCATTTTTCATTCACTGGTTGGTTATCTTGAGCAATCTGTGTTTGCTACTCCGAGAGGTCGATCATGGATACGTCGCTTTCCGTGGACTGCGGATCCGCAGTATCCCAACTCATAGCCCTTACGTACGAGGTAACTACCACCCCCGTGCTCTGCTCACCCTCGATGGCCTGAAAACACATAATACTCAATATGAACACAAATTTACTACAGTAGCAGTAAATGCATACTGAACCATGGCCCAGGTGTTGAAAAGCAGGGTATAATGCAAACGTATTTAACAAATTGACAACAATTTTCCATCGTGTTTAACAATTCACTCACAGCCTCCGAGTTTCTTGTCTAAAAGCGTTCTCGCTGTTTATCTTTATGAAAAGTCAACCTAAAGTGTGTAATAGAATAATTCACGTGAAGTTGTAGTGTTCGTCAACATTTGACAGTCATAATGGCTACGCCTGCTTTGAAGAACAAGGCCCCGGCTTCTCACAGAGCGGAAATTCAATCAGGAAAAAATACTGGTGCAACATTAGAGTATAATTAATATTCAAAGATTGACCAATATTACACAATTCGTAAAAAATACTGGAATTAAACAAAACTACAAGAATGTATGCATCGGTGCTCAGTGGTGATTCTCTCATCATGCTCTCATCATACACTCATGGACGATTATGCAAACAAGGACTTAAAAAGATGCCGTAAAATCAGCTGGTAGAGTAACATAAAGACCAATTGGCTTAACAGCTTCCATTTGCACAGTCAGCATGATAATTGATCCACAGCTACCACAAGTAGCAGGCGGAGCACATCTCAGGCAGACTCCAGGGTCAAATCATTTGGAAAAGGGAGTGCAAAGAGTCTATAGCCTGTATTTATTGCTTTAACACTACTTAAGGTGCATTTATTGGATAATAAGCTTGAACTTAGATAAGAAGCTGCGACAAAACTCTACCTTTTTGACGATGAAGTCGAAGACGTTGTCCACGCAGAAGAATTTGGGCACGCTCGACGAACGTTGTACGACGACTACGATTCGGCGAAGATTCAAAACTCGAAAAATGGGACCATTTGTTAAGTTTAGATGACGGCATTTCTTGACTCTTCGTGCGGTACAGACGGGTTATTTAAAGCGGGAAACAATTTATATTAACCTTGTTCGACTTTTAACTCTAACACTTAAAAAACAATAACTGATAACAACACGAACGACTCACAGCACATTACGACTCAGTAAACTTTAACCACAAACTCAAACCTTCGAATAACCGGCCTTATTGAAAAAAGTACTTCAAAAAATTATTTCTTATGTACGACAATTAAACCACATGTATAAAAGGATGGAATGAGTTTAAAATGCATATTGCAGAACACAATGAACCGCATAAAGGAAAGTGAAGCTTTTCGTGTAGGATTTATACTGACATACTCAGAAGTTAGTGGCAAGATCAATCAAGGTACTACTGTTAAACACATCTTATTACAGTAACAGCTATCTTCACGCGCGTAAGGACTGATGGGATAACAGCAATGACACGTGATTTCTCGGGGGCGGGGGCAGCTGTTGAAGACGATCTTGGCATGCTACGGGTGAAGGTGGCCACATGCAACAACGATAGCCTGCAGTAGAGGTGTTTTTTGCATTTTTTAGGTGAGCGCAGGCGTGAATCACTCTTTCTCGTCTTGTACTTACCTACGCTCGCCTGACAAACGCAAAAAGGAAAAGAAATCGTAGAAATCTTGCAGACCACGTGTCATTGATCTTATCCCATAAACACCTACGTACTTGCAAAGACGACCGGTATTGTGAATTAGGTCTATTGTTCAGTCCTCAGTTGTTTAAAAGGTAGACAACACTATCCACCGGATTAATCTCTATCCAGTGGGTAAGTGTTACGCAAACAATTGTGTTATCCACTAGATAGAGATTTATCCAGTGGGCACTGGACAGTACTATCCAACTTTGAACAACCGAGGCCTGGCCTTAAAGATTTTACGTAGTTATTTGGTAACTACGGTCCTTTGTAAGAAAACGTGAAGTAAGCAGACACCTTTATGTACAAAAGGCAACTTGCAGTTTCTACCACTACCAGATTTGGGGTTTCTCTATATTTTCATATTGACATTATTATTAATTAAACCTCACTGGAATTATTCAATTTGAATTAGAAAGCAAACACAAGCTGAACGTTCTGCTGGTAAGTCAAATGACGTGGAATTATACCCCACTTACACAGGTTCGAATAAGTTAAATTGTTTCAAGGTAATTCGCACTGAAACGAACGACTTGGAGCTGGGTCAAAGTACTATAGGAGCGACCATTGGTACGAGAGGGAAATCCTCGTTTCCAGGGACACTCTCGTTTTCTGGGAACGAGGTTACGAGAGCAACGAAGGGAAGGAATGTCCACTAAGAGCCCCCCTAGAACTATACGCAACGATACTTAAATACGGACCATTAACACTACGATCTTCCAAATAGACCTTTCCAAGGTCGTTTTTTTTTTCCAACAGTTAGTGAAAATCCGTCGACAAAGATTAAAAGAGAGCCTAATGAAATAATGAGATTGCCAAGTTTCGCCAAAAAACGACAGACGTTTGTACTCTGGGGGGGGGGGTCATGCTCGCTTTAGACGCATCACTTTCAAACTTGACGCGTTTACCAATGTTAAGGCGCTCATTTCTGCGGTGTCGACAGATTTTTGTAAAATTATCCTCATTAATGACTTTTAAGAAAAAAACCGTGGAAGGGTCTATGAATTCTGCGCTAGCCTGCGAGCAAGCTTCCCGGGGCGCTCTGGCGGCGGGGCGGGAAAAGGAAGGAGAGCTTGCAACTACGTCTCTGGAATTGAATTCCACCTCCAATTTCCCTGTGGCTTGCCTTCGACTGAACTGTCAGATTTCCGCCAATCAGCGCGAAGCAGCAACGAACACGAATGTAAACAAACATTGAAAGGCACGTGCCAAGGATAATGACGTCATTACTAATGTCATCTCCGCCAATCATCATTTCGCATCGACTTTTTCGATGCAGATACTCAAATTTCAGAGACGTATTTTCAAACTGTCCTTCCTTTTCCAGCCCCGACGCCAGAGCGCCTCGGAGAGCTTGCACGTAGGCTAATTCTGAGCAACAATAGCCTGTGCCAGGCGTTCAGATAGTGGAGTGCGATGTGAGGACAGAGAGCGGAAAAAATTAGGGAGAGAGGGAGGCTGGAGAGTTTGCTCTCACCCCCTACCCCACCCCTTCGCCTTTTTTACTGCTCTTATTTTTTGCGTCTTCCCCACAATATGAACGACTGGAACAGGCTAGAGCAACAACTCAAAACATCACAGACTATAGTTTCTTCAGATGGGCTGTCATAGTTACCTGCACTTTCTGCGTCTCTGATGGATTAAAATGACGGCCGAACAACATGAATATAATGTCAGGCAGCAGGGACATCAGGATAAGTAAAAGAATTGCTAGCCACACCACTCCTTGAGAAAGAATTTGGAGGAACACCTTGTACATGTCTAACGATATTGTATCGCCAAAATTCAGCTGAATACCTTTCCTGTCAACAGAAAGGAGAACACAAAAGAAAAAAGCTTTGTTTTTATTCACTGAAGATGTCATCTGACTTGATTCACGAATAAGTAAGTAAGAGAGACCTTTTCGACGAGGAAGAGATTTTCTCAATACTAAGGAGTGCAGGTGCGTGAGCCAGCATGATTTTGGCGGGAAAACGTAGTAGCCGTCGTCATTGTAAGATGATGTTACACGGGATGATTCGCAAATACTATTTTTAACGCTACACAGCGTTGCAATGCTGCAAATCGCGACTTGTTGGTGTT
>CALNXK010000017.1:1830000-1922500 GCA_942486035.1 Porites lobata | reverse complement strand
GACCAAAACAGAAACGAATGGAATTAGCTCTACCGGGAATTCTTAAACTAATCTTTAAATCTAGGGCTTAGTCATGCTCAGTATTAAAAGGCTTATTTCAGGACTTTGCAAACTATGAGACAATTTTGCTGAAATGTCCGGGAAAGTAATTTCTTCTTATTAAAAAAAACACACACACACACGCGCCAAAGAGGGAAGAAAAGACAAAAACGCATTGATGGGCGAAATTCATAAAAATTAACCTTGAAAAATAGTGCCCTGCGTTGCAGATGTAATTTAACTTCGGTTAGTAACGTCTTTGATGTTCTGGGACCCCAACTAATTACAGGAAGAACTTTTCGAATTTCCTTTCATCCTGATTGGTAAATCGACAATGGCTTTTTTAACAGACCAATCATGACGCTTACTGAAATCCTGGCTCCAAGGTGGGGACCCACAACAAGGATTTCCGCTCTCTTTCGCAGACGGACTTAACCAGAGTTTTGTTTCGTCCGTGGCGCAGGCTAGAAAAATAGCGGCCAGGCCCGGGTTGCTCGAAGTATGGTTAGTGCTAACCAGCGTTAAATACCATGGAAACCTATACATTTTGATACCTCTTAACCAACGGTTAGCGCTAACCAGGCTTCGAGCAACCGGCCCCTGTTTTATGACGTTGAAAAGAGAGAAGTGTCAGCCATAGCACGAGAAGTACAGGCTCAAGAGAGAGACTCAATACTGTGAGTGTTGAAATTAACTTAAACTGAGGCAGCGTGACTTAGTCAGTTTGAGACCCTGTCCACATGCAGCTTTTTCGAATCGTTTTCGCCGGTTCACACAAAAACGCCAAAACGATGGAAATACGATAGCATCCCTAACGAAGCATGCGTAATCCTAGTAGTGTATGATGTATGACTTTATGACATCAATGATCATGGTGTTTGAAAACCACCGTTTTCGTTCTTCGACACGTGAAAGATAAGCGATTCTGAAGAGCGTTGTAGAAAAGATGCGTTTGCAGTCACCATTTCACCGGATGCGTGAGGATGGTGAGCGAAACCGGAGGAAAAAAAACAAGTCCGTTTACCAACAAAACCCGAGTATGAGGTTTAAGAAAGGAGTTGATGTTAAGCACGATACAAAACTTATTCCAATTATTCATTTGCACAAAACTGAAAAAACTGCGATCAGAAAGACTACCTACCTGCCCAGAAAAAGCGTTGAAAAAGGCGTAAAAGAACTGCGGCGTAATAAAACTCACATTCTGTAATGGAATAGAAAAGTTAAGCAATTAACGAAATAACATTCAATGTCGAGCAATTAGTATAGGTAATAGCATGATTTGCAGTGATATTTGGCATAAATACCACGAGTGATATTTCAAAATTGTTATACGAAATTTCACGAGCCGTTAGGCGAGTGAAATTTGAGGCAATTTTGAAATATCACAAGTGGTATTTATGCCAAATATCACGTTCAAACCATGCTACTATTTGTTTATACTACTACCCACAAAAGGTCTGTAATTTTCACATGTAGGTATTTCAAATTAAGCCGAAATACCACTTCTCTAAGCCAATCAAACTGCTGAAATTTCTCATGTAGTAGTATAAAATATACTAATACCAGTTTTCATAAGAATCAACAGTACGTCGAATTCAAACTTGAAAAATTATTAGCCCAGGGTGAAAGGAAATATATATATACCCGTCCCAAGTGAACTGACGGGATCACAAAATTCGTATGGTACGACGATTTAAATGAGACCACTTCAGCACTACTTTATATACATGTTACTGTTTATTATGAGTACCTTTATGTCGTACTATTTATTTAGTACGAAGTTCTAACTTTTGATTCTGAGGATGAACCCCTGTGGCGTTACCAATACTCTTCAATGGTGCTGTTTGTTTTTCAGGATTTTACAAAATTCAATGTCATATTTCTCGAGCGTCCATTTCAAAGGGACACTTTGCGATATCCATCATAAAGGGCATGAGTCTCATTAGCTTGCAATCTTGGACATATCTGGTTCTTCAAGTGTGCTGCTCTTAGACGAGGATAGCTGAGTGAGGGCGCTTTTATGGGTGCATATGGCCATAGATACCTTATAAAAAAAGTATTGGACCATGATAGCAGCTCTGACGTAATACCAGTGGCCATGAACGAGAAGCACCCTGCAGAGAAACTTGAACCTTGCTATAGCATAATCACTGGTCCGCACGGCCTGTCGTCCTTCTTTACCCATCACGCCTATACCAACATGAGCTTCTTGGATCATGCCACAGTCATTAGCACCATCGCCTATAGCCAGGGTTACGGGCTTCTCACGAGAAGACTTGACTAAATGGACAATCTACAGTCACAAACACATACTCAGTCACTTCAAGACAAGACTTAAAAAGTTCTTCTTTCTTAGTCAAATATACTCTTTGATGAGCTGCATACTTTTCTTTTTTCTTTTTCTTTTCTTTTTAGAATAATCCATTTTTCATTCACTACCATTAACTCAGATGGTGTACCCTATAGTTCCAGGAAGCCTATAGCGTATAAGCCCCCGGCTTCTATATAGGCGTCCTTGTCATTACCACTTACCTCATTTGTAAATAATTTAGAATAGTGTCTATTACCTTTGATGTATTATAAATTTCTTGTATATTGTTGATGTGTTCTTATGTGGTTAATGGCAAAATGAATGAATGAATGAATGAATGAATGAATGAATGAATGAATGAATGAATGAATGAATGAATGAATGAATGAATGAATGAATGAATGAATGAATGAATGAATGAATGAATGAATGAATGAATGAATGAATGAATGAATGAATGAATGAATGAATGAATGAATGAATGAATGAATGAATGAATGAATGAATGAATGAATGAATGAATGAATGAATGAATGAATGAATGAATGAATGAATGAATGAATGAATGAATGAATGAAATGAATGAATGAATGAATGAATGAATGAATGAATGAATGAATGAATGAATGAATGAATGAATGAATGAATGATTGAATGAATGAATGATTGAATGAATGAATGAATGAATGAATGAATGAATGAATGAATGAATGAATGAATGAATGAATGAATGAATGAATGAATGAATGAATGAATGAATGAATGAATGAATGAATGAATGAATGAATGAATGAATGAATGAATGAATGAATGAATGAATGAATGAATGAATGAATGAATGAATGAATGAATGAATGAATGAATGAATGAATGAATGAATGAATGAATGAATCTTCATCGATTAATGCTCATAACGATATCAATCGAACAAGTTATGGTCATTTCTTTTAAATCACAAGTTATAACACGTTAAAGGCACCCTTAATGAAATCTTCTAGTGCTTACAACTTAAAACTAGTTCCGTGACTTGTTCACAAATACGGCTTGTGCTATATTGTAGGGTTGATCTATGTGCAGGTACTACAAATTATATGTGACAGAATTCTATTTTTCTTGAAGATAGCTATTTCTTTGTCGACCTTTGAGGATACCCATCTTGGTGTCGGCTCACTCTGACTGCAATTTGCTAACAGAGTACACAAAAAGTCAGTTGTTATAAGTTTTGCACTTCACTCGTGCCGCACAATACTTCGTCAGGCGATGGTGTCCGTTTGCTGTGCGGGACTATTAGCAGTACTTTGCCAGCAAGTGATAACGACACTTTGATATTCACTGTTAGCAGGTTAGTGTTTAGTAATTGCTGATGGTTAGTGGACTTGTGAGGACCAACTGTTGACTTACCTGAGCCTTTTGTAATGGAGACATTCTGCAACATAAAACTGCCACACACTGACGGCAGATGTCCACAAACAACCCTGCAGCACAAATAAACGGCAAAAAAGCTAATTACTTTACAGCGTGTTTAAAATTTCAGCCACGCCTTAGTTATCGCCTAAGCCCAAAAGAAGAACAAATGTATTACTTTCCTCGTTCGAGTGAGGCCTTTAACTGCTGTAATAATAATAATAATAATAATAATAATAATAATAATAATAATAATAATAATAATAATAATAATAATAATAATAATAATAATGATGATGATGATAATGATAATGATAATGATAATGATATAATAAATAAAAATTCGAGCTTTCGCCGATCAACAGCATTATTAGGGCTAAGAAAATATTCCGCTTGGAGCTATATATATTTAGTAAAATCCAACTAGTGGTCTATTATCAATGCTTGATTGCTTGAGCTGCTACTAGGCTTTATCTTATAACCTACTAGTAGCGAAAAGCGCCGGCTTTGAAAACCATGGCGACTGAATCGCGTTTTGCTAGCTGAAGTTGTTTTGTCTCGATATTTATGACCAACTAGTTGGATTTTACTAAAACAATCAATAGCCAATTCAGGCTCGAGGAATGATTGTTAAATAGTCTTAGATCTGGCAAGAATAGATTTGTTTTATCACAGAGGAGTTTTCTGGATTTAGTAGACCTAAACAACCCAGAAATGAACGGACGCTTGACAACAAGCGTTCGTTGTTGTAATAGGCAGATTTAGGGCGCTTTCCATTTGTCAGAACTGACCAGCCAGACCATTCCCGTCGCAAATTTCCCTTGTAATCAAAACTCTCCCGCCAGGTTAGTCAATTTCTGAAGAGTATGCACGAAAGAGATGGTTTTTCAGTAAAAACTCTTGGAAAAAGCCTCTTTCATTTTCAAACTGACTGGTCGGGCAAAGGTCCGGCCGGCCAGTTCTGACAAATGGAAAGCGCCCAAAGTAAAGACAACTTGACGATGGCGCGCGCAGATCTGAGCACCAGCAAATTGAGCACCGGAGGTCGTGCTCAGTCCTTTCCCCAGGCTTTGGCGTCCTAACTTGACGTTGTGATGTCTTTGCTAAATCTGCCTTAAGAAAGTTACCTATTCTCGAATACATTAGCTTCTGTAAGCTACTCCGAATTCAAGGGAAAATAACGTTTATGTATATGTATGTATGTCCCTATGGCACTGAGCCTGGTCAACATGGTTCACACGGATCAGAAAAACCAGCGAAAAATTATCTCAATGATGAACAGTACCATGAAGTGTCCATAAGAAAAATCAGCGGTAGCATAACCGTTCATAGGTGTATATAATATTTCGGTAGGTGCACAGTCGCGTTCTGTATCGAGCTTCCTTAAATGCCGCCATGCGTGAGGAGGATATGCGACCATTCATTCACACAAAAACAATGCTCTTACCAGTATATGGACCCTTGAAAACAAGGCTTAAACTAGCGCCGTCTATCACTAAGCCGTATTGTTTCCTTGAGCCAGGGGATCGCCGCTCTAATCTATGAAAACAATATAAAAGAACGTTACTTAGCTTTTCAAAATAAGAAATTTGACCCAAATAAAGACCCAAATAAACGCTTACACTGTAAAAACATATTCCGCTATTCATAAAACAACCGCTGTAGCTGGAACTATGCAATTGATTGAAATTAAAGAATTGTTGTACTTATAACAATGCTTGGGCGGCTGTTGAGACGTTGAATTAATCGTGTAGGGATATATTGTAACCGTAGTTCCAGTCTCAGTCATTTAGAAAAACAGCAACAATCCATGAAGAAAATTTCGCACTCGGGCACGCGAAAAGACCGTCCATTGTCAACCAAAAATTAACTCCCCAGAGTTTCTCGGGAATTTTCCTTGTACCTAATATTTTTCAATAGTCACGCCTGCAAAATAATTGAATGACCCGGGATTTTAATGTGCGCTGGCGATCCTGAAACTATTATAATGGTATTTTAACGGCTTGTGCAAGCCGCAAAGAGCAGCTGTTGCCGCAGCACAAGAAACGTAACTGGTGGAAAACCAAAACTGGACTCAGGAAACATAAAAGATTTTCTTTCGGTAAAATACCTTTCACGGCATTGAACAAGTTCCTCTTCGCACTCTCTTTCCGTCTCCTTCTTTGTGATAAACATCATCTCCATTCCCGTCTAAAGAAATATTAAAATTATTTTTATGTTAACAGTTAAATTTACATGCCATAACTTTTTTCTTGCGATTAAAGGAAACCAGGTACTGTAGATTTCTATTAGTTTCTAGCAAGTGAATGGTGCTTTTCGTTCGCTGTAATTGGCTGGCCTGGAGGTAAATATCTCCACTGTCCAAAATAATTCACCGGCGCTGGCCATCTAGGCTATACAGATGGGCCATCTGAGTCGCGAAGGGTCCCGTTTTACAGGAACGCCTGTAAATGTGTAAGAGTGCGCCAAAGTCTAGGGTGATCATTGTTACCTTAAAGTGTCCACAGGAGTGGCTGATATTAACAGCTGTTTCTTCTTTATCGCCGGTAAGAACCCACACCTGAATTTCAAAGAAAAGCAGTCAGTATACTTTTCAGTAGGCCTTCATGCAATGTATCACAAGTTGATAGCCCTTTGCTGCTAGTCAAACAAAACGACGCAATATGTTAGAGAAACATTGCAACGGAAAGGTCCTTACTAACATCAAATTCCTTATTTTTCTATGCCCTACATTCCTACCTCTCCAACATGGTGTTTTGTACGACATTCCTGACAAGTTGCAAAGGGAACCACTCCAAAATTTAAACATTAACCGGAATTAACAATTCAATACCCAGATCTTAACGATCAAATATCTCCAACGTGTTGTTCGCCTGTTAGCTGCTTCTCTAGCACGACTTTCAACAAACGTTAGTCAACGATCCTGGAAAATTCCTTCCCTGGAACGCCGTTTGCTAACAAGCACTGTGTGTAACCTTATGATGTCCATGCAGAATGTTAAAAGCTTTAAGTGAAGCGCGAGAGAATACGAAAAGAATTAATTCTTCCCTTGATTAAAAGAGAACCAGGCCCATAAAGCAAAACTAAGTCGACCAATAAACAAAACAAATTAGAATTAACATGCAGTTACCTCTCACCATGAATTCGTTCCTTTTCATTGGTAGTTTTGGTGGTCACAAAAGGGACAATGGGTCGGTTAAGCTTACCTTGATGCCTGCCATCCGGAGGGCTTCTATAGTTTGTGGAACTCCGTCTTGAAGTCTGCCACAAGAAAAGATGATGAGGAAGCATATGAACATTTACTGACATAGTCAAAAAGATAGATGTCTTAACCCTTTCAATGCCAAATGTAGTTAAAGGCAAATTTCGACCAGATTTACAAATTTCATTTTCTAAAATTTTGAAAAACAAAAAGCATCATGTGAAAGTACAGACAGAGAGCTGTCATTTGAATGGTCACATCGTAGGATTTCGTTCACAAACGCAAAAGTGACAGTCAAAACTCCAGTTTAAAAAGTGACGCATCAATTTTCCCTCATAATACATTATCAAAACGGGGAGATTTAATAAAATGATCACCTCAAGGATAATACTCTGATCATTTATCAAAATTCTCACAACTGATTCTTTGAGGAAATCTATGGAGATCAGTTTGGAGAATTTCTAAAATATTGGAAAATACTACTAAGGTTTTGAAAAAAAAAAAACCAACAATACCAATCCGTAGCAGCTGGATACATTGTCAATATAGTCGAATGGTGTTTTTATTCAATTGATGCCAAGACACGTTTAGCTTTGTAAAAAAAAAGTAAAAAAGAGCAGCTTTCTTTGCAGAGGTGAGTAGTACCTTAAACTTCCGCTTATAACCCCCCTCCGGTTATTCTCTGGTTCATCCGGTTACCACTTCCATGATATAAGCCCCCCGCCCCCATTTATAACATCGAAAAGAGGAAGTTTACAAAATACATGGTTTATCTTTGCACCTTTTGTCCTCGATCTTCCACGGCACGTTTATGCTCCAAGGACGGGTTCAGAAACAAAAACGTCTCATTGTTTCTACTTCCTCATAAACACGAGCCAGCTGGAAATAAGCACAGGTGGATAGATAAGTACAAGAATCGCATTAAATGTTATTAGTAATATAAAGAGTTAAACTTTAATTCAATTCATTGCTTACAATAAATATTCTATGTATTCATTCATCTGTTAATAGTTTATCGACAATTGATTTGTTAGTAAAGGAATGTTCGACAAAAAATAATGAACAAAACAAAAGTTGCAAATTCGCCCATGTAAGGGAATCCGGATTCCGGAATTGGGAAAATTTTTGCTGGTGGAATCCGGAATAGAGTTCAAGAAATCCAGAATCCCTGTAACGATTGGAATCCAGAATCCAAGTTCCACTGACAAAGACTAAAATCCAGTGCCTGGAATCTGAACTCCACGGCGTGGAATCCAGAACTTTGGATTCCCTCATATGGGGAGAGCAAATACTCAGCAACACTATCCAGTAGTATTTAACAATTATTCCTCGAGCCCGAATGACCTCTGAGTCAATAGCCCACGAGGCCGAAGGCCGAATGGGCTATTGACTCAGAGCCCATTCCGGCTCGAGGAATAATTGTTTAAGTAAAACCCAACTAGTTGGTCAAAAATAACGAGACAAAACAGCTTTAGCTAGTTAAAGCTAGACTTTAATCTTTTTTTGCCGCCAAAAAGCCAGCGCTTTACGCTACTAGTGGGCTATAACATATAGCCTATTAGTAGCTCAACCAATCAGAACGCAGCATTGATAATAGACCACTAGTTGGATTTTACTAATGTTCAATAACCCGGCCATAATGATAGTTCTGAGTCCCTGAACAGTTAAATTCTACTACAAGTTGCTTAACGGTGTTTTTCCTTGGTACCACGTACCAATTTTAATACTAGACAATTACCAAGACCGCAATTAACAAATACCTGTTCTTCTCTGTCATTGATGGCTTGCTTGGCTTTGTTCAGCTAAAGCAAGTAAAGATTACACATTAGTATTAGCTAAAATCGGGGACCGTATACATGGATATTTCAAATACAATACATTCCTGGATAAAATGCTGTTTCGGCTTACCTTTTCGTCTATTGTAACGTATTCTTCATCAGAAAGAAATCTACGTGCAACAGCTAGTGTTCTAAGTCCTTTCTGTTGACATAAGGTGAATATAACACCATCAAAAGGGAGTTTTGTTCAAGCCTTTTTCTTTCTTAATGCGTGCGCACCTAACCACTGGAACCGGGCCTCTGTACTAGCGGGTTACCCCGACTAAATAGTGAAAGTAGGCGTTTTGGGCAAAAAGGTGAAGACGCTTAGCAACCTAATTTCGACCCTTGCTTTTGTACAAATCCTACAGTCGTGAAAGCTTGCATATGTCTCTTTGCTTTTTTCGTGCTTCCTGTCTTTCTTCCTTCCTTCCTTCTTTCTTTGAGGGTTTTCTTCGGTCGGTCTGTTCGTTTCTTCGCCCGCCCGGCACCTGTCCGTCCGTCCGTCTGTCACTCTGTTCTGTCTGACCGTCTGTCTGTTTGTATGTCTGTACGCATGTCTGTCTGTCTATCTCTGCGGTCTGTGTCTGTCTGTCAGTCAGTCCGTTTTTTCTTTTCTTCTTTCTTTCTTTGTGTCTCAGGCTGTAGTTCCTGAAGACAGTATATTTCGTTCGGGCAACCAGGTATCAGAGTTTGCATACGCACCTCTGCGTACTCATTGACATGATCTAAAGTGACATCTCCAGGACCAGACGCCAGTTGGTTCAAGACAGCAGTCTCTGCTCCTTTCACTAACATCACATACTTATCTACAATGGGGCAAAAAATAATCTTGTCAGGATAGTTAGAAAGGATGACGCCAAGAGGGGAAATTCTACGCGAATTTGTTGTGAGGATGCGGAAGCTTTTTTTTCGTATTACTGGTACTAAAACGATTTTAAAGCGCTACTTTCCCTTAAACGAATAATTTCGCACCGTTTTGTGCCCCTTCCCCCGTCTCTAACAAAAATGGTTATTCTTTGATTGGATACTTCTTTTGTTAAGATTTAACTTTTTTACAAGCATATGAAAGTCTTCTTCAAGAATCTGAGATGAAACCTTGCAAGGCTTATGGCTTAAGTGTCACCTAGAAGCAAGACACATGAAATAAAGTACCGGAAGTGGACATTTTTCATTCTTGGGCGGTGGTTTTGACAAAAGTTTCTGGTAAATCCTCTATATAAGAGTAAAGACACTTAGCGATACAAATTTGGGAGCTACATGGCATATTAAAAGGGAAAAGTCTCAATTTTGGCGTCAGAAATGTCGGCCTTTTCTTAAGCACACTAATAGCTGATACTCAACGCTTTTCAAAAGGATCGATAGACGGACCAATAATGGAACTGGAAAAGCATTACGGCAAACTCAACTTGGATGTGCTAAGCGTAACCTGATATCGGATGTTAGAAGAACACGGGAAAAAACCTGCAAAATATCATAGGCGCTGCCCTTAGAATTTTTTTTCCAACATTCCAAGTGGGTTATTGCGCCTCAAAAAGTTGGATCTATATCAAATAATTTCAAAACCTTGTGGCGACTTTACTATGACACTCATTCGTTTTCTTGTTGAGTCAAACTCGAGAACATGGAGAAGGGTGTATCTGAAATTTAGAAAAATAATGAAATAACAATCAATCACTATAATTATACAGTGACTGTTTAAAATAAGTCAAACCTCACTTAAAATTTTCGACACGAAAACAAATCAACGCGCTGAGATGTTTCTGAATATCTGATAGAAAAACCCCTCCATCGAAATCAATCATTTTTTAATTGCATACTACCGGTAGCATTCCCCTGAAAGGAACGTCCAGAAATCGTGGCAGCTAAATTGGCCGCTAGTAAATTCCAAAAGTGGGAAGCTCACTCTAGCCCTACACCCTCAAAATAACAAAACAAACCAACAGATTCAACACAGGAGTTACTTCAGGAGTCAAGGGAGATCACTGCTACGTCAATGCAATTTCAATGATTTTTGTTGAAGAAGACAAATAGCGGCGAACGAGTAGCAAAATGTCCCCAAATAGCACCTATTTTTCTAACCTCTTTTTGGTGCTTGATGTGCGACGGAACACTCACTAACCTCTCAACTGCGTTCCCAACTCTGACTTCAATATCATCACCAATTTTTCCTCGGTAAGTGACTCCAAATCTGCAAACAAAGAAATGCAGCTCGTATAAACTTGTGTAATATCTTTTAGAGCAACACGTATTGTAAGTATTATGCTTTACATAAAGGCTGAAACCTGTTTTTTTTTTCTTTTTGTCAGTAACGGAGATCACTGGAACATCGATCTATTAAGAAAAACTTTTGCGACGTGGTGTCGAGCATGGTGTTTCTAAAATACGGCCAATCATTCAGGTGTCCCCAAGGAGAGGATCCACTGTACTTTCATTTGTCTTTTTTTTCTGTTTGCAGAACTACAAAGTGGTCCTAATCTTTGAGTCTGTGGATGAAATTTTTCAGTGTAGTTTTCAGAGTAATATACAACATTCATGTAAAACTGTTATAAGTTATTACGCTTCACGACATGTTTTTTTAATTTTGGTACCTGGAAGAATTCTACAAATGTGACCATTCAAAAAACATTAGCTACTGGGCAGTTTCTTGTTTTAACTTTTGAGTTTGGCCGTTCTAATAAAGGTTAAAAAAATCCTGCGATTGCATCTCTATAATGATTATTTTATTCAGGGAATAAAATACCACTTAACAATTGGTTACTTTCGGCGTTAATGGTGAGAATTGTAAACAATTTCAAATGGAAGGTCATAACAATAATACTATTAAAGACAATAATAAATTCAGTTGAAGAATAAATAACTCTTATTGAAACAGATAACTGAGAGAAACAGTAAAAAGGCTATCATACATAAAATCATTCAATAAAACAATAAGCATACCTAACAGCAGCTTCAACAAGAGCTTTCTCATCTGGTGACGACGCCTGAAAACAACGTAATATACACGATTTTCATCTCAAATGGTCTAAATTTTGCTACATTGCAATTAACTGAAGTCAGAAAAAGTTTGGTTGGAGTAAGGTTCCACTTACAGTTATTTCAGACTATACTTTCATTACATTCACAACTCTTTTGAAGCTGTACTGTCAGTGCCGACAGGGTTCATACACTTTTTTAGGGCAAAAATCGCAGGACTTTTCAAGGTCTTTCCTGGACCCTACTTTGAGTTTTCAAGAATTTTTCAGAGTTTATGCAGAAACGCTAAAAAATGAGAGCTTGAATTAATTATGGAAACATATACGGGTGATGGATATTCCCGGTGCCCTTATGGCTAAATGTACCATGGAGTAATAAGGGAGCACTGGGAACGAATAAACAAATTTCTCTATTGTCTGCATTTGCCCTCTATCCTTCACAAAGTTGTATGATCTGCGGTAAAACATTTAAGTACTTTCAAGAACAAAAAAACAACAACAAAAACAAATATAAGTACTTCAAAACAAGGCCTAGAAATTGAACTCCTGAAATTCAAGTCTTTTCAAGACGCGAACGAAACCTGTAGAGTCCAAGCAGTTCTAGATGACAGGGTATCTGGCCACAACATTTTAAACAGATGGATATTATTTTCACAGAAAGGACGCCAACGTTACCTGGTAGTGATAATCATAGATTGCATTGGGACTTGTCTCTCTGGAAGCTTGTACAGTATGGCAGAGCGACAAGGCCAGGAAAAACTCCATCACTTCGGACTGAAAAAGGCATTTCCAACACAAAATATATATAACATATTCAAACGATATAAGGCGCAAATATCTTTATAAATATATTTTTGTGAATCAAATGATACAAAGAACGCCGGCGCGTATGAGCCGTTTGATTGATGAAAATCTACCTCAAAGTGGTGCTGATTTCGAGGTTTGCACATAAGTGAAAAAAAGATAGTAACTTTCGATTTCTATGGTTTCTGCAATGCCATGCTGTGAGGCGGGGTGGGGGGCGTGTGCGTGCCCACGACCTACTCGCCAAAGAGTTACTAAAAGTGCTAAATTGTCATCTGCATATAGCCTTTGGGGCGGCACATGCCTCATTAAGTCTACACAATAATTTTCAAGGAGTTATAATAACTCCTCTAGTGGGGTTAATTTAACTCCATAAAGTGGAGCTGATTTTTAGGGAGTTATTTTAACTCCAAAAAGGAGTTTAAAGAACTCTTCTTCAGGAGTAAAAATGGCCCCAGATATCGAGGAGTTAAAATAACCCCAAAACACTTAGGACAAAATGATGGCTTAGGGGAGGGGTAGGTGGGCAGTTTCCCAAAAACCTAAATAGGTCCACATGAATAACGTGCATTTACAATTTCAGTGATGTAGGACCAATTCCAGCGCGTGGATGCTATTGGATAGACTAGACAAGCTCATTTGTGGAAGCCAGACTGCAAAGTTCTCTTGGCAAGGTAGAAACGACGTCATTCCAATTGTTATACACAGAAACCGAAAAGAGGTTCCACTATGGTAAGGGGGTAACAAGAGAAAAAATTAATAACACTTACACCAACATTCTGAATAGAAACAGAAGGACCGTCGGCTTGATCTGCTACGAACAGTTGGCTGTTTAACTCCTGTAAGGACACAAATATGTAACAAAATCACGTCACAACAGAATCAAGAATTACAGTACAAAAAATAATTGCTACGTTGACACACCTTATTTGCATTGCACCTATATGCAACACACTTTTAGATAGCGACGCCCCCCCCCCCTTTAATTTACTACTTAACCAACTACACCCTCAACCTGACACATATGTAACAACCTGCGAATTGTGACCATGTTTGTTTAAAAACGGATTAACTGCCCTGCGTACTGGCCTAACACCCACATTAGAACGATCTCAAACGCAGCAGTATGAAAACGAGATTTTCTAGAACCCCCGAAATTATGGACGTTTGTAAAAGGTAATCTACTGTTTTCATGTAGACATGCAAAAACAGTTTTTGAAAATGTTGATAACGTACCACTACTCATTCAAGACCCGGCTTCTTACAAGCAAGCGGAGTATTGAATATGACAATTTAACGAATGACTTGGAAAGAAAACTCATTATGTGGTGTGCAATTTCGATGGCTTGGTAAGGACAACTGACCGAAAACGATTCAAAAACACTCGTGTGGACACGGTGCCTTTGATGCGTTGTAGTCAAAACGAGAACAGTGTGTACAGGACCTCTGTCTGTAGTGCATCAACTTACCACATACTTCACTCCATTAACGGAGCATTCTCTGAACTGCATGTCATTTTCTGTTAGTGTTCCTGTCTTGTCAGTAAATACATACTCGACCTATTGATAGCAAATCAAGCGTTTAGCACAATTTCCCCCTCCGCTCTCCATTTCGCGCTACTATTCTTGAACAGGCTACTCAACAACCTCGTCTCCAGGATCTTCTCGCTTTCCAATATGGCGGCGGCAGGAGAGAAGACTTATCTCCTGCCGCCGCCATATTGGAAAAGGAGAAGACCCTGGAGAGGAGGTTGGCTAGTCATCAGATAATAAGCGATTTACATTTGTTTATAGTGTCTTATGAAATTGGGCCTTTGTGGACATGATGAGCGGACAGATCAAATTCCAAAGATTTTCATTTTGAAGCATAAAGATCTGCATAATAATTAAAGAAATAATGTCTGCCCGACAGCTTTTCCGTTTTGTTCGACTAAAACAGCTATCTAGTTGGACATAATCATTAATTCAACGAAAAATTATTTGCGACCCAGAAAACCAATTAACATTACAAAAGGCACGAACGCAAGTTCCCACCTTTAAATGTATGATATGACTTTTTTATAAGTTAAAATCTTAAGTGTAAATACATTATTTTGTAACAATAAATTATGTGTATGACTTTTTTACAAATTATAATTTTAAGTGTAAATACATTTGTAACAATAAATTATGTGTATTGCTAAATAGACCCTTCCGCAGTTTTTTCCAACTTCTTACATGGACATGTTGGGGAAAATCAGTCGACACCACTGAAAAGAGCACCTTAAAATAAATGAAACAGCCACGTTTGAAAGTGATGCGAGCGAAGATATAGCTCAGCAAAGTTGCGAAAATTTACAGACGTTTGTATGGTGGGAAGGGGTGGGGCAATTTTTTTCACAAATCACTTTCAAGCTTGGCAATTTTACTCATTCCAGCGGAAATGACGGATTTTCTCCAGCTTGCCCATGTCAAAAGTTTACAAAAATCGTGCAAAGGTATATTATTTTAAGAGGTGCACAGATCAATGATTCAGTTACATGTACCTGTCCAAGTTCTTCATTCAAGTCTGAGGTGTTGGCAATGGCACGCTCATCTGTTTCCTAATCACAGTAAAACCAAATTTCTCATTTTGTAGTTAATACGTATCAACATGAAAAGAGCTAATCGAAGAGCCACTGGATAGGGTAGTACACACATATTCAATTGAATAATTTCATCACACTAATTAGAGCTCCATTTTTTTGTTATTTTTATACATTGTACTATACTCGTTATCTGTTTCTCATTGCCTGAGAGTCTACAGTAAGTTTCGGAAATCACCGCAACCTATAGATTACTTAGTTATCTACCAGCAGGTAACAGACTAAGAAAAATCTGTAGGTTGTACGCGCAATGCTTGATTTCCGACTGCAGCGCAAACTGTGTTCCGTGTGATGGTGTGTTTGTCGTCAGTTTCTTCAAAACAATGAATAACAAAACAACTACTAGATTCGTTTCTTGTGATATCCTAAATAATGAAGGTCGTGGTAAGTGTTATCAGTCTCGTCCTTGGGTGATAACATTTAGCTCGACTTCGATTATTTCGGATATCACAAAAACCTCATCCAATAATTGTCTGTTATCATTATCATCATCATCATTATTATTACTACTATTTTACGTTTGGATTAATGTTAGGTATGATTCTCACCTCATGATACATCTTCAAGTCCCATGCGAAAAATAAAGCACCAATGAATTTTTGAAGCTCTAAGAAAAGCAAACAACTCTTAACAACAGGCATGCATGCCAAAAACGAGGGCATCTAGAAACAAACTATAAATGGCAATTCATGGCCAATCATAGGATATACCAGGAGCTTGTATACCGGAATGAGGTATTGAAAACAATGGTTGTTTACCATTTACAAAAAGGTTCCGGAAAATCCGGATGGAAAGTAAATGGAACACGGCTTTTGGGTTGTTCCAGTGGAAACTATCCGGGAGCAACGGAACACCTGAAAAGGTAGTCCCGTTTTTTCTGGACGGAATGTTCCAGACGGAAATTCGTGTTCCATTTCTTCAAAGCCATCTTTGATACCAGTTTCAGGCCTTCGCGGCTGTTTTTCGGTAAAGGGAACTGATTTGTACAAATGGTAAACGCGATTCCGGTAACAATTTACCAGTCCTGAATTTTGTTTACCATTTGCCCAACCCGTGAACCGACAGGTTTGCCCATGTAAATGGCAAACAATCAATTCTTAGCGGCTCCATTTTCAATACCCGTCTCTCCCCAGCTCCCATGCAGTTTTTTCGCGCCACTTTTCTCGATGCGTTTTACGTACCGTCTTGGAGCACGGAACAGACTATGAAAAGCGGGCTTGGAAAAAAACTGGATGTTTCGAAGGTGCTTGAAACATACGTTAAGTTGCACGTGCATTTTTTCAGTAATATATCAAACTACAGAAGACAAAGGAGCACGCTAGAAATGTCTGGTTTTTTTCCCAAATCTTTTCCACTTGCATTTTGATAACAAAATTTCTTTCTGTTGTTGAATTTCATAAGATTACAAGCGCCTCGCATCAATCCCTACTGCTGGTGACGAAACACGTCTCGATGACGGGGGGCGATATTAAGAAGCAAGCGTTTTTTGCACAGGCTAACCGTACCATATCTTTCTGGGTACCTACCTACAGTGACATAAAGTGAAATTGGAATAACGTAATTGAAAAGAACGAGAAATACAAGGAAGGTGTCCAGCACGCCATTAGATCCGGTGAACTGAAAAGAGAAAATTAAAATATATAACAAGTACACTTTTTGTATAAAAAAATTCAAATGGTGAATAGTACGACCTTTTCAGATATTCTGTCAATTTTACTAAAATTTAATAATTATTACTTATTGACACACCGGTGAATTCAGGTTTCATGTACTTGAAGATTCTACTAGTAGGGGGAAATTATTTTCACGCAAATTATCTGCTTTCATTAAAAACTGATGCACAAAAAAAAGAAACATATATATTTCACTGCTTCATATTGTCGCAAAAAAATTCTCACTAACTCAGGTTCATACAGTTGAAAGAGTTTGTTATTTCGGTAACAAAAAAAGACTTGACTTATATCTAATGGTACAAAAAACCTCTTACGCAGTACTTTCACGTGGTACTATTTATTTTCAGTATTTCACGGAACGAAACGATGAAAGAATTGTGAATTTTGATGAATTTCGCTTTCAGCCCCTTCTATCCGCTATATAATTATACCTATCTTTTTTGAGAAGAGCGAAACATGTCCCACAATCATGAACAAAGAAACAAGGGATGATAATTCACTTACTGTGACTTTAGGTTTTTCCAGGTAAACATAGGAGGGCATCCCTGACTTTGTGCCTTGTTTCCAAAACATCAGGCCGGCGCACAAAGCTCCTTGGGAAACTAGCACTATCAAGTACACAATCAAAAATGTGTTCATTGTCCTGCAAAACACAAACAGTGTAACAGTTGTAAAGAGCATTACTACACAGTATATAAGAGCAAAAAAAAACTCAAAAGCGTAGTAATTTAATCTAGCGCCCTAATGTTTTCAAGGCTGTGCTCTGAGGAAAATTGAAGGAAACCCATACCCTGCGAGCAGAAGTTTCTCTCTTGCACTGCTTTTAGCGTTTACGAAGTTGTTCGCGTGGCTGGTCTGTTGCGCCATTAATTTTGTTAACACTCCCCGTTTCCCGTTTCTCGGGGGGCATAAAGAGAATCATGTACACCACAGACAAGCCACATAAATGACTTCGTAAATGCTAAAAGCCATGCAAGAAAGAAACGTCTGCTCGCAGGGTAGGAAACCAAGCGCTCTAATTACATTATGTATTACTATTACCATTATTATTATACACATCGTCATCATCATCATCATTGTTAGTAGTAGTAGTATTGTTATTATATTTTGCAGTCTTTGTACAATGTATACAATTCAATTCAAACCTTTAGACAAGGCATCAAAGGCCAATTATCATGAAGATAAAAGGGATCAATTTAGGTTTCTGGGAAACTGCCCACCTACCCCTCCCCTAAGCCAACATTTGGCCCAAAGTGAGAACTAAGTGATAATGTTGGCTTAGGGGAGGAGTAGGTGGGCAGTTTCCCAGAAACCTTAATTGCTCCGAAAAAAGAATAACAAAATTTCCTACAATTCTGGAATAAGGTGTATGGATATCAAAGCCAACTGTCTACTTTACTGAACTGTTGGTAACATAGAGCTACGTGTAGAAACTGTATGGCCTTTGGTATAATTATTCCATGTGATTGGTAAATAGCAATAAGGTGACCTTATTACAGAGGGACATACAACAACAAGACATTTACTGTCAAACTCAGAAAACCGTGAACAACTGAAAAACTTCAGGAATGCTGATTGTGTAATGGCCAATCACACTAAAGTGCAGGACACGCGAGCAAACCTCAAAAACCACAAACTAATTACCGTTGCTGTTTGCGGTTTAGTTTTCTCGCGTCTTATTGGCGTATTTCTCCCAACACAATAACATTCCATAAGTATTTCTGGTGTTCACGGTTTTGTGAGTTTCACAGTAAAATAATGTATAAAATTCCTACTTTTCTACTGTAGAAAATTTGTGAGCTGCTTGTTTTTGATTCAAAGCCATCTGAAAGAAAAAGAAGAAATTGATGAACATCAACATCACCTTAATATTTCATGGACACAAAAAATTTGACAACAAATTGGTTTCAAAGGCTTTTGAGGAACCTTTAAAAAGGTATGCGGGATGATCTGAATTCTGCAAAATTAGACTTCTGCATTTGACATCATGAGTCGCAGACGTTCCTCCTCGCCAAACGTCCCTCAGCAGCGGTGAACGAGGAGAAGCGTCTGCCGTTCGCAGGCTATTGACATCAATGTGACAAAAAATAATTATATCTTGTCCAAACATTGTTAACATCCACAAAACGCACTACAACTGAGGCATCAGAATCAATAAGAACAATTTGCTCTTTAAATAAACATGACTTTTTAAGTGTTTCTGTGATGTTTCCAACATCACACACATACAGAAAATATTTCAAATAGGAATCTGGCAACATATTACAAGATAAAATAGTTAATCATTATTTTATATATTTAGACAAAATACATGTACTATTTCTTACCTTGGTTTCTTTACCAGTGTACACAGCAACACCTTAAAAGCATACAAACACAGAAAATGATGTTATTAAGTCGGCCTTGGTGGATAACACCCTCCGAGATCCGCATAATTCTTTTTAGTAAAATCCAACTGGTGGTCTGTTATCAATGCTGCATTCTGATTAGTTGAGCTACTACTAGGCTACATGTTATAGCCTACTAGTAGCGAAAAGAGCTGGCTTTGAAAACCAAAACAATGGCGGCTGAATCGCGTTTTGCTAGCTAAAGTTGTTTTGTCTCGATATTTTTGACCAACTAGTTGGATTTTACTAAAACAATTCCTCTTCCCTCATGGCCTCTGAGTCAATATCCCATGAGGCCGAGCTATTCACTTAGAGCCCATTCGGGGAATAATGGTTAAATATCCTACAAAAGCCGAATTCATTAATTGCTTTACTATTCATTCAAAATAATTCCTAGTTTAAAAACAAGCTGAAATATGCTTACCTTTGTCGATGTTAAGTTCACCTCGATAGTGCATTTTAAAAGATAAAGGGCTGTTCAGGTCTGCAAGTATACTCCAAATAGCAGATGTTGTTCGTCGAGTTGTCTTCTTGCTATGTTTTTAGACAGTAGTTCGTCGTGAAAAGAGTAAAATGTTCCGCCCACTGTTCGGGCATTTTTCTTTTCACAACCAAAACATCTCAACCTTCGGTCTTCTCGGTTAACGGTGCATTAACTTGCAACTGCGCTGCACTTTTGACGTCATCGTCATCGGTTGATTAATCGCAAAATTCTTCCAAATTTGGTCAACAGTAGCTGGTTATGGTGAATCACGGGTGTGGTTTTAGCCAATCAGAAACAGAGAAATATTTTGAATGAATAATAATAAAAGTTTAACAACTTTACAGTCATGTAAACTAGAGAACTCGGGAAAAAACTAAGAAACTAAGAAAACTTGCAGTGGTACAAGTTTCATATCGGGATGACTTCTTGAGTTCATATCGCGTTTACATGATGACTGGGTCATTTCACATCACATTAACTTATGAAGGTACAAATCATGTTGATAAAATACACCTGTGATTCAAATACGAATGCGCTACCCGTTCCGGTCTACCGTAAAATCGATTTCACACCGAAACGAGTGGTAGTTTCGCATTTACATGATACCGTTGCAAAACTTTGTACGTGAGTGAAATTCTCGCTCCAAAGCAACTATCGGGGTGAACGCACGCCAGTGTGACTTGTGCGAGCGGAGGAGCGGAGCGCCGTTTAACTGAGCTGCGTTTGCGACAAGAAGGGTACGAGCGATGTATGTGGCAGGAGCAAATTGATGTAGAATAAGAGGCGACGCACATAGTTGGAACTGGAGAAAGAAGCCCATTCAACTACAGCAAAACTGCCCAAATTGATAATAACACCGTTCAAAGGAACGCCCACCGACTGGGTGAGATTTGGAAACATGTTTGTTACACAAGTCCAAAACTAATCGATCAGCGCAGAAGAGAAATTCGGCTATCTTTTGGAAATGGTCAATGCAAACGTACGAGCAAAGATAGCAAACTTAAAGCCTGGTGAAATTGGCTAAAAGATAGCTTGTGAATGACTGAAATCCGAGTATGGCCAGAGCAAACTTGTTGCGAACGCGTGCACGTAGAAAAAAGAGTGAACCTTCCAGTCGTCACAGGATCCAATTACTTGAAGAGTCAGGAATTTTACGAGAGTGTGAACAGAAATTACGATGCGTTGCTGTCAATGGGCGAAGCCGACATGCTTCGGGGGTTCGTGATGTCCACTCTCAACAAACTACCGCAAGAGAGGCCCGATATTGCGCGAACCGACGAAAATTGGGAGAACTGGGATATGGAGGCCTCGATAAACAACTTTCAGCAGTGGTTGAAAAGACACAAAGTAGATGATGTACCTGGAAACAGTGGAGGTGTACGACCGAAAAGGGAGAAGCCTTGGTTTAAAAGAGAGAAAGGACCCTGTCTGTATCCTTTGTAAAGTTAAGCACTGGGCAGACGCGTGCGAAGTCGTTAAAACAATGGAAGCAAGGAGGCATTTTTTCCAGGAAAAGGAATTGTGTTTTAACTGTGGCCGTACAGGATCCTGGGCAAAATTCTGTCGCAACCGGCAGTTTTAACAAATGCCAGAGCAAGCAACACACCGGTGTCTGTAACAGACCTAGAGGAAACGAGACAGAAACTTGGCAAAAGTCTAACGCAGTGTTAAATGGCTACATCCCTTCCTTCGAAGAGAAGTCACTGCCGGCAATAGTCCCATTGAAACTCAAACGGATCACATTCTGGGCGCATCTAGACACAGGATCGGGGAGGAACTTTATCTCAAAGCTATTAACAGACTAGGATTGAAATCAGCACGTCACGAGTCACGCCAAATCGTCACTGTGAACGGAACGAAGAAACAGTCTTTGCCGGTTTTTAGCGAGAAGATAAAGTGAGTGACAAAATAGAGAATACCGGGAGCAATCTTGCAGATTTCACTAGTATAAAGAGAGCGACTCTGATGGAGCTAAAGGCGAAGTATGAGCACTTGCGTGAAAAAATGTTTTACAGGACCCCAAGTAAAGAGTAGCTAATTCACCTCATACTCGGAGACGCCACCTACTGCAAGATCCGAACAGAGCAGGTGTACAAAGGTAGACTAGAGGACCCAATGGTCGAGGGAACCACATTTGGTTGGGTTGTTCTTGTCGGAAAGGACTACGCAGGCACAACATGCATGTTTACCAGGGAGACAAGCGACTACGAGAAACTGTACTCCCTTGACGTTTTAGGAGTAGAGGACCGAGGGGAGGACGGTCAGCTGGATGCGTGCTCTGAATTTCGAGAGAACATTGTAACGAGAAGTGACGGGCGACACGAAGTAGGTGTCCCGTGGGTTCTGGGTGCCGAGCTGTCCAATGCAAACGAGATGGCAAGTAGAAAACGCCTCGAGAACGCCCAGCGAAAACTTAGAAGAACTGAAGACCTGAAAATCGAGTACGAGGAGATAATACACGAGCAACTAGAACAGGGCGTAGTCGAGAAAGAACCAGAGCAGCCCACAGGTCCCCACGTCTTCATCATGCCTCATAAACCAGTGGTGAGAGAAGAGGCCACAACGACAAAAGAAAGGATGGTTTTCTGTGCCAGTGCTAAGCCCCATCCTCTTGCCAACAGTGTCAATGAGTGTATGTACACTGGCCCGCCCTTGCAACCTCTGTTATGGGACATCATGATTCGAGGATGAATGTCAACCCACCTTTTGTTGGCGGAACTCAAAACGGCATTTTTACAGATGGGGATTAAGGAGGAAGATAGTGACGCATTTCGATTCTTACTCAACATAAATGACAGAAAGGAACACTTGCGCTTTGCTAGAATACCACTTGGGGCCGAAGCCAGGCTGTTTATGCTAGGCGCCACACTGCAACATCACTTCAACCAGCAATCACTAGCGTATGAGAAAACGATCGAGTCGCTCGGGGAGAATACTTACGTGGGTAACCTGAAGACCGGGAGTGACGTCAGAGAACTAAGCAGGTTTAAAGAAGAAGCCACTGAAACCCTCGAGACTGCGAAGTTCCCAGTGTACAAGGAGAAGTCCGACGTCCAAGAGTTGGACGAAGAACCTAATCCAAGCAAGATAATTGGTCTCATGTGGGACAAAAAACAAGATACACTCGAGATTCAAGTAAAGATGAACGAAAACAGTTCAGCAACGAAAACGATCTATTTTGAGTAAGCTGAGCACTATTTGTGACCCACTGGGTAATTTCGCCGACTATAGTGGAGGGGAAACATATTTACAGAGAGGCGTGTCATGAAAAGACTGACTGGAATTCAGAAGTGAGCAGTGCCATGAGGCGAGATTGGCTAAAGTGGAACTGGTAAGCGGGCAGATAGGCGCGAATATGGTGAAGAACAGCGTTAAAGCGGTGGCCCATTACTTCCGTGAACGTGAGGATAGACACTATGGTGGCCCTGAACTGGATCTGTAATCTCCAAAAAGCGTGGAAAGCTTTCGTTTCCAACTGAGTGAGGAAGATTGCTGAGATCACACAGGAAACAGGAATTGTTTGGAGACATTGTCCAACAGATAAGAACCTGGTAGACTTAGGAGGCTGCGGCGCGTCAATCGATAAGGTGCAGACGGGAAATTGATTTGAAGGGCCGGAATGGTTGATAAACAAAGAAGAATGGCAGGAAATTGGGGACAGAAAAAAGTAATCATGTCCTCAAGTGTAATAGTAGAATTTCTGGTTACCAACCGATACACATTGAAGGGGGAGAGTTCGCCAACAAGCTTATACGCCATGTCCATGAAAACATAAAACACCTTGGCGTCGCGAACACCTTGGCAACTGTAAGAGAAGGCCACTGGATACCACATCTGCGAGCAAAGGTGAAGAAGGTGATAAATGATTGGAAGTTAAGGTGTGCAAGGTGTTCAGTGCAAAACCGTATGGACCGGCAACAACAGCTCCTCCATTGCCGTCGCTCCGAACCGAAGACGGACGATCGTACGAGACCACAGGGATCGACTACGCTGAACCTATTATCTATAAGATCTCAAAGAAGGAGCAAGGCAAATGCTATGTTAATTTTCACGTGCGGTATGTCAAGAGCAATCCGTTTAAAAGTAACCAAGTCACAAAGAGCAGAGGAGTTAAAGGAGAAGCTGAATGCTTTTATTACCCGATGCACCAGGCCAAAATGCATCGTGTCAGATAACGGACCAGTTTTCAGAACCACTGCGGCATGGATCAAGAAAAACCGAAAGAGCGTGATGTTGCAAGATTACTTTGCGAGGCAGCAGTTTACTCGGCAGTTCAACCTGTCTAAATCGCCACGGTTGGGAGGCTTATACAAGGTACTCATCAAAGATGCAAAGAAAACGTTCTATAAGACCATGGGAAGAACAAGCTTCAAATACGAAGAAGTGAATCTGTGGTAATGGAAATCGAAGTAGACCTAAACAACCGCCCACTGACGTAAGTTGAAAGCGAACTAGGAGAGGAGCAAGTTTTAACGTCTAATCTGTTACTTTAGGGCCAGGAGGTGCACACCGTAGAAGATCGAGAGTTAGAAGGAGCTGAAACGACCAAGTTGATGGCGCGGTTAAGTGAGAATAAACAACATGTGTGGCAACGGTGGAAGAGAGAATACGTTCATGGTCTCATAGAGAGCCATCACATCAAGAGGGGCGCGCGAAACTACCCAGAAGTTGGTGAGGTCCTGTTGATTGTTGGAGAAGAAAAGAACAGGGGAGGGTGGAAGAAGATTCTCGTTCTAAGACACATTAGAGGTCAGCACGACGTGGTAAGGGGAGTCGTTCTTCGACACAAGGGTCACACCATTGAGAGACACCAAACCTTGGTTTGTATGCTCACTGGAGAATGACGGACCTGCAGTGGTTGTATCGCCCCTATGGCTCAGGGACCGGAGTTAAGACGTAGTACTCGACGCGCAGAACAGGACGCCCGACTGAGGTTGCAGCTGTTATCACAAGACGAAGATTGAGGATTGATGCTGACTACTGGCCATTTCTGTGATGCTGCCTCAACTGCTAAACTGTCACATTGATGTGCTGACTGAATGTCTTGTTCATTCCTTTCAGAGGGCATTGCAAATGAATGTGTTACGAAGAGTCGTTTTCACTTAAATTAAATCGCTTTAATTTTGAGGAGCGTGTCCGAAAGTGTCGTGACTAATTTCATTTTAACCGGATATGACTCCATTAACCTTGTGTTAGTTTTACCTTTTAACTGATTGACATTTTGAAATTGGAGAAACAAACAAATAGAGTGTTGGACAATTACTTTTTGTGATCGATTGGAGAAAAGACTTGTATCAGGAATCATTCATGGTAAAAGGCTTGTTTAAAAGGTGATTTTAAACGAGTGAATTATTTGTACCCCACAAATTCGGTACAATCACTTCAATCAATCCATAATGGTTGACCCATACAATCTCATTCCATCTGTATTAGGAGTAAGGTCTATGTTGAATAAAATAACAATTAAGGGAAATAATAGTAAAATGAATTATAACAGATCATATTAGTCACTTACCAAAGGTGTATGTGGAATTCTTCAACCTTGCTCCTCTTAAAAGCAGGTTTTGTGGACCTAAAGCTCTAAAATTGGAACATGTTAATGGACAATGTACCAGGGAAAATTTCCATTAAAATGACGCCAACTGTTTCAAGCTATAAACGTACTTAAGGGTAAGCACAAGCAAGATATTTCATTTCTAAAAACTATAATCATTTTATGATATTTTGAGAATCCCCTTTCTTTGAGGATGTACTCACATAATTTTAAGAAATAATGCTAACTGAACTTACTTTACAACTGGTTCTCCGCTTCCTCTAGGTGTTATAATCATCCGACCGGTAAAACTATACATGTATGGCAAAAGAAAAAAAAAATTTTAAGTGCACCTTATAATAACTTTTGTGTCCTCCTAAATTTCCGAATTGCCGTTCACTAGAGCTTTACATGCAACGTATAGAACATCACTCTCAACAACATTTTTAAAATACCTGTAAAGATCTTCCTGAGGGTGTTGACATTCTACATGAGCAACAAAGTTTGATAGCCGTTCTGCTGTTTGCATGGATGCAGTCTCTGTTAAAGCACTGCGAACCTAAAACAAAGATTTACAAACATTATAAATGCATTTAAAAACAAAAAGCCATCTATTGTTTTTCTCCCATACTTTTCCAGAATCTAGAAACTACCACACTGAGGTTCTTATTCTGGCGATTTATTATTTAAAAAAATGGCTCCAAAGGCTTTATATCAGATGGCAAGAGAAATGACAAAGAAAAAAGAACTACACGTACATGTACAAGTGAGCAGGTCAACATCAGAAGTATATGTACAGCAATAAACTTAATAATAACCAGGGCAAAACAAACTTTCACTTGCCCACTTTATTGCCAATCCTTTATGTGGGAAGGGGGAGACATACAGGACTATTTTTTGGAACTACGAACAATTTGCAAACCAGATACAATCTCTAGCTAGAATTCGTTTTGTTTTGCTACAGAATTAGTGTCTACTGGTATAATGAGTTATCACCCTAATAATTATGACCTGAATGAAACATCAGTGTTAAGAGACAAATTTTGACAGAATTTGTAAAATGGCAGACATACCTTTAAGTTTGTCTCCCCATCCAAGTTTGCAGTTGTAATGTAGCATGTTCCTTCAGGGTCTTCACATGACAATACGACAAGATCACAAGGAATCTCTTCATCTTCTGACACTTGAACAATATCACCAACCTAAAAACAAACATGTAATGAGGCTTTTTCAAGAGCTACAATACCTTACATTTATTATTGATCAATACACTAGTTATCGATTCTTGTGTGGGTACACATAGTTGTGTGACTGCCTTTAAAGCCATATACTGTAGGTCCTTAAGCAGAAATACAGACTGGAAGGTACAAAAATAATAATTACTTGCTAAGCGATATTTGTTTCAGCTAAATCGCTTATCATTCATATTTCATATTCTCTTACCCTCACGTTCTTAGATGGAACATCCTGGACCCTCCCTTGACTTATCACCTTAGTTGGCCTGTTATTGACTTCTTTATCTGCCTTATGGCGCAGCCAGTCCTCATAACCCTAGACGCATAAAAGGGAACAGTTAGTCACGATTTTGAAAAGCTTTTCAAGTTCATGCTGGCTTTTGCTTCTGCTGCTATTATTTCAACTTCTAAAGTTTGGACCTGCATGTGCAGGAGACAAAATTGTGAGAGTTTTTGGACCTAAAATGTTTACTTTTCACTAATAAATTGTTATGTCTCAGTTCATGTTTTTAGGACTGACACCAAACCTACTCATCTAACATTTTCATTTAAACTTGATAAAAAATGACCTAGCTCATTTATTAGACGGTAAATTATTTAAAGGTGACAATGAACAATCAGAAGAACATTCGTCTAACCAGCACGCACATGTACAGTTATGCAAACCTGTTTGATGGCAGTGACTGTTATCACAAAGGCTAATGGAAGAATGCTAGTAACTGGACTGACTGGACTGTCAATTAACAACTGCAATAAAAACAGCAAGCATAGCATGTAAGTTAAATAAAATTACAAACAACAATGTATCTATTCCCTCAGCTGCCACAATCTAGACTGTCTAAAATTCTTCCCTTTTTAGTTGCGCCTTAACGTGGTGGGGAGGTTTATGTGCCTTGATTAGCCTGGAAGCTATATTATGTATTCCAGCTGGTCCCTGTTGGGTGCCACCATGCTGGTCAGGTTTGGGTGATAAGCAAGACTAATTGCAATGCCTGGCCCTCAAGTTTAGGGGTTGGGTGATTGGTTTATCCCCATAAAAAAATATCATCACTGAAGCCTGTCACACTTTTCAAGATGACATGTTGGCACTGACAAGTGTATGTGGAGGTCTTGTGTGTAACAGAGCGCGAAGAGGCAAGATGGGTAGGTACATGTACATAGGTAGGTCGGTGGGTAGGTAGGTAGATACATTTAGTTAGATCTAGGTAGGTTAGGTAGGTAGGTAGGTATATGTAGGGAGTTAGGGAGGTAGGAAGGTACATGTAAGAATGTAGACGGGTAGATAGGTAAGTAGGTAGGTACATGTAGGAAGGTAGGTAGGTAGGTAGGTACATGTAGGAAGGTAGGTAGGTAGGTAGGTACATGTAGGGAGGTAGGAAGGTGGGTAGGTAGGTACATGTAGGAAGGTAGAAAGGTAGGTCAGGTAGGTACATGTAGGGAGGTAGGTAGGTAGGTAGGTAGGTACATGTAGGGAGGTAGGAAGGTAGGTAGGTAGGTACATGTAGGAAGGTAGAAAGGTAGGTCAGGTAGGTACATGTAGGGAGGTAGGAAGGCAGGTAGGTAGGTACATGTAGGGAAGTAGGTACATGTAGGAAGGTACATGTAGGAAGATAGGTAGGTTGGTACATGTAGGAGGTAGATACATGTAGGAAGGTAGGAAGGTAGGTAGGTAGGTACATGTAGGAGGTAGATACATGTAGGAAGGTAGGAAGGTAGGTACATGTAGGGAGGTAGGAAGGCAGGTAGGATAGGTACATGTACGGAGGTAGGCAGGTAGGTACATGTAGGGAGGTAGGAAGGCAGGTAGGGTAGGTACAGGTAGGGAGGTAGGAAGGCAGGTAGGGTAGGTACATGTAGGGAAGTAGGTACCCGTAGTGAGGTAGGAAGGTAGGTAGATAGGTACATGTACAGTACAGTTGTAGGTGGATAGGTAGGTAGGCACATGGAGGTAGGTTGGTAGGTAGGTACATGTAGGTGGGTAGATAGTTGCAATCTAACTGTAGATTTTACAGGTCAAATTTGATTTCACACGAAATTTTTTTAATCACTTTAAATCTTTTGTCTTCTGTCTCGCGAGACTCAATCCTTGACTTGATTCTCAATAGCTTGTTCTCAATTCTCGATTCTCGATTTGCGCAGGAATCAAGAACTGCGAATCGAGTTGAGAATGGAGACTCGCGACGGACTGTCAACATACTTTTGACAGGTACTGTAGGTTGATTCTCAATTTACTTTGTCTCCTAGCCCTGATTAATCATGAATTAGGGCTAGGAAACGAAGGGAATTGAGAATCAACCTACATTAAAAAATTTAACCTGACATCAAATTTGACCTGTTACATAGACAGATGCTTAGTCAGAATGCTTTTATTATGGATTGTGTTTCCCACCTGTATGATACCAATGCAAAGGAAATAAAAATTGGCAATTCGACGAAACTGCTCAAACAGATTCTTTGGTATAAAATTCCATATTGTGTACTGCAAACAAAAACATACAATCCAATAATTATTGCATTAATCAAAACACCATAAGGGCCTTCCTACACTAGCAGACAAAATGGGAATTGTCTTTGAAACATCTACACCAAAAATTATATTGTGACAATTTTTGTTTTGAAAAAATTTGTCCGCACTGGAAACCATTACATCTGACAACACTTGCTTTTTTTAATGGAAAGAATAACAGCTTTACAACAAATGATTGACAAGAAAAACACATTTTTGTTTATTTAGTCAATTTTGCCAGTTTTTACTGGGAGCAAATTTTGTCCATGGCACCTTTTAAGATTTCCTGTCTAGGACAAAATTTGTATAATCTCGACAAACCATCCGCATTTGCTAAGCATTGGTGATGACAGAAAATTTCTCTAACAACTTTTTTCGCTAGTGCAGATGGGCCCTAATGTACTTGCAAAAAATACAAAGAATTCAATATTCAGATTTTCATGACATATTCATTTATTATGTTGAAATATTACTGTTAAACTGGGAAAACCATGAACACCAGAATTCAATATTCAGATTTTCATGACGTATTTATTTATTACGTTGAAATATTACCGTCAAACTGAGAAAACTGTCAACACCAAAAATATTTCTGGAATGCTATTGTGTTGCAAGAAAACAGCCAATCACGCATGAAAAAACTGAACTGCAACAAAAACCTTAATTAGTTTGTGGCTTCGTGGCTAGTTCACATGTCCTGATCTCTGCTGTGATTGGTCGTACGCAATAAACATTCCTATGATATTTCAAGTGTTCACGGTTTTCCTGGTTGCACTGTAAATGAAACCTCACATGAGGTACATTATATTTTTTATTGTGCAATTCATTTATAGTGCACCCAGTCACTCAATGATGATTGTTTTAATAAAGATTAATTTATATTTAATTATAATTTCAAAAATAACAATGACACTTTTAAGTTTGTGAAACATGTTTTGATGTTTCAAACATCATATTCAGCCATGCAAGGTATAATACTAATAGCGTACAAGTTGATTGGTATAATATAACTATCCAAACAATGACTGCTTAGAAATTCAAAATTTGATACACATATTAAAGCTAGCCACTAATATGGAAGAAAACTAAACTTACTTACTTTACTTGTACACTATTAGTATTATACCTTGTATGGCTAAAGATGTCAGATGTTTGAAACATTGAAGCATGTTCCACAAACTTAGAAGTGTCATTGTCTTTTTAAACTTTGTGCTATCAAGACCTTTCGGAATATTTATTTATAATAATTCTATTTATTCTTCTTGGCTTGAAAAAAAAACCATGAGATTATTTTGTTTGCTAATACTGACATAAAACAAAGAATTCTGATTCTTGTCACTAAAAAAGAATATATTTATTAACCCCAAAGAATCAATGAATGATCAAAATAATTACGAAAGCACCTAACCTTTGAAGTAACAATAACATTATTAGCGTATCTTCTTTGCTTCTGTTCAATATCAGCATGTTCATCACTAGGGTATCTGTTTAAAACATAAACAGTGCGCCACTCATCTTCATAATGTCTTCTTCCTGGCAAGAGACCCTAGAAATAAACAGAAATGCCGCATTAAAAAAAATAATATTAATAATATATAATATTAACAACATTATCATTTTTTATTATAGTGAATGGTTCATTAGCTCCCAAGTCTATATCAATGCAATTATTATGCAAAAAATGCGTTGGCGTCCTTGCATTTTTGTTAGAATCTGAGACAAAGAAACCTAGTAAGCTCTTTGTTAAGCAAAATCAATGGAGCAGGAAATTCAATGTTGATCTGAATAACACTGGAGTTATAATCCTCTATTTGCACAAATTTTGAAACTAACATTTGCCACTTTAGCAGTGTTCTCCCTACATTTTGGCTCAGCAGGTAAGGGACCATTCATGGCCAGTAAGGCAAAAAATAAGTGCCCCTGGGGGGTGGAGGGGGTAGTGGAGTGAGGGACATTGAATGGAAATTTAGGAGCTAAGTCCTCTGAAACGTCATTTCCTAGCTCATTCTTATTTAAAACGTTCAACTCCAATAATTTTACTCTGTCTTCAACATTCTCTTTCCAAAATGCGTGGCCCATAAAAGAAAAGCTGTGTATACTTAAATACTTTTCCATATTATATTCATGTTCTTGTGAGAATCGGATTGGATCACAACTTGCACATTTTTTAAAACAAATTATTTTATTTTAGTAAACCTTCAAGTGGTTGTAGGCGGTAAGAAGTGTTGCTTCAGGCAGTAAATTTTACTGGTTACCACCTGATAAGGAGAACACTGCTGTAGTGCTGTCAGTTAGTTGCACCAAAAAGAAAACCTCCCAAAAGAAAAAAGAGATCACACCAAAAAAAACCACCGGGAGTGATTTGCCATACAGTACATGTATCAGAACTCACAGTGCTGATAAAAGGAATATTTAATTCAGAGCAAGAAAAGAATTACTATAATAGAAAATTTGATTAGCATAGGATTTCCTTTTTCCTCCACTGAAAAGTCTTCGTGAAAATTTCTCTCATGACCTATAAAGAATTTTCTAAAAATGTTACATGTATTGCAAATGTAAAATAGTGGAATCCATTATCAGCTTGACCAAAATTTGTGTTTCTCTGCAACCAGTGCAAATACCTATAAACCACATTAATTATTAACAAGAGGAAAAATTTCAATGTCTTCAGGTGAAATGCGAAGAAACTTCAAAATCTCAGAGACAGATTGACTGTCTAGCATTTTAAAATCTATTTTTAATTAATAAGCATAAAATTCTGTAATACTTGGCCACTGTGATGTTTCCAAATTGGTTTCAAACACAGTAAAACTACATGTGTGTACAGGACTGATAACATCAAATATTAATGTCAATTTGGTTGAGGGTCTCAAACCATTCGGTATTATTGTTACTCTCATTTAACAACACAGATTAACTGGGGATAAATTTGTTGCACAGAACAAGAAAAAAACTATCTACAACAGTGTCAATAAAATGCATCCACAACAATACACATGGGAGAACGTTTTGCAAACTCAAATGACTAAACTTTCTTCCAAGAATTTGTTGGGCTTGATATCTCTTGTCAAGGGCTAAGACCACAAAACAGCCGAGACTAAGGCATTATGGTTTTTTATCGAACTCGTTGCATAGTGCCTGTTTGTACATGCAACTCACACGCAATGTTTCGTTCCATCGAAAAGACACGTAAACATCACATACGAGCACTTGGCACTATATAAAATCATTGAAGATTGTACAATTGAATTCGATAACAAAATGACCCAAATATGCCTTCCTACTTCCCTACTCCTCTTTGAAATTCTGCCAAGTTTATATATTGGACAAGCGCATCACAGGCTGTATGATGTAAGCATACGATTTTTTCATTCATACACACGGCGGGTGTAAAAATTTAACGTTGATAGATTATCTTCTCGCTACCCGTTTTACCACACGTAAACGACACTACGATTTCTGCACGAAAATTCAGCAAAACGCCGCACCTTATGCTCTTAATCCAAAGAGGAGAAATGCCTTTTTAGTATTACTTGCACTCAAATACACAAGATATTTCTTTTAGACATCTACTAACGCTAAGATCAGCAGCACAGCAAGTAGCAAATACGAAAGTGACAAGCTAAGAAGTTCTGCAGTACCGGCCGGTCAAACAATGCACTGTTCTTACCAACAAGCGATCTTTAAGCCTCCCCAGCGACATGAGGGGTCAGCCAGGTTTGCGTGATCTGACCAGTAAAGTAATCGAGAGGGAAAAGTGTTTAAATTCAAACCATATCGTGTTGAATTTTCTTCGCGCTACTTCTGTTGTTTTAGCTGGATTCTTGCAAGTCACTTTGCGGAACTTGTGAGACCAACTACTTAGCAGCCTCCCCAAAAGCGATAAGTGACTTACCCGGCTCCCCCAAGATCACAGTGAACACGTATCGTCCCCCATTGGGGGTGGGCTAGGAATTTCTCCTTTAGTTAATTTGGATTTTTTTTAGGGAGATTTTTTTGCTTTTCATACACTTTTTTGTTCATCCGAACTGAACAATCATTTCATTATTTTTTTATTGCTATTTTTTTTTCCTGCTGAGCGAAGCGTCGTACAGTCACTGCCTAATCCAGACACCTCAGTATATCCCCCAGAAAATCGGCCCCACAGGAAAACAATATGGCGTCTGTTCGACAAGCAGACACTGCATTGTGGCTTCATAACAAGTTATCATCGGACGATTCTTGGTCTGGCAGCAGTTTACGTTCGCTTCTGACTCACGATGTGCTTCGTAATATTCCAGAATGCTTTCATAGGCTTGAAACTCAGGTGAAAGTTAAACTGTTGATGGCCTTTCTTCACCTCCCTCGTCGTGTTATCGAAGAAACTACCGCCGAAATGAGCGAAATTTTCGAGATTGGAAGCCACGACGAAGATGAATGGGTCCGTGTTTTATCAGAGATTCTTAAATACTACCCCAGTACGGGAATGCTGAACGTTAACCTCGATGAAGTTAGTCCCGTGTTTGCAGAGGTGACTCAGGAAATAAAGAAGACAAGTAAGCTAAGCAAAGTGAAAGTCAAAGTTTTTATGATCATACAGGGGAAAAATAGTGGGAATTAGTTCAATAAGATTTTCGTACAGCCCCATACGTTTTTTATGCATATATAGATATTTGGCTCTATCCATATTCGTTATTTTTGTGAAACAGTATGAAATGGCTGCATGCATATTACATGTAAATGTAAGCCAAAATGTGTTGTGTTTCAATTTTATTTTACTCTTCTTTGTTTGAAACTCATTATCATTCATTAGCATACCTAAAAGAAATGAAAATATAATTTGAATCGAGGATAAAATTGAACCACAGCATGTTATGTACAACTGGATGGGGCTGTAAAATGAAATCTTTATCGTGATTTAATGTTGTTTGATAACTGCCTTGGGGATGTTCCATTTTTTATCTGCACTTCGCGCCCCCCCCCCCCCATCTCTGCTGTCCTTAAGGGGGCTCAGATTTTTTCTTCAAGGCCAACAAAATTTGGACCCTTCTGACAATTTTTCAAAGGTGAGGATTTTGATTCCAGTCGTCTTCCTAATGGGGCAAGGAGCAGATAGAAAATAGAATGTCCCCTTATAAAGTAAAAATGACAACCGTCTTTTGCTTCCCATTGGCTTATGGGATTTGAACTACCTGAAATGTGGATGATCACAGTGAACACACTTTTGTCAATGGTTATAGGATTTGATTATTTGAAGCAGACTTTGAATAGGACACTTTGGTTTTAATAGAATTAATTTGCGAATTTCTTCTAGTATCCTACATGTACATGTCGGTCAATCATAAGAGCAAAAATAAATCCACCAAAATAAACATCTAGTTTAATCATTGCCATTCATTTTTATAAGTAGAATGGCAGTGAATGAGAATTAATACCACTTAAAATAACTCAATATCACACATTGTCTTTTATTTATTTGTTTTTCTTTCATTCATTTATTTTCTTTTCTTTTTGTAGTGGCAAACCTTCCAGATAGTGGATCAAGTTTTCTTCCCTTGGAATGCCTTTATTTAAATAGGTCTGCACTTGTTGCCATGGTTGGTCCACAGCCCCCACTCTCTAAACACTTCACACTCAAAAGAAAACCCAAATCTGCTGCCCTTAGAGCAGAGCTCACACAAAAAGGTATTTTTTGGTTGATAAATAACTGAAAACATGGCTACTTTCTGGAATTACTGGTATTATTTTATACAGCTATGGCTAAAGAGGCTGTACAATACTACAAAATAATGACCCCTGATCGCAAATGATCCCCAGACCACAAATGATCCTCAACCAAAAATGTTCCTTTTATGAAATAACATTTATCCTGAAAGTGAACAAATGAGTTTTTTGTTAGAACTGCTGTAATGTTTGTCTTTTGTTTTGTTTTTTCATGAAGCCAGTGAAGCAGTATCTGCTCAGAAAAAGGGACTTGTTGGTTCTGGAAACAAGCTTCAGTCTCCATCAAAGAAGTTTGAAGCTCCTGGTTAGTGGATTGGCTTTTTTTTTTAAATTCCAAACAATATTCTCCAAACTTTTCTTTAACTGCTATATATATGTTGTAGTTGATTTTTTATCTCAGGTAATTTTTGTTTTTCTGTTGTTTTTGGGTATAATAATGTATGCTAACGAAGTTGAAACAAAGGAAAAATAAAAATTACCTGAGTTAAAAAATTAACTACAACATATACACCGTGCCTCAGCATGCAATGCCATTGTAGGAAGAATGTATAGATAATTGTCATTATTGCAATCCACGCTTTAAAGAATTTAAATGTGGAATCAGCTGTGCTGTTTTGTCTAAAACAAAGGAGATTTTTAATAAGCAAAATCCTAACACGGTCGTTCTGTGTTAACTCCTGCTTCTTTTGTCCTACCGTGTGGATGTGTTGTGCACGTGTCATCACCAAAGTGGCTAAAATCCTGTGGAGGGTCACATTTGCATGAATAGGCATGCTTGGATCTTTTGCTTTACCACTTGTGCAGAAGACTCAAACCTTTACAGTTACCTTACCAGTAGACTTGTTAATAAAACGAACAAAGCAAACTTTGTCTTAAGAAGGGCTCAGTTACTTTGTTGTTGTCTGCATACTTAAATGGGAAAAAGGGTACTTGATTATTTTTTCGGTTTAACACCTTGTACCTTTTTTCAATATGCTCGGGGCTTTCATCAGTGTCTTGGGCCGGGGACTTTCCCTGGCTACAAGGAAATTGAACCTTTGCTACTTTCATGGGAAAATAGCAGAAAATAGAACCAACAGAAATCTCTCGCTGTTTGATCCCCAGTGACCACACTGTACATCTTGTACATGTATTTATCTGACAACTTAAGAGTTTAGTAACAACTATGTGCTGCCTTTCACAGTCACGTAATTCTTTGAATCCTACTTTCTCCATTGCAAGACAGTACTTAAACACTGTGTTCCAATTATTATAGTTTTCTGTCACCTGTTTGGGTCATTTTTTCTTGCCTGAGATCTAACTTTTCTTTGTCTAATGGATCCTTCTAATTTCATAGTAAGGGTTACTCCGAGAACATCTAACCCTGCAAGTTATCGTCCTGTGCCGGCAAATAGAGCTACTCCATCGAGCAGTTCATCAAGGAGTATTATCTCTGCTGCAACACTTAAACACCATGGACGAACTAAGGTACTATCATCTGTCATTAGTGCCTTGATTATACAACAATATAATGCTTAATTTTAAACCAAGTGCTCCCGGGTATGACTCAGTGTATTATGGGATAAATGACATGAAACCCACATAGTTAGAAGAGGAAACAGAGATTTACAAGATCCTCAAGTTGGTGTTTCTGAGGTACATGTAGAGCCACTCAAGAGCTCAAAAATTTGCTGAGAAACATTTTTATATCCAGAAAATAATACAACCGTTAGTAAATTTTCAAGCTTTTAAAAGCTACATGTATATGTTGTTCAATATTGGCCCAATTAACAACAAAGTTTATTAGTTATACATGTATAAAACTCTATGTGCTCTTTTTGACTTTGTTGGTCTTACGTTAATAATCCCAAAATACTCGGACTAGTACCCAGCCCCCCTCAGTTTGAAACCAGGCAGTGGCTGATAAAAAGTGCTGATTTGCTCAGAATAAAATAATGAAGTACTCATTTGTTACTACTTCAACAAGCTGACCACTTCACATTTGTTTTGAAACCCCTGTGTCATTTCCACTTCAGAAAAAAAAAAACTAGACTGCATCTTAATCCAATTCTTCATTTGAAGAGTATTGTAGCAATGTCAGAAGCCATAGGAGAAACGACTATATCCAAATAGACTTTATATCCAACTTAATTAATGATAATCTTTTTTACGAGTTAGCAAAAGTAGCTGTGTGATAATCTACCAGATGATGATTGATTCTCCTGTAAGCATGAAACACAAATTTCATTCTGCTTTTTATAATACATGAGTGCATAAAAATCCAAAGTCTTCACTCCATAAATTTTTTGTTTTTGTTTTGTTGGTTTGTTTTGTTTCTTTTTGCTGAATTTTTTTCGTGTTGTCGCATGAACTTTCCCTAGCTTTTAGACATAACTTTTTTTTTCTGCTTTGTTTTGCTTTTTATTGCTGAGATTTATTGTTTCTTACCTCACTGAAGATTATTTTTTTTCATGTGAACTTTCCCCAGCTTTTAGACATAACTGAGCAGCCAATTGGAGGTGGACGAGAACTTAAGAGAAGAAAGAAATTAGCAGGTTAGAAGAAGCCATCTGGTCAAAAATAAGTCGTGAGTTGATGGGTATCAGCTGAAATATTTAAGCAAAAGGTTCTCCTTAATTATCCAAATTCATGATGCATGTATGGCAATGGTGCTGGCTTTAATGGTGGAATGTCATTAACTAATGAAGTAACATGATACTTTATTATTCATTGTATCACTAAAAATTAATGTTAAATGACTAAATACAGTAACAAGAATGATGTTGTTAGATGTTTCAGCTGGTTGCTGTTTGTTCTCATCAGTTCTACTGACTATCCTCTCTTTGCCACTTCATACCTTACCATCCCAAACTAAATGTGTACTTTCTTAGGAAACTGGGCAATTTAGTTTGAATAAAACTCTTACCCTTCATCCCCAGCTTAAATAAGACAATTATTTTGAACTTTGTGTGAAATTTTTACCTGATGAATGTGCATTTTTTTCGTTGTATTTTGTTATTAAATATAGTCTCAAGCACATATATGTTTTTTTCTCACTTCTTTGTAAGATCTATTTCAAAGTGATAACAATTAGTTTTTAAACATTTCAGATTCTGAACATGCAGAAGAGGCTAAGCATAAAAAAGTAGACAACACAAAGCCACCAGAACCAAGCACACCCAATTATGCGGCAGGGCTGACACCTGTCACTCAACCATCAAAGGTATAATACTTTAATTTTTAGTTATATAATAGTTACTTTATCCTCTGTATAGTAGTGTTGAGACCAACTACAAGTCAAATCAGCTTTTCTTTTTAATTTTTGACAAAAAGCATGGAGCCCCCTAACCTGTGGAGTGAGGGGGAGGGGGAGGGGGAAAGGAGACTCCACTGCACCCCCATGGGTTTGGGGGTTTGGATGGCTGACATTTTAGATTGTGAAGGAACAAGCTTGTTTAAAAGCTGCTAAATGGTTAACATTATTAAAGACGTTTTTTCCTTGACAAATCCTGCTTCAAAAGTTTGTCATGAAGAATAATCCACATCAACTTCCATGTTGCCTACTTTTTATTCCTAAACAAGACTTGTTGGGTTGTTAACATTGTTGATTCTTTTGTCTCTGTAACTAAAAGACACCTTCAAGTCCTGAAGTACCATCAGCAAGCATGGCCCCACCATCATCAACACCATCCTATGTGCCACAGCAGGCAGCATCAAGCACATCACTGTCTCCACCATCAGACACACTCAGTGAAAGTACTATTAACCTCAAGAGAGAGTTAGAGGTAAGACATGTCTCCTTTCTCTTCTATTTTATTTTATTTATTTTATTTTTTGCTACTAAATTACCATATAATTTTCCATCAAGGAAAAATTAACAATGTGGTTCCTGCAGTAAGTCCTATTCACTCCTTCAGGGATCTTTGGAAATTCTGAGGGGAGGGGGTGTTAAAGACCAAAAAAAAATAAGAAAGAAAATATGAAACTACACTGGAGTTTTCAGAGGAGGGGAGGGCAGGTTCAACCTTATAACTGCATCATGAGTGGGGGAGTATGGATTGGATATTTCAACACAATCCCAGAGAAAACTGCTAGGGATCTCAAAGGTTTTGATATAAATTTATTCCCCAAAGCAAAGAGCAAACCGGCAGAAAACCAGTGGCAAGCCAGTTTTTCAAGGTTTTTCTGCTGTAACAGTAGCCATGTGCTGAAATTCAGTAACTTTTGGAGCACTCTCAAACATGCATTGAGCAAAATCGTAGTCATTTTTGCTCGGAGAAAATCCAATATAATGTGATAATATGGCTTCATGTAGATATTAAATAAATTATAAGTGTTGAGTGAAAGTTGGAAATGGGGGGAGGGTAGTGCTTCTGTATCCTTCAAGACCCAGTGGCAGCTAATTCCAGAAGCATATCAATTCCTATTAATTTTTGTGAAAGACCAGCAAATGTATTAGATTAAATAGTTCAAATGCTAAGCTCTGGAGCTGGTTTGGTTATGAGTAAGTGGTTTTTCGGTTCACCATTAATTCATCTTGTATACTTTGTAACTACAATGTAGCTTCCCCCCTTGGTCTCCAAGGATTGTGCGTGTCGTATTTGATGAAACAATTTTTTCAAATTTAAACATATATGTTGATGTCAGAGGTGGTCTCTCTTTTCTACTAAAGCTTTGTTATCCCATACATCCAAACACTTGTGCTTGATTATTATACATATCCTCATCATTGTCATCATTATACTTTCTCTCTTGGTATCATTATCGTCATCGCCGTCATCATCATCATCATCATCATCACCATCACCACCACCACCACCACCACCACCACCATCACATCATCATCATCGTCGTCGTCGTCGTCGTCATTGCTACCGTCATCGTTAGTATTAATATTATTAGTATGTGTAATCAAATGGTGACGAGTGAAATTAGGGAATAATTTCACGCGCGTTTTGTCCAAATCCTTATAAGGCTCGGGAAATTATTAGGATTTGGACAAAACGCAAGTGAAATTATTCCCTAATTTCACGAGTATACCATTTGATTACCTATTAATATCATAGGTGACGAATTATGTTAGCAATCTTGGATTTTTGACATGTTTATCCTGGATCGTATCGGTCGAGAACTCCACTCTCTCGAACGTTTAGAGCTTAAATTTGGCTTAAGTTCAGAATTTGTCGACAAAATACCTGTTAGAATCCTTCTTGATAAGCTCTTTCGTGTGTTCAGGTTTTCTAAAGCGTCTTTTTATGACCTGGCGTCTTCATTCATGACATTTTAAAACTTCGTCGCTATCTTGACAGTGAGACGTACGGAAGGTTGCCATGGCAATTTTGTAATTTCACATGTGAAATTACAAATTATCGCTGAAATTTCGCGCCAAAATTAAGGAGTAATTCGTCACCTATGATATTATCATCATTATTATTAGATGCATGTGGAACATCAGCGACAGTTGATGATGAGAGAAAAACAACAGAAACAGGCTGCAGCTGCAGCATTAGCAGCTACCTCCTCGACGTCAACAACACCATCCGCTGCAGATTCTACAAGAACACCCTCTGCAGCCTCCCCTGGTGTCCCTGGCAACAGTCAACAGCAACAGGGGAGCAAACGACAGCTTACCCTTACTGTGAGTACACTTCCCGTGACCCTTTCACTAACAATGGCTAAAGATAATGTTACCCCTAAAAATCAAATCTCTCAAAAAGTTTGATCTTACGCTCAAACTTTTGAATTATTACTTGACTGATTTTTAGACCGAATTAACGAATGTCACAATCGAGGCACGTTTGGGCTTCAAACCAAAATTTAATTACCAAATAGAGTTCTTGCTCCTCATGGGAGGGATTGAGGATAACAACAGAACGGCAGCGAAATCGCTTGCGTTCAGCTAAGCAAACTAAGTTAGCGCGTGGGGATGTGAACATGATAGCCGTTTACAATCAAAGTCAATAATTAACCTCGATTCCTTTGAATGTTAGCATTGAAGGATAAAAACGTCGTATCTCGTAGTGTTTCTTCTCCATACTCACTAACCAACAAAATGATTTTGTTACAGTACCCCTGCGTCCCTGACGCATTAAAATCCGCAAAGACGCAAAATAATTCAGGGCACGTATCACGTAGGACGCAAATATCGCTTGAGGGACCTGAAGATGATCTTGATTGATTTTTGGATTAGGATTCATTGATTCTGGTTTTGGACTCGTGAATCCCAGGACTCAGCGTAGCAAATTGTAACAAAATCACTGCAAACCAGGTTTTTTTGTGTGAGTAGACAGGGAAACGTGTTTTCTCATTTTCCTTTCTTTTTCAGAGAGACCAAATGTTGGCTGCTCATGAAATGTTTAAGAATGCAAACCGTGTGAGTCGAGCAGAAAAGGCTCTTATTTTGGGATTCATGGCTGGTGCACGAGGTACGTTAACAGTGTGTACATCTTTGGTGTTGTGTAGTGAACAGCAGATATATACAGCTATTTCGAGAAAGGTTGTCGGAAAAAGTCCACGCGACAATCCCGAAAGGTATTGTGGGTGGCTTTGAGGGCACTTTTCTTCAAAGAAATTTGGAAGAATGGCACGGGAGGCCATGGACATATGTTTGCGAGTACTAAAGGAAAGCAACAAAAGTAGGTTCGACAGCTTCAGTCGTTACGAACAGTGTATTGATCATATCCCATATTACCTTTCGGGATTGTCGCGTGCGCATTTCTTCCGACAACCTTTCTCGAAACAGCTGTATACGAAGTGTAAAATTGCACTGCACTAAAACATTTTTGCCGTTTTCTTCCTTCTTGCTTTTTCGTTGTTGCAGTGGTACCCTCATGCAGGCGTTCAGATAACGGAGTACGGCGCGAAGTCAGAGAGCGAAGAAAAAAAAAGGAGGGAGAGAGAAATAAATAGGAGGGAAACCTCACTCTCACCCCCTGCTGTTTTTCCTGCTCACATCTTTTTGGTCTGCCCCCACAATCTTAACGAAACAGGCTATCGCAGTGGCTGCTTTAATCTCTTTGGCTGGTTATGTGATATTTTTTGGGTTTCAATAACTTAATACTAGAGACCTTTAGATTCTGAGACGAGGACGACTACGAATACGAGATTTTCTTAGTACCAAGTAATGCTCTTGCGTGAGCCAACGTCATTTCGGCGGGAAGACGTGTTAGCCGTCGTCATTCTACTACGAGAATGTCGTAGTGGCGGTAACAAGTTATCAAATTTGAGAAGTTTAATCAGTTTGCGACCCCGAAAGGGCCAAACCTTGTCCAATAAAAATAATCGCGCTAATTTTTCAGGTGAAAAATAGTAGAATGAAGCTTTCCGGGTTGAATATTTTTCGAGAATACGCGAAAAATCGTTAAGTTATATCTCGTATTCGTCCTTGTCCTCAAATCTAAAGCTCTCTACTTTGGTTTACTCCTTACAGAAAAACCGTACGCGCATCAAGGACCCATTATTACTATTAAGCTGAGTGAAAACACCGAGAACGTCACAGCATCGGATGGATCACAGCAGACCCAACTTGTAGAAATGTTATTTGAAATGAACTATGACACAGGACACTGGCGGCGGCTAAAACGCACCAGAGTGGTGTCAAAACAAGGAGCAGCGGGTGGGGCACCACCGCAGAAAAACTGAATCACAGGATATCCAGATTTACAAATGTCACAGAATACGCAGCTTGTAAAAAAACATTGGAAATGAGCTATGGCAAATGTTACTTGAGTTTTAATCTAAACAAGGAGCGCCGGGACCACTGAAGGAAAACTGATCGCAACATAGTACAGGTTACAAACGTCTCAGAAGACCCAGCCTGTAGAAATATTATTTGAAATAAACTTTGACGCAGAGTAGCGAGGAAGATTGAAACCTACCGGCATGGGATGTAAACCACTGCAGAAAAACCCAGGGCTACGAAAGTCACAGCAGACCCAGCTTTTAAAACTTATATTTGAAATTCATTATGACACACAACAATCTGGCGACCGTTAGAAGTGTCGAAACGAGTCAGAACTAGATAATGCCAATGGCGGCCCGATTACACCCACGTGGCACCCACGATTACAGAGATTGCAAAAGCATGATATACATGTAAACATCTAAATGTCAAAGTAAATGGGATCTTTTTATTAAAAAAAAGAGGAGTGTAAAAAGTGCTTGTGTAGTAAAAGAGTGTGAAGCACCATTACAACTGAATAAAAGCAATGTAGCTTAAAAGATCGATTGGGCCAAAAGTTCAGAACTAGAAGACTAGTCTGTGACCACAAGATAGGAAGGACACCAAAACTATGACTGTGTGATTTATTCAAGGGAGCAGAGTCGAGATCATTGTACTGTTTGCCATATCTTAAGTTTAACTGATCAAATAATTTCAAGATCAGATTAACAATTAATGTAAAAAGCTTGAGCAATTATTACACTGGTATGCTAGGACCACGAGCACATTCCTGGCATCCGTCTGAAGCAGTGGGTCTTCTATCCGATCGTCTCAGTGTTGATTACTTGACTGCCTAGGGCAATTTTTCATTTATAGTTTGCTTCAAGATAGGAGACACCACTGAACGTCAGTGGTGTCTCCACCTTTGCGGCTAGACCCCACGATTTCCCGAATTCCCGACAGACATGCAAATAATCACGCATCCCGTGCCCAAATTTTGGCCCTGTTAACTTTGGCCCGCAGCAAGTTGTTCTTCTAGTATTGCGAACTGTATTCGCCGTATGTTTCTGATAACTCAGTTTCTTGCAACTGAAGCTTTGGGGAAGAATACCCTTGCAGATAGGAGATAGTTCGCCGGCAGTTTTCCGCTATTCGTGCGTCAACTTTCACAAACGTGTTAGCGTTGCATTTTAAAGTTAAATTTGACCAGCTATTTGTGCAGCGAGTTCTACGGTCACGATTGACTTCAAACTTGCACATATAAGACGAGAGAGCTCTGAGCCAAAGTTAGAAAAAAATCTGTCATAGGGTTTTGAAATTATTGACATTTTTTGTAAAAATGCGGTTTTAAACATATGCCGATATCTCAAACGTTTTTACATCAACAAAAAAATAAATAACATTTTCTTAAGGTTCGACCATTTTTTATTAAGGATGCCAAAAATCATGGAAATCGGTTAAGTCATTAAAGCCGAAAAACGCTATTCAAAAACGTAACCAACGCGCATAGAAATAGGTTCGGGCCACCTCTTAAGTCTCCTTAAAATCTCAACTTGCAAAGGCTTGCAATTTTTCTGCAGTCTAACTTAACCCTCAGTGGACAGTATTTTCACTGTTCGTAAACGAACTTGCTGACAGGTTGGCTAAAACGTCAGCCGTGAATAGGTGCGAAGGTTTTGCGAAGGCGTTTTAAGGTGGCTCGATAAGGTTTCCAACTGCCTGACTACTGATTTTCAACCTTGAAGAAATACACTTAAACATGATTTTCTCGAAACATATCAATGCTGCATGCAAACTTAAATAGATTGAAATTTCATATGCTGTTGGGTTTTTTAACATCGGAGCGCGTCCCTAGCAACGCGACAATAGGAAGCTTCTGTTATTTGGCGGGATTGCTGAGAGAAACAACCTCTTTAGAAGATTCACTTAAAAGTATGATCACTGTTCACTATGAGTGGCACTTTGGCCAAGTTTGGTTGATTTCTGTGAAAACATTTTCGAATAAAGCGCGTCTGAGTTTGAAGGGTCTACTCCGATCTTCAAAAACCTAACTGCATATAAAACTTCAATCTATTGCTAGTTTGCATGTAACGTTGATATTTCGAGAAAATCATGTTTAAAAGGAGTGTTTCTTCACGGTTGAAAATCAGTAGTGAAGCAGTTTGGTAAAAACCCCATCGAGCCACCTTAACGGATAAGGTACCAAAGCCGTTTGGTTTGGTTAGTTTATAATTGAAAGGACACAGTTTCCCAGTGTAATTTACATTTGAAGATGGCGTAGCAAAATGGTAAAAAGTGGTTCAAATTCCTTGCCAAATTCAACTGTTATTCAAGATAAAACAAGCGGCGTTTTCTGGCTACGTAACTAAAGTCCACTGTTATTTCTGAATTTAGCTTGATTGCCTCCGCCAGGGCAGGGCAGCAAGTAGCACTATGGTTATTCATTGCCCAAATCAACTGTTTTATTGTTGAATTTTGCTTGATTACTTCCGCAAATGCAGTACAGGCAGCAGCACTCAGGTTATTCCATGACAAATCCAAAAGTGTTATTGTTGAATTGTGTTTGATTCTTTCTGCAAGTGCAGTACAGCCAGCATCACTGAGGTAATTCCCTGACAAATCCAACTGTGTTATTGTTGAATTGTGTTTGATTGCTTCCGCTATTGCTGTAAAGTTAGCTGCACCAATGATATTCCCCGATAAGTCCAACTGTGTTATTGATGAGTTGTGTTTGATTGCTTCTGCAAGTGCAGTACAACTAGCAGCACCAAGGGTATTCCATGACAAATTCAACTGTGTTATTGTTGAATTGTGTTTGATTGCTTCCGCTAGTGCGGTACAGTTACCAGCACCGAGATCATTGTGTGACAAATCTAACTGTGCTATTGTTGAATTGTATTTGATCGCTTCCACCAGAGCGGTACAATCACCTTCAAAAAGTTTATTATCAGACAGATTCAATTGTGTTATTGTCGAATTGTGTTCGATTACTTTTGCAAGTGCGGTAGAGCAAACAGCACTTAAGTTATTCCATGACAAATTCAGCTGTGATATAGTTGAATTATGCTTGATTGCTTCCAAAAGTACAATGCAGCCAGGAGCCCCGAGATCGAGATTCCCAGACAAATTCAACTGTGTTATTGTTGAATTCTGTTTGATTGCTTCCGCCAGTGCTGTACAGCCAGTAGCACCAAGGTTATTCCATGACACGTCCAGCTGTGTTATCGTTGAATTATGTTCGATTGCCTCCGCCAGTGCAGTAGAGTCACCTTCAAAACTTAGTTCATTCTCCGACAAACATAACTGTGTTATTGTCGAATTATGTCTAATTGCTTTCGCCAGTGCACTACAGTTACCTTTAATAAGTCTATTCTGTGACAAATTCAACTGCGTTATTGTTGAATTGTGTTCAATTACTTCCGCAAGTGCGGTGCAGCCAGCAGCACCAAGGTGATTACATGACACGTCCAGCTGTGTTATTGTTGAATTGTGTTTGATTACTTTTCCCAGTGCATTACAGTCACCAGCACCGAGGTCATTGTCACACAAATGCAACTCTTTTATTGTTGAATTGTGTTTGATTGCTTCCGCAAGAGCAGCGCAGCCAGCGGCACCAAGGTTATTGTGTGACAAATCCAACTGTGTTATTGTTGAGTTGTGACTGATTGCCTCTGCAACTGCAGTACAGTTAGCAGCACCAAGTTGATTTTTTGACAAATCCAGCTGTGTTATTGTTGAGTTGTGTCTGATTGCTTCCGCCAGTGCAGTGCAGTTGGTGTGACCAAGGAAGATCGACAATTCCAACTTTGTTATTGTTGAATTTTGTTTGATTGCTTCCGCCAGCGCAAGTACTGCAGAACAGTCAGTGTGAAAGACATCGCCAGACAAATCCATTTGCGTTATTGTTGAGTTGTGTTTGATCGCCTCCGCAACCACTGCAACAATACTGGTCGACATATAGGGTTGGTAAGGAAACATTATCTCCGCCTTGCGAATTTGTAAAAACGAGCCCAAATTACCCGCTAACTGCAGATGAAGTTTACCCCTCTCATTTTTACATTCGTGAATGCACTGCAATGCAACGAGTAATTCATCGCTAACTCCTTTGCTTACTCTGTTTACTTTGCTTGCAAAGATTTGGACAAAGGCTTCAATCATTTCTTCGCATTGCAAAGCGATCAGACGCCATGTGAACATAAGCACCTGTCTGAGCTCATGGAAGTATCTGTCGTCGGCAAGTAAAGTTTCTAAAGAAATTTTCCTATCCAGAAGCAGGCAACTGAGGTAAAATGCCGCAAACAGTTCCTGAAGTGGTTTGTGCGGAAAGCAATAGTACAAGCAAGGTCTCAGTTTCCTTCGGCTACGTTCAACGAACAAAAATCCGAATCCAAGTATCTCGCTCGCACTATCTCCAAACTTGTTTTCCTCAAAGTAGGCAGTACTGTCGTTCAGCAAACAATTTAACGCGATCGAACCAAGCTGTTTTAGCTGAGGTTTGTACACTTGAGTGAGGTTTTCGTGTTGGGATTCTGGTAATTCTCTCTTTTTTCTGTATCTTCTAAGAACACATTCTATTATTTCAAGGTACAGCTGTGTGCCACTTTCGGGAAAAATACCATTAAAGTCTTCACAGAGAAGGCAAAGAAGTGCAGTGTTTAAAGGATTTTCGGTCAGCTGTCTTAGGTTTATGTCAAGCTTCAGTTTATTTAAAAGCTTTCGGGCCAAACCTACTTCTGTCTTGAAGTACTTGACAATAAACGTTTCGGCATTTTCTTTGGTAAAGCCCAAAATTTCTACCAAGCTATCGCAACACCCTCGCAGCTTTATTCCAACCTTTTTCCGTGCTGTAACCACAATGTGACACCTTGGAAGTATTCTTCCTTGAATGATTTCCTTAAACGCTGGTAACATATTAGTGGGTAACCAATCCAATCCGTCGAGTACCAGCAAGACACTTGACTGATTTTGGCGAACGAATCTAAAGAATTCCTCCTTCTCTTCTTTTGTGATATCTAGAGGTAGAAGCTGCTCTTCAATGGCGTCCCAAAGGACAGATTTAAATTCCTCTTTGTCCTTGACATCTCGAGAAAGAGGTCGCTCGTCAGATCTTCCCTTAATGTTTAAAGCTATATCTCGGCATTTAAGCAAAAACACTACTTGGAAGTTTGAAAGAGAATTTCCTGAAGACCTTTCTGGCCCTTGTTTCTCCGTCGCCCAATCGTAAGCAAGTTTATCACAAAATGAGCTCTTTCCCATGCCCGGCTTTCCTTCAATTAACACTGTTCTAGGCTGTTGGCATTCTTCGTGGGGTTTGAAGATGTCATACATGGTAACAGTTTCAAAAGTCTCCGTTCCAGTTCCTTTTTTCCTGCTAAATTTGAGTTCGGTGAAAATGTCGTTAATGTTGAATCGAAACTCTTCGCACCAAGGGAAGGGAGCGAAAGATCCTTCACGAAGTCGGTAGAGTTGGCGAATTCCACCAATGACATCAATTGGATCAAAAGCACCTGGACATGAAATATATCATTGTAGTATAATATTACTGTCATGTTTAACCCTAGTAAAACATAACTGATTAAATCATTATGTCGTATTTTAAAACAGACAAAAAATCTTTCAAGTGTGTCTTAAGCTAAAAAATCAAAATATGTCTATTTCATTTCTATTTTTTAATGTTTATTTTGAGGCGAGACGGAAGTGTAGCTTATCGGGATGGGTAGTGAAATAGCCAACAAAGTTAACAGGACTGTAATCACGGTCTAATTGGTTGAAACACTTTTAGAAAACACAAAAGCGAGTCTTTTCGCACGAATACACGTATTGCTACCCTCCTCCCCTAATAATATAATATGACTATAATAAAGTAATAAGTAAATGAAAAGTTGAAGACGTTTTACTAGAAAACAACGAAATATTTAATTTTTCATTGTACCTCTTCTAACGTTCAGGAGTGACGCCTAACACAGGTGAAAATAATCTAAAGAATCAAAGGCAATCATAGGATGGCCATTGTACTTTTTACGACCATGACGTCGATCCTTTATTTTACATTGTTATTCATTCAAAATATTTGCCCAATTCTCACTGGCTAAAAGCACACGCATAATTCACCATATCCGCTTACTGATGACCAAATTTGGAAGAATTTTGTGTCTAACGAGGAAATGACGTCAAAAATGCAGCCTTCTACAGGTTATTGCACCGTTAACCGAGAAGACCTGGGGACGAGGTTGAGTTGTTTTCGTTGTAAAACTAAAATGGCAGACACTTCACTCGTTTCAAGAGTAAGAACTACAGCTGGAACTAGGCGAAACAAGAAGCTACGGAGCGTACACTTCGGCGTCGTGGTTGTGGAACCAATTAATTGTAAATGCGGAGGAATAGTAAGAAATCAAATATGGTTAGAGTAAGGTGTTAATTTGTGAAATTATGGGATTTGTCAGGATATTCTGAAAAGAGCAACATCCAAGAGGCCTACTTGCCAAAAACTAGCTGGGGACAAATTGTCTCTGAGATATTAGCCCAGTTATGCTCTGATGACTCCATACAAATCCTTCTAAAAAACAATTCTCTATTTTTCTTAGTCACATCAGGCTTCAGAAACAGCATAGCAGTCTCATGTACTGATTAAAGATATGTAAGGCATGGGTAAGCAGTCAATTACGTTGAGCATGGAATTGGCTAAAACTCAAAGTCACGAGTTCGAATGTTTTGAGGATAATTATTCACTGACTATCAGCATGCAGGGATGTCGGATTAACACAAGGAAGTTTAACACCAAAGGAACATAGCCTTTACAGAGCTTTAAAACACAGCATCCACCAACACAAACTTGACTTGAACTTTGAATAAAACTAAACAGCCTCTACCAATATTAACAAACTCTCACTTGAACTTCAGATATCTTACGGCTTCCGCGAACTTGTAAACACGATACCTGAAAATCGACCTTCGTCACACTTTACTAAACACAGCAGCCCAGCTCGTGGGAAAAACACTTAGTTCTTCAAAAGAACTCGCTTGGAACTTGTATACCGTTTGACATAAGGTTCTAGAGAATACTAAACAGCAGGCGAGTAGTAGTAGCTTTTCGACATATTTTAAGATTTCAGTAACTGATGCAAATCTGCTGACTCATGCAGAAATGTAAACATGCCCTAATTAACTATTCATGGCTAATCCAAAAACGTAGAGAACGTTCGAGAAAGTCACGCAACGCATGAAAGCAATTTGACTACGTAACACTGAACAAAGACAAAATGTCTTTTTGCAGCATTTTGTAACTTTAAATTCATCATAAAACAGTTCGAAAGGAGGGCTCACTCGTGAAATGTTTTTCAACCCTCGAAGAGAAATTTCGTGTCTCTGCGCGGCCACGAAATATCCTCTATTTATTCCTCGAGTAATTTAAGGCTAAACTCGAAGTGATCTCAAGATATCACGAAGTAGTCCGGTCTCATTTCGTGAAATAGTTGAAACAAGCCGAAAAGTCACGAACTTGCACGCCCAATCTTGTCCCGAAACTAGTGCATCATTTCATAACTATTTTTCATATTCCAAACTACCTTGGGTCGCAGTAGCGCAATCGGCTAATCCCTCAACTTAGAGTCTCCTCTGATCTGACGGGTCACACAGGTAAGTCGGTTCAAACCCCGGGAAAGCCAAAATAATAATTCTTTCTTCCTCGAAAAAGTTAAAGAATAAATTAAAGAAATCGAAGTGATCTCGAGATATCTCGAATTAATTCGGCTCTCACTTCGTCAAATAGCCGAATAAAACCGAAAACCTACAGACTTTGCATGCCCAATCTTGTCAAAAAATTGTAACTTTGATACATTCCTGAGCGTCGCGAAACCTTTACTTCGCGCTCCGCCGAAGTAATAATGGCTAAAAACAGCAAAAACAGCAAAAAGACAACTCGGAGGGCGACATCTGCTATTTGGAGAATATTTGCGGAGCTGGACAAACCTAAACGTACACTATCGAAGATGAACTTAACATCAATGCAGGAAAGCATGTTTTAGCTATTTTTTTTAAACTAGGAATTATTTTGAATGAATAATAAAGCAATTAATGAATTCGGCTTTCGTAAGATATGAAGAATTAAGCAGATCTCGGAGGGTGTTATCCACCTCGGCCTTCGGCCTCTGTGGATAACACCCTCCTCATTCTGCTTAATTCTTCACATCCTACTCCGCCTCATTCATTAATTGCTAAATAACCGAGCGAATCCTCGCGCTCTGATTGGTCGAGAGCTGTGGTCTATGAAGGTCAGTAGACCATGGAAATGACGTAACATGTCACGCAGTGCCGGTTGTTTTGTTTTTGGTTTTTCGTAAAAAAAATGTTATTGTAAAAAACAAATCAACCACAATTCTCCATGGTCTACACTCTTATAGAACATAGAAATAACGCCATAAAATGTTCAAAACTTTGCAGTGAAACCATTCGCCTGCGGCTTGTGGTTCCACTTCAGTTTTGAACATTTTATGACGTCAATTCTATGGCCTATAAGAGTGTAGACCATACAAAATTGTGGTCGATTTGTTAAATAGCCAATGAATGCATTAGTAACTTTGAGGGACTTACCTTTATCCCTTAATGGCCTTAATTCCTCTCTAGGTTTTGCTAAAAGCGTTTGCAGCTGCTCGCTAATGTTTCCTAGTTCACTTTTGATCTCTTCGAGGTCGTCTTTTTCTGTGGAATGAAATGGCAGTAATTCAGTCATCCAGATAAGAAAGAAGTACATGACAAACGTTCATCCCAACTTGTGTAATGCGGTGAATGACGAGAACCGTTAAAAACATTTTATCTGTTATCAGGAATGAGATCGGTTTTGTAGAATACATGATGTGCTTCTTGACTGCAAACGCTCTCTTAATTATATTCGAGGAAGATTGGCTGTCTGATCGTACCTCTTTCACAATAACGCTTTGATTTGGAAAATTAAAGCAATCAGGGCAGTAAAAAAAAATAAAACAGTCTGCAAACAATATAGGCCGAACGCATAGGAGCTCAAAATTATTATAACATGATGTCGTTCTCGTAACTCCAGCAGTTCAGTCGTGACGGGTTCTCGTTGATTTGATAACGAGCAAAACAAATTACCTTTACTATGGTCTGCTTCTACCGGGTTAACTGAATCCGTCAAGCTTCTCAATTTCTCACTGATTGTCTGCTGACTTTCCAGTACTTGAACATTCATCTGCTTTAGCTGGTCTGTTTATTTCAACATTAAAACATCGGAAAGTTACTTCTACCCTTAACAAGCAGAAAACCGGGCGGGGCATAATCTTTATTGGAGAAGGACTCTGACGGGGACTTTTACCGCGCTACAAATGATCCCGCTTAAACGTGAAACAGCGTGGACTGCAGGATGACGACTGAAGACCGAGAACCGGCGATTAATAGAGGGCAAGAAAAGGCAAGGCTTTTTTACATTATTATTTTTTCTGTTTGATTTGTAGGAATGAAAAATAGAATTTATAAAGTGGCACATAACCGATACGGGAACTGCAAAGTATACCGGAGATTTTGCCCCTAGGTTAATGTTCACTGAGTATTGCTACAATTCGGACACTTGTCTGAAAAGATACGATTTAATTCGTTAACAGTGAAAAACTGAAACCACTACAACAACAAAATACAACATTCCTGTCAGAGAAATTTGTCACCCGTCGAAACGAAAGAAAATCTACGATTTGTGAGGTCAAAACGTACTTTTTAAGCTCTTGTGTCCACTTCTTCACAATCAAGTAAACACCTGCCTCGTGTCTTCGGCATCACACAATCTGCGGTCCACTCTGACAGTGATCCAGGCTGCGACCGTTTTGATCACCATAGCTTTAGAAAATAACTTTGGCGACTGAAGTTGAGGTGAAGTTTGCTTAAAGCTCGCTGCCCGTTAAAATACACAAGAAGACGTACGCATGTAGGTCAACTTCAAGCGACTCTAAACGCACCCAAAAAAAACACAAACTCACCAAACGTTTACGGTAAGTAAACATTATTTATCTTTCTTTCACTCTACTTAACATTTGGAACAAAAGATACAAAATTCTGTGTTTTATGAAGCACTTCCCTCAATCACTTAAATATAGTCGCGATTATTAAGAACTGAGTCATTTGATAATGCAATTCTAGCGTTTTGATTGGTTTAGCCGTTATGGTATATTTTTGTGTTTAACGAGGAAATGACGTCAAAAATGCAGCGTTTTCACAGGTTAAGGCACCGTTAACCGAGAAGACCTGGGGACGAGGTTGAGTTGCTTTGGTTGTGAACTGGGATGCTTCCAACATACCTTCGATCTTATCAAGTTTGTCCTTGGTGCTCTCATCATCTTTCTTCCACTCCCCCAATAATTCCTTGTAGTGTTTTTCAATCACAGGATCCATGCTCTCGGTCTTCAGCCTTCTAATAGACGCTGCATCAGCACCAAGTCCTGTCAGTGCATTACTTATTTCTTGCCAGTAGGAATTAAATGTTGGATTATCCACGGATGCCTGGTTGGCATGCCCATAAACATGGTTTCTATAATACTTCACTCTTGCTATGTTAGCTTCAACACTTGTATCTGCAGCAGGTGGGAGACTGTCCCAACCAGTGGCTGGAGGAGTCAAGCCACAAATGTTCCTTAACAGCAACATCAAAAGTGTAACATCAAAATCTTTTGAAGATAGGGTCAAGGGATTCGTGGGATACAGCTTGGCCCATTGTGTGGGATTCAGAATTTTCCGTCCCCTAAGGTTCTGTAGTGCTGGGTGTACTGGTGGCTTAGTTAAAACTCCATGGAGTCCAGCTGGTGGGTGGATGCTATCAAACTTGTCTCTCAATACCTGAGATCCTACATCCACTAGAAGACGACAAAGACGAGCATAATTTGTTGTTTCTTTGGTGGAGGCATATGAAGGTGTAGCAGAGGCCATTCGGGAACCTGCAAAATATATATAAATGATGATGAATTTGCTTTGACATGGTCGACTCTGGAAGTATGCGCACAGCAGTTTTTGCCTAGGAGCGATACTGCGTTAGAACTATCTACAAAGATGACTCTAATTGGCTTGTGTGTCACCACAAATCCTTCTTGGCCCCCGCTCTCCCTGACTTATACAGTACCCTAGATCAGAGATGCTAACCTTTTTCTTGGTATGTTCGAAACTTACACTCTCACTAACGCCCCTTGGAAGCCTCACACGTGGTGGAGATATATCGATGATATTTTCATGATCTGGACTGAAGGTCGGAATCGTTCAATAAAATATTCGTCGATTATCTCAATAACATTCATCCCACTATTAAGTTCACTAGATCTCACTCTCTTACTAACGTACCATTTCTCGACGTCATGGTGTCTCTAGTACCGGTATAATGATGATAAAACAGAATTATTAATTGTAGGTACTAGGCAGCAGCTGGCAAAGGTTAACATCAATTGCATTAGGGTTGAGTGGACTGATGCTTCTCCTGTAACAGTAGCTAGAAACCTAGGCTCATGGTTTGATGAGCAGCTCACTATGTCAACTCATATTAGCAATTAAGTTATGTGGTGTTGCCTAAATTTACCATTTGCATAATATCAACGCATTCGCAAGTATTTGTCTCGAGAATCAACGGAAATGCATCTCCATGCATTTATTCACTTCTCGTGTTGATTATTGCAACAGTCTTTTGTATGGGCTGCCCAACTACCAGCTTAACAAATTGTAGAGAGTTTTGAACGCCTCAGCCAGGCTAGTTTGTAATGCGCCTCGGTTTCGCCACATCTCACCCCTTCTGCGTGGTCTGCATTGGCTACCTCTTAAAGCCCGGATACAGTTTAAGATACTGCTTATTACGTTCAAACCAATTCACGGCCTTGCCCCTAAGTAAAATGTATGCGATTTACTAACATTTGAATCGTCTTTATATAACCTTAGATCTTCAGGTATTTACTTTCTATGCCAGCTGTTCGATCGAAGACTACGTTAGGTGCTAGAGCTTTTATGGTATCAGCCCCAACGCTCTGGAACTCTTCCAAAAGAACTTCGTGCGATTACTGATGTGAACAGGTTTAAGGCGCATATTAAGACTTATCTTTTTAGAACTGTATATTGGTGATCAATTTTACATTCGGTTACTTAAGCCTGGTTTCCATGTGATCGTCCGGATCGTCCCGATCGTCCCAGTCGTCTCAAAAAATGTTCAGACGATCGGGACGATCATAATTATGGAAACACTACCCAGACGATCGCAAACGACCCGGACGACTGAGACGACCTCGATCGCTTGGATAGAGTTGAGTTCTATCCGGACGATCGGGACGATCGTGTAAATTTTGAAGCGATCATATGGAAACGCTCTCAGACGATCGGGACGATCGACGGCTATCCCAGAGGTCATCACTTTTACTCCAGTAATCGAAAATAAATTCGGCCCGGATGGCGCTGAAGCAAAATGTTCGCAGCGTGTATGGGGGTTATTTGAAATTAGAGAAAGTCCGTGACATCAAGTTTTTGAAATACTATGTCTTCGTGGAACTCTTCTAGCTAGCTTCTCAATGCCGCAAAATCAAGAGAAAAAGCAGATACCAAGGTACGAGGTTGGCTTTACGAATAAAAATCATCCATTTATGAGGCTTGTTTGCAAAACACGCTCAAAAATTCTATTGTCTGACCCAGAGACATCGCTGACGACCCCGCGTCTCTTGCCTTTGAGGCGATCGAGAAGATCATATGGAAACTACCAATCGCCCCAGTCGTCCGGATCGTCTCGAAATATTTTGAAACGACTGGGGCGATCGGGACGATCCGGACGATCATATGGAAACCAGGCTTTACTTGCATGCATATATATTCTTTTTATTGTTATTCTTTTAAATGCATTATTTTTTGGTTGTTTCTTGTAAAGTAATGCAGTTGTATAATGCGCAGCTGATCATTCTCATGTTAAGTTGCGCACAGTAAGTTCACAAATTATTATTGTCGGCTGCGGAGCGACCGAAGGGAGCGAACAGCAACATAATCAGGACTTAAAGGAAATATATAAGGGGCGTCGAATTCTCGAATTCATCACTTTTTACCACAATGCATTGCATTTAACCACACTTTTCACCACAATGCATTGCATTTAACCAGAGTGCATTGCGCCACGAACAACTCAAATAAAAACACGGGGAAGTTCGGTGGGTGAGAGAGTGCATCGTTCGCTGCTCAGACTTAGAGTTTTCTTTGTGGCAAATTTTCTACAGCACGGTTAGAGGTCTTACCAAATTTTAAGACACGCAGCAGTCTTTCAGATGAGTACGATGGTTAACCTTGGGGATTGGATTTCAATTCAAGAGCCTTTTTTGCTCCTCGACTCCGCAACACGGGGGATATACAAATTCCAGCTTGCTAGAAGGTGACGTGAAAGTGAGAAAATGTCACGCAATGCTATTCTTAAGAAACTGTATGAGCCGAAAATGGACGTGATTTTGACCATTCGCTTCAAAATAACAGCGGAAATCGATATAACAAAACATATGTTTTGTGTCCTACTTTGCAGACGAGGACGTATATCGTTCATTCATTTATTGCCATGGAATATGCGTTTATATTGTTTTTTCACTGTTAATAGCGCGGTTAATGAAGCTGACGATCATCTTGCCGGCGAAAGTTTCATGGAAAAGGAATAAAATGAAAGACTTTTCCTAAAAACCACGTATTCAGTCTCTGTGGTGTAGTGGTTAAGTGTAGTCGCGTCGAGTCGAAGGTGCCGGGTTCGAATCCTACTAAGTTATTTATTCCTTCTTTCTTTTTTTTCCCGTTTTTTGTGTTGTTGTTTTCTATAAATATATAGCTAAATAACTGTTACTTAATAAAGTGCAACAAACAGCAAGAAAAGTATTGTGTTTCCAGAGAAAATATCGTGCACCGTATATTAAATATATGGATTATTTCCTACAATTTACTGTGGGAAAACCAAGTTGATAACCACTTGATCATTTTCTAAACAACGTTCCCACGAGTTCTTTCTATAGACTGATAGTAATTATTCAAGTACTTTCCAACATGTAAATAGGACATTCAATGTCATTTTTGATTCTTTTAAGTCTCACTGCCTAACTAATGCCAGGATCAACAGAATGTGCCGCAGCATTACTATCTTTTAGATACCCTAGTTATTATTATAATTGAAACTGATCTATTCACTAAACCCACAGATAAACATCAACACCTTCTCAGCTCATCATGCCATCCTCAGCACACTAAGAAAGCCATTCAGTTCAGCTTAGCCCGTCGTCTCCGCCTTATCTACTCTACAGACGTTAAGTTAAAAATTCGCATTAATGAACCAAAAACATATCTCCTTACTGATGGTTACTATAATACTTTCCTAGAAGAACAGTTTCTTTGCGCCGCCAATATTTCTCGTACTAACGCGTTACAAACTAAACCTAAAGATTCTAACGATGTTGTACCCTTTGTCGTCACGTATAATCCAGCACTTCCACTCATTTGTAATATCTTACGCAAACATTTTTACATCTTACACTCCTCTAACCGTTGCAAAGCAACCGCCTTTTGTTACTTTCAGACGTAGCCCTAATCTTCGTGACCTTTTAGTTAAAGCAGCAGCACAATTACTCTACTGAACAATCATTTTCCGCCAGGCTTCCTCCGCTGTGGACAAAAGTGTGCCACTAGTCCAAACACGGACTAACGGCCTTACATGTTATACTTTTTACGCTACAGGTGAAACACGCTACATCACTTTACACATTACTTGTAACAATAAAAACGTGATCTACATGGTTCAATCTAACCGTTTTAATTTACAATACATAGGTGAAACTAAGCGACGCCTCAAGGACAGCTTTAACGAACACAGACGTGCAGTCGAAACTAAGATTAAATCTAAACCCATTACTGTTTCTGAACACTTTCTCTCTCACACTAACCATTCTCATACTGACATGCTGTTAATCCCACTAGAGAAAATTCATTCTTCACGTGACTCCGTTCCCAATGGTAGGCAGTCGCACTTATGGCCTAAACCGCCGTGACGAATTGTTGTAATCCATATCCTTATTATTTTTTCTTTTCCTGTGTTTTTTTTGGTGTTGTACGTCATTTCCGCCTCTCCCTTTTAAACCATTTTTATTGCGACATTCTCCATCTAAATAATATTGTGATTCCTATCATAAATTCATAACATCTGTAAACCTGAAGAGGCCAGCCGAAATATTGTTATGAAAAAACAATACACGTTGTTCTGATCAGCTTTGCAGTAGTCTGGACTTCTCGTTTTCGGGTCTTAATATTTAGCTGATTAGATCTCTTTTCTAGAGATCCGACGTTTATAACCAGCATGATCTTCGTCTACGGTTTTTTCAGTTATTTTTTAATAGCCAAAAAATGGATCGAAATTTCAACTTAATGAAGATTCATACGCCACATCATAGGAAACAAACGATTCTCTGATAGGAAAATATTTCGAAAACAATTTACTCTGAAAAATTTTTAAAAAAAGCTTTCAGTCGTTAACAGTTTCTACGCCGAGCAGGAATAAATTCCTTCCGTAATTCCGCTCTTGGTTTTTAGATTTTTAACTAACTTTGATCCACATTCATTGCCCAGGAATCATTGACAAGAGGTGATCTGGAAAAATGAACAACTGACGGCCAGTATGACTGCAAGAAGATAAACTATCGTTAAAGAAAACAATAAAAGGAAGATTTCGGGATCTTATGCTGATTTCAATAATACGTTTTCAAGATCGTCGAAGCCAGTTAGAACAAGGAACGTTTGTATTAATGAATAATAATTTCGAGCTGTTTAAAGTGTCGAATTGATGAGTACAATCACAAGTATTTAATGTTGTCATGATGACACTTTCCTCAAGAAACATCGTACAGATTACCTACTTTTTGCAGAGCCTGATGAGTATTAAAGAGTCATCCGCAGTCGCAACGCAGCACTCGATCACCTTGTTGAAGATGTGATTTCCTTCTCCCTGAAGTGATTGTGTCACAACACGGAAACAAAGAACACTACCTCGAAAGTCACACGACAGTCTTGCGTACTGTTGATTTCCTTCCCTTTTTCCACTGCTGTAAATAAATGACTGTCATGATTAGCCTGAAAAAGGAGTCAGAAAGTAGAACGATCCCTCACCGCTCGCAGATTGGCTCGCGGTGACTCGAAGAAGGCTTCAAAGTCTGGTCTGGTACCCAGGTCTCACTCGTGCTTAGGGACCGGTCCTTATTTATGTAGAAGGGGATTGGGGGGGAGGAGAGGGTAGTGCTTTTGTACCCTTCAAGACCCAGGGGCAGCTAATTCCAGAAGCATTTCAATTCCTATTAATTTTTGTGAAAGACCAGCAAATGTATTAGATCAAATAGTTCAAGTGCTAAGTTCTGGAGCTGGTTTGGTTATGAGTAAGTGGTTTTTAGGTTCACCATTAATTCGTCTTGTATACTTTGTAACTACAATGTAGTTTCCCCCCTTGGTCTCCAAGGATTATCGTGTCATATTTGATGAAACAATTTTTAAAATTGAAATATATATGTTGATGTCAGAGGTGGTCTGTCTTTTCGACTAAAACTTTGTTTTCCCATACATCCAAACACTTGTGCTTGATTATTATACATATCCTTATCATTGTCATCATTATAATTTCTCTCTTGTTATCATCATCATCATCATCGTCGTCGTCATTGCTACCGTCATCGTTAGTATTAATATTATTATCATCATTATTATTAGATGCATGTGAAACATCAGTGACAGTTGATGATGAGAGAAAAACAACAGGAACAGGCAGCAGCTGCAGCATTACCAGCTACCTCCTCGACGTCAACAACACCATCCATTGAGATACTACAAGAACACCATCTGCAGCCTCTCCTGGTGTCCCTGGCAACAGTCAACAGCAATAGGGGAGCAAACGACAGCTTACCCTCACTGTGAGTACACTCACTAACAATGGCCAAAGGAAATGTTACCCCTAAAAATCAAATCTCTTTTTGTAAAATTCGAAGAAATAAATAAGTACTGCTATGACAGTAAAAGTTCTGTCAAAAAGTTTGATCTTACGCTCAAACTTTTGAATTATTACTTGACTGATTTTTAGAATTAACGAATGTCGCAATCAAGGCACGTTTGGGCTTCAAACCAAAATTTAATTACCAAATGGAGTTCTTGCTCCTCATGGAAGGGATGGAGGATAACAACAGAACGGCAGCAAAATCGCTTGCGTTCAGCTAAACAAACTAAGTAAGCGCGTGGGGATGTGAGCATGATAGCAGTCACAATCAAAGTCAATAATTAACCTAGATTCGTTTGAATGGTAGCATCGAAGGATAAAAACGTCGTATAATTTTGTCTCACCTCAAAGTGTTTCTTCTCCATTCTCACTAACCAACAAAATGATTTTGTTACAGTACCCCGGCGGCGTCCCTGACGCATTAAAATCCGCAAAGACGCAAAATAAATTCAGGGCACGCGTCATGAAGGACGCAAATATCGCTTGAGGGACCTGAAGATGATCTTGATTGATTCTTGGATTAGGATTCACTGATTCTGGTTTGAGATGTCCACATGAATCCTAGGTCTCACCATAGCAAATTGTGACAAAATCACTGCAAACTAGGTTTGTTTTTGTGAGTAGACAGGGAAAAGCGTTTTCTCGTTTTTCTTTCTTTTTCAGAGAGACCAAATGTTGGCTGCTCATGAAATGTTTAAGAATGCAAACTGTGTGAGTCGAGCAGAAAAAGCTCTTATTTTGGGATTCATGGCTGGTGCACGAGGTAGGTTAACAGTGTGTACATCTTTGGTGTTGTGTAGTGAACAGCAGAGATACATACGAAGTGTAAAATTGCACTGTACAAAAACATTTTGGCCTTTTTCCTCTTTCTTGCTTTTTCGTTTTCACAGTGGTACTCTCATGCAGGCGTTGAGATAATGTGGTACGGCGCGAAGTCAGAGAGCGAAGAAAACAAAAAGGAGGGAGAGAGAAATATATGGGAGGGAACCCTCACTCTCACCCCCTAGCCCATTCCCCCTCGCTGTTTTTCCTGCTCACATCTTTTTGGGCCGCTCCCACAATCTTAACGACTGAAACAGGTTATCGCAGTGGCTGCTTTAACCTCTTTTGTGATATTTTTTTGGGTTTCAGTAACTTAATACTAGAGAGCTTTAGATTCTGAGACGAGGACGACTACGAATACGAGAATTTCTTAGTACTAAGTAGTGCTCTTGCGTGAGCCAACGTCATTTCGGCCTGAAAACGTGATAGCCGTAGTGGCGGTAACAAGTTATCCAATTTGAGAAGTTTAATTATTTTGCGACCGGGAAAGGGCTAAACCTTCTCCAATAAAAATAATCGCGCTAATTTTTCAGGTGAAAAATAGTACAGTGAAGCTTTCCGGGCTGAATATTTTTCGAGAATACGCGAAAAAACTTTAAGTGAAATCTCGTACTTGTTTCGTCCTGGTCCCCAAATCTAAAGCTCTCTACTTTTGTTTACTCCTTACAGAAAAACCGTACGCGCATCAAGGACCCATTATTACTATTAAGCTGAGTGAAAACACCGAGAACGTCACAGCATCGGATGGATCACAGCAGACCCAGCTTGTAGAAGAAATGAACTATGACACAGGACACTGGCGGCGGCTAAAACGCACCAGGTTGGTGTCAAAACAAGGAGCACCGGGTGGGAGACCACCGCAGAAAAACTGAATCACAGGATACCCAGGCTTACAAATGTCAAAGCCTAAGCAGCTTGTAAAAAATATATCGGAAATGAACTGTGACATTGCTCACTAGAGTCGGTATCTAAACAAGGAACGCCGGGACCACTGCAGGAAAACTGATCGTAACATACCACAGTTTTAAAGGTCACAGCAGACCCAGCTTGTAGAATTGTTGTTTAAAATGGACTATAACGCCCTTGGCAGCAAGGAACATTGAAATCTACCGGAACCACTGCCGAAAAACTGATCACAACATACCTAGGGCTAGAAAGGTCACAACAGACCCAGCTTTTAGAACTGTTTTAAACTATGACGCATTAATCTGGCGACCGCTAGAAACAAAAGTCACAACTCAGAACCAGGAAGAAATTTCTTTGCGTGGCTTAATCGAACTCGGTTACAAAACCGTAGCTCTAGGTGTGTAAATTAGATAATCGGCATACAGAATAAATAATTTTCTTACAGAAATAAAATGTTCAATTAATAAATGGAAAATCTAGAGAGAATGTGTACAGTGGCCAAAGGAGCCGAGGCTTTCGAGTTGGCTACCGTCATTTTTGAATATAATCACAAAAAAACCAAGATTTATATTCGTTAAGATTAACGGGCACATTATCAGCATAATCTACAGTAAATGTTATACCAACTGAAGTACAGCTTAACCTGGGCGCTCATTTACGCCCCGCGCACAATAAACAGAGGGCATACTGTGACATCTACTATTACTGATTGTAAAGAAGAAATGTTTTATATTGCTTTCTAAAAGCAGGTTCAGTAAGGGACTTTAAGTGTGATGTGACACTTTCCCACACTTGAACTGCCTTATATCTAAACATAAACATAAGCTCTGGTCGATGAAAAAAAAAACTTTGAAACACTAAAGGCTGTTAAGCCACTTTTAAAAAAAGAAAGGAAAAACTAACACCTTCAGCTAGCCTGATGGATGATGGAGCAAAAATAAGAAACCACAGGCAGCGACTGAACAGTAAAAGACCGTATGACCTCTCAGTAAAAGAAAAGCGTCAAGAAAACATTTGCTCAATCCGCACTACGAATCCTCCAAAACAGACTTTAAAAAATTTTTAGATGGCAAGGGTAAATGCCTTGTAGGCGTACCAAATCCTTTTTTATACTTTTAGAGGAAGGCTAAAACACGTTTTGTGATTCAAGTTCACTAAACACTTAGTCTAACGAATAAGAATTGAAAAATATTAGTAATTCACTTTGTTTCAAATCAGTCGTTGGTCAACAAAAAAACGGACTTGTGAGGGTTGCGAGCGCGGTGTACAGTGTACCTCCTTCTGAGGGATGCCAAAGTCCTTCTGAGGGATTCCATTTACAAGTTAAAAATAAACTAAATAAACCTCCTTCTGAGGGATTCCATGTTAGCAATTCTGAGGTGTTTGCTCCCTTATGCTCTTATCATCAAAAGATTCCTCATTTTTAAGTAACAGAGGAGTTTAAAACTATCTCATATACATTTCCCTTGCCGTTCGAAGTTCTTTATTCGTAAATTCTGCTAGTCCGACGACGTAAGTTGATCGCGGGATTCGCCATCTTGTCTCACGAAGCCGAAGACTCTCGTTTCTAGTCTTCCTCGGTCACCTCCTTCTGAGAGATTCCATCTAGCCACGAACTCGGTCAAAATACCGAGAAGAAATGTAATGTTAATGATATATGAAATAAATCATATCTGAACTGCGGAAATGAAATGAGAATGAAGAAATGATCGTCGCAGTGAACGCAATTTATGCAATTGCGTATAGAAGCCTGAAAAAAATTCAGGACTTCAACGGGGTTTGAACCCGTGACCTCGCGATTACCGGTGCGATGCTCTACCAACTGAGCTATGAAGCCACTGACTTTGGGAGCAGGTCAATTGTGGGTCCATTTGTTCCCGTGAAAGGTATTAGTGTTAATGATATAAATTGCGTTCACTGCGACGATCATTTCACCATTCTCATTTCATTTCCGCAGTTCATATATGATTTATTTCATATATCATTAACATATGAACCCACAATTGACCTGCTCCCAACGTCAGTGGCTTCATAGCTCAGTTGGTAGAGCATCGCACCGGTAATCGCGAGGTTACGGGTTCAAACCCCTTTGAAGTCCTGAATTTTTTTTCAGGCTTCTTTACGCAATTCATGGCAATTACATAAATTGCGTTCACTGCGACAATCATTTCCTCATTCTCAAGAAACATAATGCAAGTTGTTATTGCTTAATCGAGCTCGGCTCAGAGTACATGGTAACAAATTAAAGGAGGGGCCATGTACGGACACCACAGGGCTTCTCCCCTAATTACGTCCCTGGGGTGTTAAGATTTTCTCGGAAACCCTGGCCCAGTTGCGATTTTCACGAGACATTCATATGCTTATAATACTAGGAGTAATCGGAGCTTAGAAGAGTGCGTTCGATATGTTTGTAAGGCGTACAGGTAGCAGTTGAGGAGGAAGGGTGGATGGTTATTGCGGTAGATTAAGCCCGGTTTCCATATGATCGATCGCTACGATCGCTGTGATCACTGCGATCGCTGAGAAAAAAAGTTCAGCGATCATATGGAAACCACTCTCCAGCTATCGCAGCGACAATGATCGCTGAGATAGAACTTTTTATATCTCAGCGATTGTTGTCGCTGCGATCACAGTGATGATAGCGCTCATATGGAAACTGAGCTTTAATTTGATCATGGCATATTTAAAACGTAAGGATTGCTTACAGCGAAACCTCTCAGTTTCAACTAAGAAAAAGCCTTGAAGGCTAGTGATATCGTATGGTCCGTCTCAATAAGTGCAGTAGTTTGGTAGAGTGTGTTGATTTCAGTGACTTGAGTGGAGCTACTGTGGGCTGCTTATAAGTTTTTCCGAATAAATAACATAGATCTAAAATGTTCGTTTGTCCGATGCCGAAAATATCACAAGTCATGATGAGACGGCGCCGCCGAACGTCACATCTCGGCAGATTTACTTTGAGGAACAACTGCCGCCGAGCTACACAACTCTGTAGATTTACTTTGTGGCACAACGGCCGCCGAAACTTTGAAAGATGAAAGTTTTGAAAGATTCAGCAAACACAGATCGATAGTAGACCTTCAGCAAACTCTTGAAATATGCACCCTTTACGAAGATTCAGCAAACTTTTAAAAGATGAATGCTTTACGAAGACAGAATAAAAGACCTTAGCAAGGCTTGAGGACGCACGAATCACCACGTGAGTCAGTTCGTCAACGTGAGGCAAAACGTAAGCAAGCGCCTCAAAGCGAGGCAAATGTGTGTCGACGACGACGACAAATGCAATCGCGAAAAAACCTCCCATATTAATTGCACAGGGAACCCAATAATGCACAGAACACCCAACACAAATTAACTGGCAACAAAACTGGCCTGGTTACCCCCAATGAGCCCGACTGATGAAATCAGCCTTGGAGAGATAAAAAAAAAGTGCAAAACATGTCATCAAAAAAGTAAAAACTGACAGTTTACTATTGGATTTATAACACTAGTTATTCCTTTCAATTGTCTGACACTATATAATTATTTACTCTGGTTTGAGTATTTATTAACTTTTCAGATGAGACTGCTGTTGAATCAATTAAGTAATTAATAAATGACACTCAAAGGAGGAGTCAGAACAAAAATCTTGAGCGGTTAATGCAAAAAATACGTACTCCGTAAAAGATGTAGAGAATAACCGGACTTTAAATCTAAAATTATAAGGATGAAATCCAATAAACTCCGTAAAATGAAGGCCATAAATTTTCATATCCCATGTCATTTGCATCCACGAGTTGACCCATAAGGTCCTTTGATATTAATTCTAAACGCTATGGTTCATTCATATTATACTGTACTTCCCCCTAACATTTTAGGCAGTATACGTCATGTGCAGTTTCGAGTTAAATCGCTTAAAATAGGGTTTTAAGCTTCTCATTTTCGGTGGCTTTAAATTATTCCTCCATGTCAGGGCAAGAAACTTTAAAGGTTCGGAAAAACGGGAAAGAAAAAAACATTCAACTTGTCATGCAACATTGCTTCAAAACGAGTTGTATAGCGTTGTTGTGAGTTTTACCACCAACATGAAACCTGTCTTGCAACAAATCAGGTTGCTAACACATTTGAACGTAGGTGGTAAAACGCGTAACATCGCAATTCAACTTGCAGCCATGTTGCAAAAAAAGTTGCAGGTTTTTTGTTGTCCGTTTTTCCGCAAGCGAGTTGTGAACTTTCACAGTTTATCTAAACTGGCTAATGCCGACTTCACTTGCGCTTGCTGGATAGGCGAAGACACAGAATTGTGTAGAAGCTTGACAAGATCATGCGTAAATTTAATGATAAAAGCTTAGCAAGATACAGATACAAAACTAGTAGGCCACTTTGAAAACAACTTTCGACTCTGGAATGATAGGACATTAAACCTTGAACAAGTTAGTAACTTGCATTTAGTTCTCTAATTGCAGTATTATTAAACGGCTACAACTCACTCGCATTAAAAGTAAGATGAATTACAATTTTTCTATGCATAATGAATGTCTAATTACTTTTAAGGGTTGCGCCCAGGCTCCCGTCTATATTTGCGAAAATAAATACAGCCCTAAGGGCCAAAACTTTTTCCGGATACCGAGCAGTATTTGGGACAGCGAGTCCTGGAATATTTTTGAAGCTCCTTAAATGAAATAATCTTTGTTAAAAATTGTTTTGCGCAAAGGAAAGATTGAAAGCACAGCAAGTAGTATAGGAGGGACCGGTTACTCCTCTTTTTTTGGGGGGAATCTCATTAAGGTGGGGGGGGGAATAAATTAACGTTGCTGACGTCATAGGCTATTGTCTTGATCTTATGAATAAAATGCGCAGGAATCTCATTAAGATAAGGTCGTGTGTTATTTTTAGCTGGTTTAGGTTTTCTAGTTACTTTAATGTCGATAGAAGTCTTCCTTTTCGATTGCTTAGTTAGAAAATAAGAAACGTTTTCATTGGTAATTCATATTATTAAAAACTGAATCATTGGATAATGCAATTCTAGCATTTTGATTGGCTTAGCCGTGATGGTATATGAGCTAATATACCATGTTCTCCATATATGGTAGGTGTACGCGTCAGTTTAAAATTGGAAGCTAGTTGAGATTTTTTTTCGCGAAGGATAGAACGGCGCCCGAAGCAAATCGTTTTAATTCATTTCTTAGAATACTAGAAATGCAATTTCAACGAAAGAAAAAAGACAAAAACAAACAAAAAAGCCACAAGAGCTTGTTTGAAAGTTTGTCGAAAAACACATGAAGACACATGGAACTAAAGTACCTTGACCAGCTACGAAAGAAGACAAGTGTTGTTTCTTCATGATCGCGAAGCCATTCGCCGATCGAGTCACTCGCCGATAGATAACTGCAGCTTGTTTATCCGACATCAAGAATATAAATCACAAGTAACCAGCTACAAATACAGGCTATGCAGCCATTCACTAGAGCAATCGAGGCGGCAGTATAGCTTCTTTTCTCGTTCAGCAAAACCAGCTTGTGGCTTCAAACAGCTTCATAACAAGCGACCGAGGTAATACCGGTAGTTTTTCTCCGTTGTCCTTACTTTTATAACTGCACCGAAAATCCAAATTCATAGTAATTTCGATGGCTGTCACTTAAAAATTCCTTTCCTTCACATTATCTGCCAGGTTTTTTTAGCTGTTCTGCTGTGTAAAATCCTAGAATCACGATGAGTTTTTAAAAAACTAATGTTCATCGCTACAATGTTTTGATTTTTCATTCATGCAGTCTAGCCGAGTCCGTTCGCGCGTTGACAGTTTTGATAGACGTGTGACATGTGAATAGCGGAAGTCCCTTGTCTTTTCCGGTTTGTTCTAGTCGGGGCGATTCAACGAGATTTTGTGGGCGTTTTTAATAAAACAATTATTCCACTCGGGCTTGTTGGATATGAAATGATTATAGCCAACTCGGCGCTATGCGCCTCGTTGGCTATCTATCATCTCATATCCAACGCGCCCTCGTGGAATAATTGTTAAGTGTCTAAGGAGTAAAGTCAAACTTGTCTGTGACTTAAAATCACTGAGACGTAACGTAATTATGCACTTCCTATTTCCTGCTGCTGTGATTGTCCTTGTTCCGGTTAACTGATTTTTGGCGGGCAAATCGTGTATATTAAAGAGGGCAAAGGCAAACTAGCTCTTTTTTTACACTGCAAGCAATGCTTTACTTACCCCTCTCCTTTTCATTTTTTATTTTCCTCCTCCTCCACAATTTTATTATTTTCCTTCCTCAATTTTTTATTCCCATTTTTCCCTCCTCCACCTCCTCCTCCTCCTCATTTCTATTGTTTTCCCTCCACCACCGCCACATTCCTATTGTTTTCCCTCAACCACCACCACCACCACCGCCACCACATTTCTATTATTTTCCCTCCACCACCACCACCACCACCGCCACCACATTTCTATTATTTTCCCTCCACCACCACCACCACCACCACCGCCACCACATTTCTATTGTTTTCCCTCCACCACTACCACCACATTTCTATTGTTTTCTCTCCAACACCACCACCACCGCCACCACATTTCTATTGTTTTCCCTCCACCACCACCACCACCACCGCCACCACCTTTCTATTGTTTTCCCTCCACCACCACCACCACCACCACCGCCACCACATTTCTATTGTTTTCCCTCCACCACCACCACCACCACCACCACCGCCACCACATTTCTATTGTTTTCCCTCCACCTCCACCACCACCACCGCCACATTTCCATTGTTTTCCCTCCACCACCACCACCACCACCACCGCCTCATTTCTATTGTTTTCCCTCCACCACCACCACCACCACCACCACCACATTTCTATTGTTTTCCCTCCACCACCACCACCACCACCACCACCGCCACATTTCCATTGTTTTCCCTCCTCCTCCTCCTCCTCCTCCTCCTCCTCCTCCTCATTTCTCCTCATCGCCTGGTGGTGGTGGAGGTGGAGGTGGAGGGAAAACAATAGAAATCTGGTAGCGGTGGTGGTAGAGGGAAAACAATAGAAATGTGGTGGCGGTGGTGGTGGTGGAGGGAAAACAATAGAAATGTGGTGGTGGTGGTGGAGGGAAAACAATAGAAATGTGGTGGCGGTGGTGGTGGTGGTGGTGGAGGGAAAATAATAGAAATGTGGTGGCGGTGGTGGTGGTGGTGGTTGAGGGAAAACAATAGGAATGTGGCGGTGGTGGAGGGAAAACAATAGAAATGAGGAGGAGGAGGAGGTGGAGGAGGGAAAAATGGGAATAAAAAATTGAGGAAGGAAAATAATAAAATTGTGGAGGAGGAGGAAAATAAAAAATGAAAAGGAGAGGGGTAAGTAAAGCATTGCTTGCAGTGTAAAAAAAGAGCTAGTTTGCCTTTGCCCTCTTTAATATACACGATTTGCCCGCCAAAAATCAGTGAACCGGAACAAGGACAATCACAGCAGCAGGAAATAGGAAGTGCATAATTACGTTACGTCTCAGTGATTTTAAGTCACAGACAAGTTTGACTTTGCTCCTTAGACACTATGAATTAACCAAGGAAAACGTTTCTTATTTTCTAACTAACCAATCGAAAAGGAAGACTTCTATCGACATTAAAGTAACTAGAAAACCTAAACCAGCTAAAAATAACACACGACCTTATCTTAATGAGATTCCTGCGCATTTTATTCATGAGAACAAGACAATAGCCTATGACGTCAGCGACGTTAATTTATTCCCCCCCACCTTAATGAGATCCCCCCCCCCCCAAAAAAAGAGGAGTAACCGGTCTCTCCTATACTACTACAGCAGTACAAAAATTTTCTTAGTGGACACGACAGTGTTTTTTTTCTGATTTTCAATGTTCCCGGCAAAGTTCATTTTCCGCTATTTGAAGTACCCTAGGAACCGTGCCTTCTTGGGGGAACGTATTGAATAAGCAAACCCTCCTCCACTTACGAATTTGAAAGGTCCTTACTTCATGTCATTCGATTCTATGTCAAATTACAAGGAAAAGAAGTCCTTAAAGAAATTATTTTAGACCTTTAAAAGTACTTGATTTTTTCCCACAAAATTCTGTATGAACCATGTTTTGTCTTTTTCTTTATAGAGGAGACGAAAAGGAGGCTCTGCCTTTGAAGTGGCCGCAACCCTAACTTCTGGACTAGTCAATCTTGTTCTCTCTTGTCAAACTGGTTTTTAAAGCGCAAGAATCCATTCATTGAAAAACCAGTGGTAAGGACTGAGCCCGCTGTACCGAGTGCACGGCTATTTGGCTTGGGTTCGAAGCTGTTTCCCAGCAACATGGAGCGCATATTTAACAAATGTCACAAATAACAAACACTGCTGGCAACTGGCAGGGTAAAAATTTACAGCGCTCAAATGTGAAAACATGCTTTATATTCACTCACTGGGTTATAATTAGCGGTGCTCATTTTAAGCGGAGACGAACGAATGGAAGAGACTTATGGGTGGGCGTGCTACAGGCAGCCCAGTAAAAAATCTTGCTTCAATCTTCACTCAGAATCCTTGCTAAATACACAGTGGTTAATTAAAGGGGCTTCTTGGTCATCATCACGTACTCGAAAGAAAACAATAGCCAAAGAGAAGTAATGATAACCAGAAATCCTGGGCTTAAGAGCCTAGAGACGTCCGCAGCAATGAATAATGTATATCAATCAAACTTTATTCATAGAGGGTAACACCTTCATTCAGTGGTGGATCCAGACCTTCAGATAGGGGGGAGGGGGGTCATCCAGACCCTGAGATAAGGGGGGAGCGGTCTCAAAAAAATTTTTTTTCGGGCCCTTTGGGCCTCACTTTGGTCTAAAAATAAGGTGGGGACCTCCCCTGGATCTGCCACTGTTAAAATAGTTATACAACTAATAAAATTGTAGCCCTCTTAATTAGTAATATATTACAAGAAAATAGAAATACGTAAGAGATTAAGATATGAAAGCTTACGTAGGTACATATCACTGCATAATCTAAAAATTACTATCTAGAAAAGGAGTAAAAATTCTATCTCTAAACTGGCTTAATTTAATTTGTTTATATAAAGCACTATTTAAAATATTTACAGGTGAAGAGGAACGGATCTTAAGGTGGCTCGACTGGATTTTTTGGGGGGGATACCTCCCTTGAGCATTAACGACGTCTGCATGAGTAAAGATATGGGAAAAAAGTTACCAAAACTGTATATATAAAGACGAAAATTTCTTATGGTCTGGGTTTTATTGCAATGGTAGTCGCCATGGCAATGTAATGACGCCATTACGTTTTTTATTTATCTTTGTGTTTTTCTGTACCAGGAGTTTTTTGAAAAAATCGCTTAAGGGAGTATGTACCTGCCATAATTGTCTCCTTTATAGCAACGTTTGAACAAATTCTATGAGAGCGTTTTCGAAATATTTTGAAACGCAGTTTTAAGAATCATAAAAACAGTGAAATAGCATGCTATCGAAGATAATGATAAGCTTTGGAAACGCGACTTCATCTCATAGTGGTTTGATTCGGAAGGTGGTTCCAACATTTAGAAGTTGTCACAGAGAATGAGCGACCACCCTCCTTCCCTCTGTTGTATCTTCTAGGCAATATGTTAAGATCGGCGCCTCGTGTATTTCTACTTTGAAGGATGCTGTTTAGTTCTAATAGTTCATTTATGTAATCAGGGAAAGCACCACTAATTCTTTTGTAAGCTATCAAGCACCTTTCAATATCAGACTCACCGTAATATATGGCACCCATCCCAAGGTATTAAACAGATCTACGCTACCTTGGCGTTTTTAGGCGTCCAGTAAATACACGCACAGCGTTTTTGCAGCTCAATAATATCTTGACTGCAACAGCTTATTCAAGTTACGTTACAATATAATATTGATGGCTTGATTAAAGAGTTACAATAAAGTATACGCTCTGTTCTTGGTAAGTATGCAAATACACTTTGATATCTTTTTACATAAATAGTCAATATGAACATCAAAACTAAGTTGTTCATCAATATCAAGGCTCAACAGCTTAACATTTGTGGCTTGTTCTAACTTGCATCCTTTGAGCTGTATCTCAAGCTTGCGATCTTCTTTATTTAAGCGTTTTCCCAGGCGTTGTCCATCAATTGGAATCGTCTTAGTTTTGGAACAATTAAGTGGCAGTTTGTTGTTTGTTGCTCACTCGTCGACGTTGGAGACCTCTCGGGAGAGAGTGTTCTCAAGATCCTCTACATTAGCAAAATCGGAAGCCGTCGGAAGAGTGATGTTATCAGCAAATATGTCGACCTGAGTATGGGCATGTGTGGGTAGATCATTGATAAACATAACAAAAGGCAGAGGACCCAATATGTGAAACACCTGCTGTAATAGTCCGAATGGACGATGACTGTCCCATGAATGATCCAGCTGAGTACGATGGGTTAAATATGTTTTGAACCAAAGTAAAGCGTTTTTATCAAGATTGTAGGCTTCAAGCTTGCTTTAGCAAAGTCGCTTAATCAACCATATCAAAGAAGTTCTTCTAATCAACAAGCACCATACCGTTTATTTTGCTTTTGTATAAATTAAATTACAGAGTATCAGCTATAAATGCAATCGCCGTCTCTGTGCTGTGCAACTTCCTGAACCCAGACTGGTTCCCATAGATAAGATCATATCATATCATGAGTATCTAGACTGATTGTGACAGATGGTTATGCACATGCCACTCAATGATTTTTAATAGCAACGGAAGCACGAAAATAGGCCTATAGTTGTTTACATCATCCATGTTACCATCTCTGATTAGTGCAGACACCAGTCCGGGCCGACAGAGCTGAACAACGTCTGCGCATGTGCAGAGACGGGAGAGGTCTGGGATCTAAACTAGTATCGTTTTCAAAGGGATTTTCAAAACATCCTCACATTTTGGCGATTATTAAGATGGATTCTGAATATTTAAGGTTTTCATTTAAACTAAAGGTAGATTATTTCATACTTTATTGAATTCTCGTTTCTACCTTTGTAATTTTTCTTCTACTTTTTTCTATGAACAACAAAAGACGCACGAACGAAGCGTCACTGCAATAATAGTATCGTTTGCAAAAGGATTTTCAAAACATCCTCACATTTTCCCGATTTTTAAGGTGGATTCCGAATATTCAAGGCTCCCATTTAAACTAAAGGTAGATTATTTCATACTTTATTGAATTCTCGTTTCTGCCTTTGTAATTTTTCTTCTACTTTTTTCTATGAACAAAAGAAGACGCACGAACGAAGCGTTCCCGCTATAATGGTATCGTTTGCAAAAGGATTTTCAAAACATCCTCACATTTTCCCGATTTTTAAAATGGTTTCCGAATATTCTTAAGGTAGATTATTTCATACTTTATTGAATTCTCGTTTCTACCTCCGTAATTTTTCTTCCGTTTTTTGCTATGAACAAAAGAAGATGCATCGACGAAGCCGAGAAGAGTTCTTTCATTCGAATCGAATGTGTATGTTCAAGCGTAAACAGTATTGAAGACTATCAACACGTTTTCACTTCTAAGAAATCGTCCGGACATCTCTTATCAGTGTCAGCATCAAAGGTACATCTTGATATTTATCTTCATTTTTCCTTGAATGATCGCTTTTTAGTTATTTCTCTTGTTACGTCTCGCTAGGTTTCACTATAAGAACTGTAAGAACACAAAACAATCACTGAGGTTTCGAATTCTCTTCTTTCTTCCAAACTTGTTTTCCTTTATGACTCATTCTTAGCTCAGCTCACAAGAGCCATTATAAATTTTTGTATATGACAACAGGCAAATTAATGTTGAAAAGAGTAAGTGGGTAAGTAATACAGTCGATGCCTGCTGGTAAAAAATATCAATGACTTGAAAGGGAGAAGTACTCTTTAAAGTCGACATCTTCATTCCTTGATTCTTCTGCTTCATTCAAACCTGTTATAAATGGAAACTTATAGTTAATACGAAAACTCACATAGAGCTGAACCAACTTGTGATTGTTTCTCAAAACTTCACCAGCTTTAAGGTTTAAAAGTTTATTCATGAATAAGCTTATAGGTGCAAAATTAATTAAATTCTTAACAAACTTAACCGAATAAATACTGATTCGGCTACAGCTCGACCAGCACCTCTAAGCCGGCTAAAGCTTTATGTTAGAATTAGCTTCTTTGATCGCACTATGATTTGTAACTAAGTTTATGACTTTCATGACTTCTTCTGTCTGATGGTATCATTGAGCTCAAAGCCGGCTTTGATTTTCTTGCCACCAAGAAACGGTCAACAACTAGCATGGTATCGCTCAGTCTGATCGCTCGGTCACATTACAAAGATTTGCTCCTCCTTAACCAGCATAAAGTAATGTTTAAGTAAATCGTTTACTTACCATCCAAGAAAAGTGGCCCAAACTCCAGCACATTGCTCTTTCGTAATTGCTAAGTCATCTTTCTACAAACTTACTGGCGATCAAAACAAATGAAAAACCTCGCCTGGACGGTCGAAAACATTTTCCTCGATCCCTGCAGGTTTACGTAACATTTCTTTCCACGAGCTGCAATGAGGGACAAAAGTGTTGAGACACTTGCGTAAAATGGCCCCTTTTTGAATAGTGGACTTACCTATCCCCTTCCCCTGTCTACCTCCATCCCTCCCCCCCAAAATCAATGTTGTATTTTGGACCCTCAAGTCTTTCTTTTACTTCTGACAACATTGATTCGGGGGGTGAGGGGATTTATGGCGTTTAAAAGGAATGAAATAATAAATGAATTAAAGGTTTGATAAAAGCACCCGTTCTAAACAAGTTTGTCAACTACTTTTGTCCCTGATTGTGCATTTCTAACATATTCGTAGAATTTCTCCTTCGTTGACATTCACAAATATGAGCTTAACAGATGATCGAAGATACCGTATTTATTCGAATAAGGGCCCAATCTCGAATTAGCGCCCACCTCGAAAAAGCGCCCATGCTAAAGGCAGAAAAAGTTAATAAGCGCCCAGCCTCGAATAAGCGTCAGTACCGACAAATTCACTGACAAATTTTGACTTAATTAAGCAAGAGTTCTACTGACATGAACCGACAAACCGAAAACTAACAAATTTTGTCGGTTTGTCAGTACCGACAAATTCACTGACAAATTTTGACTTAATTAAGCAGGAGTTCTACTGACATGAACCGACAAACCGACAACTGACAAATTTTGTCGGTTTGTCAGTACCGACAAATTCACTGACAAATTTTGACTTAATGAAGCAAGAGTTCTACTGACATGAACCGACAAACCGACAACTGACAAATTTTGTCGGTTTGTCAGTACCGACAAATTCACTGACAAATTTTGACTTAATTAAGCGAGAGTTCAACTGACATGAACCGACAAACCGACAACTGACAAATTTTGTCGGTTTGTCAGTACCGACAAATTCACTGACAAATTTTGACTTAATTAAGCGAGAGTTCAACTGGCATGAACCGACAAACCGACAACTGACAAATTTTGTCGGTTTGTCAATACCGACAAATTCACTGACAAATTTTGACTTAATTAAGCAAGAGTTCTACTGACATGAACCGACAAACCGACAACAAACAACTTTTAGTTCCTGAAATGAAGAAGAGATGTGATGTGGCAGCATCTCTAGTCTTGAAAACGTTTCAATTAAGCCCATATGTATCAGTTAACACTTTGGTGACGGTCAGCGAGAAACGGAAAAAAAGATGTTTTCACCATTTCCCTTCTTGAACTGATTTTTGACTATCATAAGAATGGGTAACAATGAGGTTTGCAACACAGGGGGCATATTTCCGACTAAAGGAATTAATGTAATTAAACATATTTTTTCGCAGAAGCGCACGAACCAAAATTGGAACTTTTTTTAGGATATCTATTTCGATCTTTCTCAGTCTCGCTCGCTGCATTTTTTTCTTTGCCTTCCTTCTTTATATACTGTTTCATTGCCCACTTTACCTTTTTTCTTTTGAATCGAATTGAGGCTGGCTATTTTTTAGTACAAGGGATTTTCTCCCAAAATGTTACTTTTCCTAATTTTCTTAGTGAGTGTTAGGATTGCTTTTAGGATTGCTCAGAATATCCTGCGAACGAGGCATCGATGGAAAGATTATATTTGATGACGTTGTTACTTAGCAACTTATTGGGTTAAAGTGCAAGCTATTAAAGTGGGTACGGTCATTGAAAATATGCATACTTTCATATGGAAGGAAAACGACCAAAGGCAAAGGGCCAGTAACGGAAAAACGGAAATACACACATGGTGTTGCAGGCACTATACGAGTTTATTAATCTCATCTGTATACAGTATCATGTCCATGCCTTTCACATGAATTTTGGGACCAAAAGCAATGTGAAACCACCATGATAAGGCCTAGGAGCACACTCGACAAAACTCAACAATATATAATACATTTCAAGGGTAAATCTCTAATCACCTTTATAACTTTATAGTATTATTGTGGATCTAATAATCTGATTTTGTGTTTAATTCTAAATGACTGTGCATGCCTAAATTTCAATTTTAACCATTCAATTACGGCGTACAATGGCACGTATATGACATACCGGGTGTCAAATCAAGTATCAGTATTAATTTAACGGTAGCCGGCGTAGCATGCCGGTTTTGTCGAGCGAGGGGCGCGAGCAGCAAAGCCAGGAAAACGCGAAATCTGCGCGCGGAGCGCGCGTGAACGAGCGTTGAAGCTACCCCAATTTCCTCGAGGTTTCTCTGCCCTAGCTCGCCTCTATTACTTCGCGCTCTCAACCAAAACCACCATGTAACAACGTCATCAAATATATATCTTTCCATCGATGCCTCGTTCTCAGGATATTCTGAGCAATCTTAATAGAGTTACACTCACAAAGAAAATTCCTTTCGACGCCTGCCACGCAGGCTAAGAAAATTAAGAAAGTAACATTTTAAGAGAAAATCCACCGTTAATTTAGCCTTTTACCTGCAGTAATCTTTCAAGATTAAAATTGCGCCTTTGCTAAAAATTAGCCAGCCTCAATTCAATGCGAAAGAAAGAAGATAAAGTGGGCAATAAAGCAGTTTATAAAAAAGGAAGGCAAAGGAAAAATACATCGAGCAAGACTTAGCCTACGAGCAAGCTCTGCTATTTGGGAGAGGGAAGCAAGCCTCGCGGGAACGCGCGAGCGAGGGTCCGAGAAGAGGAGAGCTTGCAACGTTCTCTCGGGTGGGAAAGTAATGTAATTAGCGTAATGTAATGTAGTTAGTTTTTTTCCAATTTTCAATAAAATTTGTTGTTGTTGTTGTCTCATAAATTTTCATTTCCACCCCGGAAACCCCGGGAATCCGCAAAGTGTAAAAACGGTCACCGAGAACGTCACGCCCACGGCGCTCCGATTAGACAAGTGACAACCGCTTGTCAAGTTTAGACAGCCGAGGGCGCGTAGAATTATTTATTTAAAAATCGATTTCGCAGCAGCATGAAAACGATGTTTTTAATTAATGAAGGTATGCTTTTTTTCCACGCGGACATCGAACTTCAACGTGTCCGCTCGGATGAGAACTCCATACTTTGATTCTCGTTTCGTTTACTTTTGAAGAGTCGTCCATACTGCAGTGTAGAAGACTACTCCCCGTCGCAATCGCCAACAAAAACATTACATATTTGTCCGTTCCGGAACTGGAGAATAGCGTTTTCCTGGACTTGGTTCTCCTAAGTTGTACTCCAGTTGCTACCAACTCTTTCTCTTGTCGTTCTTTACAGTCAAGCTACACAGCTACAATGTCAAGTATACGTTGCTGACTTTAACTGCCCAGTGGAATTCAATCGGGCGACGAAACCGACGTTGGAAGGCAGCGCTTGAACAAGGAGCTTGAATCTCTCTTCACTTTCACTCTTCTCGTTTTCAGAACTAAACAACGCGCTTGACACAAACGAATACAGCTGATGAAGGGTTTTCATTTTCCTTCCACAAGAACTATAAACTCAGTTCGACTTATCCACGGCTCGCAATATTCTCTTTGCCAGACACTAAATCAAACGAGCCCCCTCGTCTGCTTTGAGGGCTGAAACCCCTGAGAACCAAACTTGTCACGCTGACGAGGGAGGTGCGAGCTTGGCCTGTTACCAATCAACTTTGTTTTCCGGAACGTCATTTTTCAGCCAATTGTATTTTCCTTCTTCTTGGAGGAGTGCAAATGAAATTTTATGAGAGATCGTTGCAAGCTCTCCTTTCCTCTGCCCCTCGCGGCTTCGCCGCTCGCTCGCGCGTTCTCGCGAGATTCGCTTCGCTCGCCCAAATAGAAGAGCTTGCTCGCAGGCTAAGCGAGACTGAGAAAGATCGAAATAGATCCTAAAAAAAGTTTCAATTTTGGTTTGTGCGCTTCTGCGAAAAAAGAATGTTTATAGTAATTTTTCTGTTTAATTACATTCCTTTAGTCGGAAATATGCCCTCTGTGTTGCAAACCTCATTAGGGCCATTTATACGAGAAAAAGTAAGACGCGTCTTAATTAAGACGCGAACTTTCCGTATAAACGGCACATTTCGTCTAAAATAAGACGCGGCTTGGCTAAGACGCGTCTTATTTTAGAACAGCCCCTAACACCTGTTCTTAGATAAGACGCGTTTTAGCTAAGACGAGGAAAACTTCGTATAAATGGCCTTCGCGTCTTACATAAGACGCGAACGCATAATACGCATGCGTAAATTTTTGGCGCGCCAGGTTGGATTGCCGTTGCTACGGGCAACATTCACATGAAAACGAGTCAAGAACAGAAATAAGACGCAAACCATTTATACGAGCTGTTCTTGTCTTAGATAAGACATGCTCGTATAAATGGTACAGTTCGCGTCTTAATTAAGACGCGTCTTATGTAAGACGCGTCTTATTTTTCCTCGTATAAATGGCCCTATTGTTACCCATTCTTATGATAGTCAAATATCAGTTCAAGATGGGAAATGATGAAAACATCTTTTTTCTCGTTTCTCGCTGGCCGTCACCAAAGTGTTAACTGATACATATGGGCTTAATTGAAACGTTTTCAAGACTAGAGATGCTGCCACATCACATCTCTTCTTCATTTCAGGAACTAAAAGTTGTTCGTTGTCGGTTTGTCGGTTCATGTCAGTAGAACTCTTGCTTAATTAAGTCAAAATTTGTCAGTGAATTTGTCGGTACTGACAAACCGACAAAATTTGTCAGTTGTCGGTTTGTCGGTTCATGTCAGTAGAACTCCCGCTTAATTAAGTCAAAATTTGTCAGTGAATTTGTCGGTACTGACAAACCGACAAAATTTGTTAGTTTTCGGTTTGTCGGTTCATGTCAGTAGAACTCTTGCTTAATTAAGTCAAAATTTGTCAGTGAATTTGTCGGTACTGACAAACCGACAAAATTTGTCAGTTGTCGGTTTGTCGGTTCATGTCAGTAGAACTCCCGCTTAATTAAGTCAAAATTTGTCAGTGAATTTGTCGGTACTGACAAACCGACAAAATTTGTCAGTTGTCGGTTTGTCGGTTCATGTCAGTAGAACTCCCGCTTAATTAAGTCAAAATTTGTCCCTGAATTTGTCGGTACTGACAAACCGACAAAATTTGTCAGTTGTCGGTTTGTCGGTTCATGTCAGTTGAACCCTTGCTTAATTAAGTCAAAATTTACAAAATTTGTCGGTTGTCGGTTTGTCGGTTCATGTCAGTTGAACTCTTGCTTATTTAAGTCAAAATTTGTCAGTGAATTCGTCGGTACTGACAAACCGACAGAAATTTTGCATTCGTTTGCCGAAATGAGTATTTGCAAAGGTTGATAACAGGCTAAGGGTGACGTCATTGGGTGATCCGCAACACCAAGAAACCACCGGAATAAGAGATAACAAGAGGCCCTCCCGAAGACGGAGTTTTCGTCAGAGTATTTTACAGAGACCTTAATTTTTTACATCTTCGCTTTTTGTTAGTACCATTTACTGTTTTGTTGCAAAATATACTACTACAGTTGCTGAGAATGGTGAAAATTTAATAAGCGCCCAGCCTCGAATAAGCGCCCACCTCTAATAAGCGCCCACTCTCAAGGCCCAAAAATTTAATAAGCGCTCAGGGCGGTTAATCGAATAAATACGGTAGTGTCAGATGCAGGAATTTCACTCCGCACGAGTGCTTCGAGCACGGGCTATTCTTGGTAAACAAGTGATGTCACGGACATGCGTAGTACGTTATTCAGCCCTGTCGTCTGGGCCACAACCAGGGGCCGGTTGCTCGAAGCCTGGTTAGCGCTAACCGTAGGTTAAGAGGTATCAAAATGTATAGGTTTCCATGGTATTTAACGCTGGTTAGCACTAACCATGCTTCGAGCAACCCGGGCCTGATCTGGATATATGATGACGTCACCCACATTTGCAAAATGGCGCCCATTCCGAGAAACACGAGGGAAGGTCACTTCCTGGCTCTTCGCTGCGCCTGGAAGTGTCCTTTCCCCATACTACTTTGAGAGCTGTGACTTTAGACAATGAGAAATCAGGGGTGTGAAGAAAAAATGCCGTCCGATGAACGTTTGTGCGTTCTTGGGAGGTAAAACGACCGAGCACGAGAGTTTTTCATCTCAAAGAAATGCCCGACAAGGAGCAAAACATCGAAAAAAAGAAGGTGAGTGTCTTTTTTTGGACCTTTGGAAAACATTTTTTTGAAATCTACATAAAATTTGCTTGTTGATGGTGGTCTGTATGGTGTAGTGCAAAGCAGTTTCACATAGTGCTGCGCTTTTAAAGATACAAAAGTCAGTTGCGCAGTTAACGTGCTGGTTTTTGTAACGCCATGTTTATTTTACAACAATTTAGAACAATTTAAAAGGGTTTCAAACATGGTGAAAACTCTCAGATCAGTTGCAGAATCATGCGAAGGTCTTGATGACATGGCGATACGAGTGAGATAACTGCATCTTCAAGTTTAAACAATACTTAGAAAATTACATTTGAAACTCTTGTAAGTGACTGCCTTGTCACGAGTTCAGAAAAGTGAAAACAACAAGAATAGGCGCCCCAAGCGAGCCCACATTGTAGGATAGCTTTGAATACAAAAATCTTGACTGAAATGATGATGGTTGATTAATCACTGTCATGAGACAGTATGCAACAGTGCAAACCAGTTTCCCACTTAAATAATTTTCGATTACTGAATTAAAATGTCAATGCTGACAATATAATAAGAGCATTGGTCATCCCTGGATAACCTTTTCATTTCAATGAAATATAAGTACACAGATTGAGGTACATAAAAAATGCCTGTATTTTCGATTGCTCATATAATTTATTATTTATTTGTTACTTTACCTTGCCTTAGGTTATGACATGCAAGGTGGAAAATGTGAAGAATGGCTGAAAATACACTTTAAACAGGACACCAAATGATCGATCTTACAAAACTGTTCCATATTTCATAATTACAGTCAAACCCCATTGATATGGACACTGAAGAGGCCATAGGAAATGTCTATATAACGGAGGTGTCCATATCAAGCAGGTCCTGTTATTAAAGTCAAAAATACACTTTTTTATACTACAGCAACACACCTAACATCTTTAAACATCACTAAGCTCTTATTCTGCAGACTGTGTCCATGAAAACACACGGAAGTCTCGAGAAAATCGATAAAAAATTATGTAACATTTACCAACTCGATTGATGCCAAAATGGTCTATTACTGTTGTGCACAATTCATTCATTTTGGTGTGCTATGATGCTGGGAACATGGACATGACGTCAATTAAGTGAAAGGTTTTTTACCCTACAAAAAAAGAGGTTGACTACAGCACACAATGGACTATAAAGTGTGTGGATTAGCGAGTTGACTTTATATGAGAATCTGTTCATTGAGAAGAAAAAAACGTCCATTATCCACTTTAACAGGTCAGCCTGTATTAAGTGGGTTGAATAAAGAGAAAAATTAAGGGTTTTCCCCAGTGACCAAGGAAACTTCCCATAATAACAGGGAGTCCACATTAAGCTGGTGTCCGTAAAGAGAGGTTTGACTGTATGATACAGGACAAACGTAACCTAATAATAATAGAGGCTTAGTGCCCACTAAGTTTTGCAGTGTGTATGTATTCCACCTACAGTGACAGGATACCGTAAAATTCCGAAAATAAGCCCCGGGGCTTATATTTTTCAAAGGCCCTTTTTGAGGGGCTTATTTTTGGGAGGGGCTTATATTCGGAGGGGCTTACCTACCGAGGGAAATTTGCGTTTCATAATCGATTGGGCTAGCCTTATAGTTGGAAGGAAATTTACCGTTTTGGCTTTGTTTTACTTTCTATTTGAGGGCAATTTTCTAAGTACAAGCCCCCGGGGGGCTTATATTTGGAGGGGCCATTTAACGGACGGGTTTTTGCGTTACCGGTTTGGGGGGCTTATACTTGGAGGGGCTTATATATGGAGGGGCTTATTTTCGGAATTTTACGGTATTACTATAATGGCATAGTTTTTACACTAAATCAACAAAACTCAGAAACCCAGGCATTGTTTGGGATTCAAGACAGCCTTTATTAATCATAACAAAATACAATTCATGGTAAATAACTAAAAGGTAATATTTAGCATAAAAATAAAGTGCTCCAACAAATAAGAAAGACCAAACTAAAAAAGAATTAAAACAAACTCAATCAAATGATAAAAGTGATCACAGTGTCCATGAATAGAACGAAATAAAACCCTACAGGAAGGGAGGGAGGGAAATGATTGCTAGTGCAATAAAAGTGAATGTTGCTACTGCAATGCCAAGTGAGAATGTGACTAAACTAGAATTGTATCCGTCTGTAAGCTATATTACAGTCGTGGTATTCCTATCTACCGTAAAACTACTATATCCTAGGTAGTAGACAGATGGTATTATGAAATCTCTCACGCCAAAAAACTACTGTGATGCTGTACTAGCTCTGTATCCCACTGTGACACCTTCCTTTGAGATTTAGAACCGCACCAGTCGTCTCAACTGATGCACCCCCTTAATAAAAATAATTTAAAGGAACAAATTTTTTTAGAAAATGTAGAGATATAAATATATATAATATTTTCTTGTCTTGTGAAAAACCATTCTATTAAATATTTTGACAAAAACAATAGTAAAGTCTGCACATCTATTTCATTTGTAAAAGCTGTTTTTCAAAATACAATTGTCAAATTATGTTTACGTCCTCTCAGTGACTATTTAACAGCTATTAGAACACGAATACGTCCACTTGAATTATTTTCATCCGCAATGGGGTTTTGCAATTTGCAATAAGCAAAGACAGAAGTTCGTTAATGACTGCTTACGACTCTTCGCATATTTCCAACATGTGTGACGATTCAATATACTGGAAATTTATATACAGCAAGAATAATTAGCGTTAAGATTATCATTATCAATCCTTCTATCGAAATTAGATTTTAGCGCGTATGGTATTGCGCCCGAAGTAGAATAGAACAGACTTCTTCAGGTCGAAGCTGTGCTCGCAGAAATTACTCCAAACAGGACTTCTTAAAACCTTTCCACTTAAAATGTATCCCGGTATTCAAATAGACCTATTCGGCTAACTCAACGTTGTACCCAATTCAAACCCTTTGGGAATAAAACGTTTTGTTTCAGGAATTTCCATACATTTAAATGAGAATGCCACATTATGATGCAAATACAATACACAAAGAATCTTAACCCCGGGAGATTTGAATTGGGTACAACATTGAGTTAGCCGGGTGTTTACAGAAAGCGTTCTCGATCATTAACATCTCGATATTCGTAAATCGAACGGTATGACGCATAAAATAATCTCGATTAATAGGCTCCGTATTGCTGTTACTTTTCTTCAAGGTATATTCCACCCAAAGCACTCGACACCTATTTGCTTCGAAGTTTCCCTGTTCGACATTTCTGTCGAGCTTAGTCCTTTCGCGGTCAAGTCAATGTTTTGTTTGAGCTCTGAGCCAATTTGATTGCAGGAAATTACATATCCAGATCTGGTTGTGGCCCGGACTGGACACTCTGGCTTGTTTCCAACAACAAGGAAAAGTTCCTGTTGAAAGCGACAGGTTTACAAGCTTTGCTATTGAAGGGGCAAGTCCTGTGATGTCTAGGCACAGAAGAGCACAACTGATTTCATCAATTCCAGTTGCTTTTTTGGCTGGAAATTTTGGTAAGTATGCCTTTACCATATCAGCCGTAATTGGAGGTGTAGTGAAATGAGAACCAGGAGGTAGGCTTTCACTAACAAACTGTTTAAGTTTAAGTATAAGGAAACTTGCTTCCTTAATCTAACGTAACAATGTAACTAATATCAAAAGTCAACTCAACTTAGCTTAGCTGTAAACGTACAACAACATTTGTTTCTTCCCTACTTTAGCCAGTTTTGGGAACGAAAGGATTTCGAATGCCCATAGTCGTGTTTCCTATCCTCTCTTTAGTTTCTCCGCTATTTTTGTCGGTCTTGCTCGCGCGTCTTCGAGAATCTAAACTACAACAGAATAAAAGGTAGGCGACCAAACGGCTCCAATCCAGCAGACACGATGTTCACCGACTTTCGTCAATCTACCTATTTTGGTCAATCATCGGTATACCACTTCACATCCTGAGGGAAGGTGTAGCTTGGCCACATCTTCATTTGTCACATCAAGCCCAGAGAGATTTAATCTGTAGAGGTTGTCGGTGACGTTGATTTTGGAGATAACAGACTTTTCCAACTCGGGATCAGTACAATTCTTTTCCTTTGAGTCACTGATTATAACACTCTTAGGGCAGGACACACAAGGCAGCAAGTCAAACAGAAACATCAACTCTTCCTTTCGCCTAAAGAAAAATGCAAAGTCACGAACTAGTGAGAAACAATTCTGAGCGGATAACGATCGGCACTCCGTACGTGTGAGTTCCAAGAGCATCTCATCATAGCGATTTCGTTCTTTACGCAAAATGGTCGCAAAATACAAGTAGAACTGACCTCCTTCATTGATCAGAAAAAAATGTTCTGGGTATAATGAGGATAGCACATACCTCTCGACCAAAGCGTGTGCATTAAGCTCCAGGCCTCTTGGAGTAACAACACGGGCTTTCAAATCAGCCAAGACCGAGAGAGGAAGGTTAGACCCCTGAAAGAATACGTAGCCTGGCGAGCCGCCAGATCTAGGTAAACATTCCGCAGCTAGTTTCTTTCTGTTTGAATCATTAACTGTAACAACGTCATCCACACAGGACAAAAACGAATGAAAAAGATCCTGCCGAAATGAGACAGAACAGCTGAGGAGACATCCCAGACACACATCGCGAAACAATCTTTGGTCTCGTGAAAGATCATATATACATGGTGTCTTGGAAAGAGAACACTTTGAGAGATTTTCTTTCTTCCCTAAGAACTCGAGAAGGGTAAAAACCGCCATCGCGCCTTCTTGAGACCATTCGCACATAAACCTTAAAATATGAGAAAGACGAAAACCTTTGTCAAACGAGTCAATTCCTGTAAATTTCCCGTCAATTTCCTCTAGTGCAGCTTCGTTCATGATATACCGTGCCGCAAGGTACTCTTGGATCGACTTGTGAAGAAAGAAGATCCTCTTAGTTGGATCGGCAACTGCAAGTTTTGAAAACTGGAAGAGACCTGAGCGTATCATTTTGTAGGTAAGACCACCAGATTCTACATTTACTTCGTTTAAGTCAATGTGAGGAGCGCTTTGCAGCAGAAGGGCTTCAAGGGCCATCCTTCCTATTACAGTAAGCTCGTACTTGTACTTAACAAGAACATTTTCGCTTTGTTTCTCATTTTCTGTTTCTTCTTCTTGTGTCTTTTTCTCACGTCCATTGTCCAAATCATTTGTGTCCATATGATGAAGTAACGTTTGCACAAAGCGCTCGTGCAGTCCCAGTTGGGATACTGGCAGTTCTTTACAATCCCTGTTCCTCCAAATCAAGGACAGCATTAGAAGAAGAAGGGGTATCTCGGCTAAGCCTCGGAGATTTCGTTTGTCCAAATAATAGTAGAATTCTTCGACCTCCTCCTGAGCAGTTATAAATCTGCTTGCAAAAGAGACAATTTGCTCTTTTTTAAGAAATCCTCTAATCTCAAACTGAAAAGGAGTTACCTTCATTAGCTCTCCACCTTCCATTTCTCTAGTTGTGATGATTACGCAACAATCTCTCAACTGTTCACCCTTCCATATCTCATGGACTGGTGATTTTTTCCCTCCGCCGTACTCATCAAAGCCATCGAAAACAAGTAACACCTTCTCCTGGTTGTGAAGGACAAATTCGTAGAGGCTTTCAGATGAAGTCGAACCATCTGCCGCAAGCAGCTTAGACGCGTTCAAAATGGCAGGCAAATCTTGGGATATACCGACGTCTCGCAGCTTGATTAGCAGGAAAAGTTCGAATCTTTCGAGGTTTTCTTTACGTCTGTTCGCCCAGTCGACAGCAAGTTTCTGGGAAAAGGTTGACTTGCCAATGCCTGGCCTTCCATAGACAAGTATTCTTTTTGGATTCTCTATACGTTCGTCTCCTTTGAAAATATCTGTGTAGTCGTCAAGATCCCTCTTGATTGTACCACTCGGTGTTCTCACGTCTCTCGTCCAGGATAACGTAGTGTACACCGCATCGATGTCCACGGTGTTGTCGTCGTCCCACGGCGTTATTCTCACTTGGCTCATGGTGCTGTTATAATGCGTGCACAACTGGGCTTTGCATCGCTCAAGATCAAATGGTTCTGTTTTGGGAATTGTAATTATAGGTGTTATCTTTGGGTCTTAACAGTACAACAGACCATCACTTAGAAATAAAACACATTCTCTTTAAGTTTAGCCAAGACCAAATGAAGAACTTTGTTAAATGCTTACATTGTGGTAGATCTTTTGCGAAAGTTTGTAGGCAGATGCCGGGCTGATGCTCCTTATGCTTACCATTTATACTTCAAAAAATAAACACTTTGATGTAACCGATTATTTTGTTTGTTTGTTGTTGTTGTTTTTTTCAATTCTGAGATCCTTGTAAAGGTCTTTTAGTTACCGTCGTTTGTTATTCCACAATATTAAAATCGGTATTTGGCTGCAAATTTCTTTACTTAACTATTCCCAAAAGTGCTAAAAGAACTTAAACACAAAATTCATATAAATCATAACATAAAATTTTAGGAAATGACGAGTTAGACACTGTTAACTTCTAATCCTTTTTCATAAAGGCCTTATTCGCTTGGTTAGCCCGCCCTTGTCAGTATTTTCTGTAAAAACGACGAGAAATTTGATATTTAAGTAACCATTTTAGTTTTAATTCCGATCGCTGTTGCCCTGAAATTTTCAACTTTTTATATGAATTTCCTGTTTGCGTCGGACGTTAGGAAGCTTGAGCTCGGTCTGTGCAAGTCATTCCCTTTACGTCGTGGGGTACCTTTTGTGCGTCATTGTTCTTTGTGACAAAATTACACGTAATAACCGCAACAGCAACAATAAACAAGAACTCTATGACTAACGCAAGTAAACTGAAATTTTGCAAAATCAACACAAAAATTTAAACACCTTAATTAACATCTTCCGTCGCCAGCAGGGAGGGGCCTTCTCATGTGTTTGTGTGTGAACGATTCATCACTACCAGTGCGACGTCACATAATAATGACGGGCGAGAATTATACAATTACGGACACAAAATACCAAGACGATTTACACAAGCAGATAAAAAGCAACAACAGCTCACACACTTATGATCAAATTAGCAATGTATAGCAATATTTGCCTAGCTTTTAATCTTATCCCCGAGGTCTCTTGTTCGAATGACTGTAGTGTCCCTTGCAAATTTGCACAAGTGAGCCGAAGCTCTCGCCCGTTACTATGTGACCTCACACTGGCTGTGATGAATCAGTCACAGACAAACACATGGAAACAATAGAGATGGCCTCTGCCTCCTAATCATGGCAGACAGCAACTTTAATGAGATTTACAACACTCACCATTAGCGATATCAGAACCAGCAGGCAAAGGAGAGTCTATGTTGGGCGATGGTCCACCATCCACAGAGTTTGTTGGATTTTTGGGCTTTTTAGGACGAGCAGGAGTTACAGCTGTGAATGATAATTAGAAGATAAGTAATGTAAAAATTGCAAAACATAATAGATGTGTGGATGGCTCACCATCCACAGAGTTTGCTGGATTAGATATTTAGCAATTGTTGAATGAGGGTGAGTAGGATGTGAAGAATTACAGCTGTATGTAGGAGCCTCGGTGGATTACATCCTCCGAGATCTGCCTCCTTCTTCACTTCATGCGAAAGCCAATTTCAATAATTGTTTTAAAAATTCATGCAAAATATTTATACTTTGTTATAAAGAAGCTTACCTCCTAACAGACGTTCTTTAAAACTTCGGCCTATTTCTCGGCATGTTTTCACGATATTACAGATCTTCTTCCTTGCAGGACGAGCAGGAGTCACAGCTGTGAATGATAATTAGAAGATTAGTAACGTACAAATTGCAAAACATAATAGATGTGTGGATGGCTCACCATCCACAGAGTTTGCTGGATTAGATATTTAGCAATTGTTGAATGAGGGTGAGTAGGATGTGAAGAATTGCAGCTGTATGTAGGTAGAGGAGCCTCGGTGGATTATATCCTCCGAGATCTGCCTCCTTCTTCACTTCATACGAAAGCCAATTTCAATAATTGTTTTAAAAATACATTCAAAATATTTATACTTTGTTATAAAGAAGCTTACCTTCTAACAGACTTTCTTTAAAACTTCGGCCTATTTCTCGGCATGTTTTCACGGTTATCGTGGCTATCGTGGCCGCTGTTGACAGCATTTGCAAGAAGCGACAAAGAAAACTTTCTCATTCACGTTGAGATGACAGAAACAAATAAAGCTCTACTTTTCTTCTCAGAATTGCGTAGAAATTTAAATTTTCGGCGTTTTCTTTTAAACCGTTGATGCTAAAGCTTACAAAACTCGATACAAAAAGATTAAAACTATCATTTGCCATGTTTGAAGATACTGTAAAGATCTAACTTTTGCGCATCCACTGTTTACGGCTTCGTGTTCACGCATGAATTCACCCGTCAATCAAACTATTAATCGCTTTTTAATGGTTTTCTCTCTGATTCTGTTGAGATCACTTCCTGTGAATATACTAAAACAATTATTCACCTCAGGCTCAGTTAATATTGTTGAATAATCCCTTCGACTTCGTCTCGGGGATCATTACACGGGGTGACGTATAACCTAGGTGACGTAGTCAGCCAGCTTTAAAAATTCGGGAGCACATTCCTTTCATCGTCATGGGAGTCAAAAATTGCCTTGTTTTTTTAACTTTCCCGTATCCCGAGCCCGTCCCGAAAAACTTGTGTGATTTTTATTGGCTGCAACTTCGAATCACGTGCAACTCAGATTGGATTGCACAAGCAGAAAAAGATACTGCGTCAGCAAAGAAGGGAAAAGTAAGGCCCGGTTCAGACGCCGTACTTTTCATGAGCCAAACCTAATTCGAATTAAGACCGACCCAAATTATTTGGACCGGCTGAATTGATTCAGACGCCGATCTTAATTCCAGCCGAACTAAATTCAGGAGGAGAAATATGCTCATTTCGGTCAAACTGCTTAGAGATCTTAGTAAAAACGTTATAATAATTTATGCATTAGGTTAGGTAAATGAAAAGTTCGGCGTCTGAATCAAAGCCGTTCCAAAGTCGTTCCAAAGGCGAAATTCCCGGCCAGGCAAGGCGAAAACAACGGCTGAGCCGTTCCAAATTGAAACAGGCGTTCCTAATTGATTCAGACGCCGAACCTTTCGTGTACTTAATTCAATGTATTAGGTTCGGCTCATGAAAAGTACGGCGTCTGAACCGGGTCTAAGATTACAGCGTAGCTCCAGGAGGACGAAGAGTAAAGGCTGTGCACTAGATCTAACGGCGCAAGACTTGGCCTCGGGCGACTGAAAATATTGTCTAGGTGGCCCAGCCGGGCGACTTGCTGGTGTTGGTTTCTTGTTTCTGTTGATTTACAGTCAAACAGCTAAGAATGTCTAGAATTTATTACTTATTTATTTTATTTTTATTTATTTTATTTATTTAGTCACTCACAAAACCTTACACGACATGAATAAAAGGTGTTAATTAAATTATAAAATTAATGTGACAAAGAAGCCTAACGAAGCTTGAAGCTTATATTAATAGGCTTCCTTCAACTAGCTCGTGAACTAAGTTCACGGTTGAGTGCAGAGTGAGCAAGATCAGAAAATTAAACGACAGATCGGCTATCAGTGAGATAATTCTTTAAATTTTTTTTAAAAACAGATATAGAAGGAGAGCTAATTAGTGAAACAGGCAACGAATTCCAGATTTTAGGTCCTCGGTAAAGGATACTGAATTGCTTTATATTTGTTCTACAAAAATGAGGTCTATACTGAGAGGCTAGTCGAGTTTCGTATTGATGGACTTGATTACTACTTAAGAACAAGTCATGAAAGCTATTAGGCAAAAGATTATAGTGATAAGAATACATAAAGGTAGCGACAGAAAATGAATTAATACTAAATATGTCAAGGACTTTAAGCTGGCTAAATAAAGGGGCGGTATTTGCTAGATAGTGAGCTTTTGTTATGAGTCGCACAAGACGCTTTTGCAATAGGTAAATCCCGGGGGGGGCTACTCTAGAATCGTAGCTCGCTTGGTGGCTTCACGGCCTAAAAAGAACGCTCCGCGCGCTACGAAACTCTTGAGGTCGACTTGTAAGTAGCAATAAGTAGCATGTCTATCAAAAAGCTTTAAGAAAATCTTGTTAAATCGGGCAGCAGGCACGGGTTGTTTGTATTGATGTTCAAAGGTCATTTCACGTGAATTCACATGTAACTTAATCCTTGACTATGAACATGACAAGCTGCACAGTTTTCGATAGTAACAGCTTTTCATGATAGCATTGAAAATTTTCCTTCAAATTAGGATGGTTCATTGGTAAGTTTTTCTGAAAAAATTGTTACTTTTGCTCTAACAGGCGTAAAGTACGGTCGGCGACGCAAAACAATAGTTTTGTATTTTGAAAAATCGCTGAATAAACACGGGAGTTGGTCTTTTCTGTTAGTTAAATATTTTTACCTTTTTTACTGCTGTGTCTGCGAGGCTAAAACATAACTAAGATTGTTATTCCAGTAAAATACGATGTATAAAAAAGAAAAGAGACGACTATTATTGTGATTGTTCTAGAATCGGGTATAAAGGGGGTATAAATCTATAAAATCCCGCATTGTCTTTCGTGTCGTGACAAGGCATTACGTATCATGTACTAAAAATAAATACGTGAAAGCTAACCGAATCCACATTTGTCCTGAACATTTCACCGATGATATAGAAAGAAAATACTTCCGTTTATGCGCTTAAACCACGACTTTACAACAAGATGATCTATTCAAAAGAGATGATAGTTTTGGGGCGGCCCGGGGGGGGGCACTTCCTTATAAGAGGCTAATGGGGAGATATGCCGCTGGATGGGGTCGCATTTTCACGACTGGATTGACTATAATGGGGTCGCATTTTCAAAAGAGTTACTAGAATGGGGCCAAACAATTTCGGATTTTTGGGGTAAGAGAGTTGTTCAGGATATTTGTACTGTAGGTGAAAAGTAAAGTGTTCTTCATTCAATTTACTAAAAAATGGGTCAATTCATTTTCTGATGACCTGTTTAAAGGATTGATAAGGTAGATAAATAAATAGAAAGTGACTAAGTTGGGATTGCAAAAATTACATATTTGCCCAAGAGTGACTAATATGGGGTCTACGGGCTCTGAGAGGCCAGCTGCACATACCCAGCAAAAATTACCCCAAGTAACCCCCCGGGGGGCACCGCGGTTTCGTTGAAATCATAACAGTTTTCCTGGAAAGCTCCACGGGATCTCAGTCAATCTTAATAAGCAAATTTTCTTTTCAACCTAAATCAAAATGATTAGTAAAAAGAATAGTGCCCTTATTTTTGACCCCAATTTTCTTTTTTATAAAAAATACCTAAACAGACCAGAATGTTACTTTTCCATTTAAAAAACATGAAATATTCGGCGGCGTTACCCATGTTTCTCATGGCACGAAAACTTACTTTCATATGACAACATGCGGGTTTTTTTTTTTCGCACGCTCAGGAGGTCATTTAGGGATGTGATTTTTCATGAAAAAAATACTGTATTCACAAAATTCTGCTCGACTTGTTAAGAAAATAATCTGTTTAATTTTTAATAATTAACTAACAGCTCATTGATTTATTAATTTGGGCGACCAACTTGGAGGCCCGGGCACCCCAGCTAAATATGCTTGGGGAGCCCGAAGGGCTCTCTGAAATCTTCCCTAGAGCACAGCCTTGCAGCCCTGTAGTTATTGGAAGTATGATACATTCATGTTATTGTTGAATGTGGAAGTGCATTTTTTGAGGACATTAGTAAAGGAATGCAAATTTTAGCTATCCCATACTCCTAACATATATGGTGGTAATATTGATGTAAGTTTTGTTTTGAGTAGCAAAGGAACCCTTGTGTGTAACTCATCTTCTAGTGTTTTAGTTTTTAACAGAACATCTCCGTCTCTCCTGCACACATTTCTGCATACACTACTCAACTTTCCATTGCCATTCCACATAACGGTAATTCTTTCTTACACCAACACATTCCGAGTAAACGCCTTCGGGCGTCTTCTTGTTCAACAATATTAACTTGGCCTTCGGCGAATAATTGTTAAATATCCAGAAATGGATATCTCCCGGACCAGGCGTTGTGCGTCACGACCCACAAAGGTTCATGGGTAAAACTGTTACTGTGCCTCATTACGCGGGATGACGTAGTCAGATTCGGGAGCCTATTCCTTTCGTCGTCTTGGGAGTCAAAAATTGCCTTGTTTTTTTAACTTTCCCGTATCCCGAGCCTGTCCCGAAAAATTGTGTGATTTTTATTGGCTGCAACTGCAAATCACGTGCAAGTCAGATTGGATTGCACAAGCAGAAAAAAAGATACTGCGTCAGCAAAGAAGGGAAAAGTATGATTACAGCGTAGAGGAGGACGAAGACTCAAGGCTGTGCACTAGATCTAACGGCGCAAGACTTGGCCTCGGGCGACTGAAAATATTGTCTAGGTGGCCCAGCCGGGCGACTTGCTGGTGTTGGTTTCTTGTTTCTGTTGTGTTACAGTCAAAAAGCTAAGAATGTCTAGAATTTATTTCTTGCGAAATAGTAGCTCACTCGGCGGCTTCGCCGCCTAAAAAGAACGTTCCGCTCGCTAAGAAACTCTTGAGGTCGACTTGTAAGTAGCAATAAGTAGCATGTCTATCAAAAAGCTTTAAAAAAATGTTGTTAAATCAGGCAGCGGGCACGCGTTGATGTTCAAAGATCGTCTCACGTGAATTCACATGTAACATAATCCTTGACTATGAACGTGATTTCTTAACTTTACTTTTAGATGTTAATTCAGTTATAGATGTTCCCTTGGTGGAAACAACCTCGTACGTCGGTTCATTTTGCACTTTATTTATAAGTGATTTGACAGCTGAAGCTA